>JAWNZC010000314.1:5510000-5627500 GCA_035771165.1 Paragorgia papillata
TAATGCATGTCTTTACGCGTGCGTGCATGTCTTTACGGAGAAATGAATGTTCACAGTACAGCGCGGATTAACAACTGGACTTGAACAGGGGTTAGATTGAGTCATCAGAGAAAACGCAATCAGACTGGATTTGGACAGAAACTGAACTACACTTGGACTTGGGTTGAAAATGGCTTCTCCCCATGTGGTGGCCAGTGAGCTCTATATACAACTGGAGTGATATCTTTGTGGCGGACAATGTGCGGGCATGTAGGCCTGAGGTACGTCTAGTTCCAGTCTTTTACGCAGTCCGGTTAAGTCTGATTTGGTCAAAAGACCGAGGAAACTGGAACTATACGTACTTCGGGCCTACATGTCCACCAATGTTTGACTTCAATCTTTGCCCAGTGAATGAACAGCAGATATCACTCCAGTTATATAGAGAGCTCACTGGTGATGGTGACGAAGTCATGTGCTTCTCGGTGTCTAATGTACGCAAGTGTGTGCAGCTCATCCTGACGAGTACAACTAAAAAATAAGTCACCATGAAAAGTTGGATCCGCTAGTAACAACGCACCTGAAATAACGTACAGTACATGCGCAGTACAGAGTAAAAGAATTGTTCTCTCACCTTTCCAATGCAATGTTTTAACACAGCCCAAACACTAAAGTCGCTCCGTGATAACATTGGAGCAGGAAGACTGGTCCTGAAAGAAAAGTTGAAGTCGATATAAAACAGGGCAGGCAATAAAACATGCATGACAATAAGTAGCCTGCGCACAGACGCAAATTACACAAATTAAATATGATATTGGTGCAACACCGAGTGAAGAAACATACCAGGTAATATGAACCTTACTTCTGCACAGTGCTGTAAAAGGTACATAATTTTTGTAACTAGTTACAGTTACATCGTTAGAAAAGTAACTATAGTTACCGATAAAAGTTATGAAAAGAAAGTAACTAGTTACAGTTACAAAGTTACTTCAAAAAGTTTGTAACTAGTTACAAAGTTACATTCCTTTGTCTGTGTTACTAGAATCAACAAAGAAATTACTGGTTTTTAGATGCCAGTACCATAATTATGTTTTTACAGCTAAATGCCTAAATATAGTTGTCACTAAGCAGAAATAGTCAAATGTGTACATAATGTACCTTTATTATTATATCAAAACCATTTCAGTAACAGTTACTTAAAAATGTAACTAGTTACTGTAACTAGTTACTTGTAACGAAGTTACTCACAGCACTGCTTCTGCAAGCATATGATGATACGATACAAGCATAACACTGAACGTTTTAAGTCGTCGTTTGTAAATAGACTTATTTTAAACTATAACTTATCTATATGATGTAATTCTTAATTTTGCATAAATTTAATCTTTGTAACTTAAGGTGGCTCCCTATAGTTTCAATAAATGCGCGCTATTTCATCCGCTCATTATCTAATGTTATTCACAAGTTTAAAAATTTGTTACATAAATACTAAGTAGACCTTACTATAGCAGAACTATGGCAGATATAAAATATCTATCAAAAAGTAAAATTATTTGCTGTTACCTTGGTAATAATGACGTTGGAACTTTGGAATATTTTCAAATATTGCATAATTAAAGCGGCATGTCTTCAGTTTGCTTCGGTGAAATTTTTTAAAAATTGCTGAGATGATAGATACTGTTGTGGAGAATATCCATGCACAAAATCAGAGAGAGTTGTATGGGCAGATTTTTCGCTATAAAAATTATCGATTTAAAAACGTTCTTTTAAAATAATGTACACTTTAGAACTTTTTATAAACTACTTATTTACAAAATTTTAGCAAAATTCACCGAAGAAAACGTCTACAAGTCTAACATCTATGTCGACGCGGTCATAGAATTTCGAATCGACAAGATCGCTATTTACGCATGCGTAGCGATACTATTTCTAGTCACCAGTCCCCAATTGAAATTACCGTAGGGAGCCACCTTAAGATATGTATTTTTACCTTTTGAATTAAAAAAGACTGATTATTATTATAATACCATGATCGCATCGGATTCTTTTGTTCTCCGAGGGAATGTAAACCTCGTATTTCCCTCCTCGCTCATGCAAGAGGGAAATTTATCCTTTGTCTTCTAATTTTCCCGTGCATGTTGATGAGGGAAAATTAGAAGACAAAGAAATCCTTTGTCTTCTTCTAATTTTCCCGTGCATGTTGATGAGGGAAAATTAGAAGACAAAGCAATCTTTTGTCTTCTTCTAAATTTCCCGCTTGCATATATTTTCTTCCTTTTATATATTTTCTTCCCTTTGCCTCGGGAAGATTTGTAAAACTCCTCGGGCCTGCGACCCTCGTACTTTCACAAACCTTCCCTCGGCGGCGGGGAAATTTAATCACTAATTTCCCTCAAGTCATGTTATTACTTATAATTATTATTATTATAGACGAGGAAGAGCTTCTTCTCGCCCTAGAGCTAAGAAAATTAGAGCGACCAGATCCCATATTCGGTCTGCATCATTCCATCAAACTGACTTCCGAAATTCGGTCTACTTCGGAAGTGATGACTACCGAAATCCCATACGCCGTCGTTAAATGATCTACTGCGCATGATCAGAACCGTATTCAGTATTGGTACTCGCATCGGAAGTCGAACTTAACCTCGCTATTATCCTGTTCAGACCAGATGGAATCATAATGTAACAGACCTGACTGATATCAGTGGTGTTGGATGCTGTAACAGAGCGTGCGTTTTTACGTGTATGGTGTATGAGACCCTGGGCAAATTTTACCCCACCTGCTCCCTCTTTCGGCGGCCCTGTGAATGAGTAAATCAAGCTAGAAGGTCTCACCTGTGCCTTCCTTCAGGAAGCTCGATATAGGAATCACCAACTTGAAATGTTTCAGGCACAGCAAGATTAGCTTTATCGTGATTGACAGCGTTCGTTGCACATTCTCCATCACTGTCGCCATTTTGAGGACGATGAATATCATATTCATCATTTTCTTCATGGTCACTTGCGGACATAAAATCAAGTTCTTCTTGAGGGGAGTAATATTCTTCAGCTTCACTCGTCTCCCAGCCTGATTGTTTACCAGATGACTAGAAAATACAATATATACTTCAGTTGAGTAGAATAACGAGGCTCCCATTTTAACCTCCGCCACGTGATTATGTTTTCACCTCTGCGTGTGTTTGTCTGTGTCTGTCTGTCACAGTACAATACGATACGCATTACATTACATTACATTACATTACATTATATTACATTACATTACATTACGACACGGCTCAGCTCAGCTCAGCTCAGCTCAACACAGCTCAACACAGCTCAACACAGCTCAGCACAGCACAGCTTAACACAGCTCAACACAGCACAGCTCAACACAACACAACACAACACAACACAACACAACACAACACAACACAACACAACACAACACAACACAACACAACACAACACAACACAACACAACACAACACAACACAACACAACACAGCTCAGCTCAGCGCAGCGCAATAGAATACACTTTATTATATCTCGAATTTAAGGTAGCAGGATACAAAATACTGCACAGGTTTTCATGAAAATTTGTGGAAAGATTGATCCTATATAGACCAAGGACCAAGGAAATCTGATCACAAGATTCTCTGTGTCAAAGAAATGAATGAAGAATTGCGCTCATTATCTTTATTTTATGCAAACATTTTTGCATAATTCCGGTTCGAGTTCAATCAAGCATTTTATTTATTTTACATGTGTAGGTCTCGTGAGCCAGCCTGGTTAGCAGGATGACTCGTTTTCTTTTTAAACATCTCCAATAATCCGCTGATATATGTAGTCTCTGCTCTCTCTTCCGCAGAGGCTCCCAAGGCTTACCTTTTCTCGCGCGCCTTTGCCTCGGCCTAATTTACTAGAGCCTCAGCGGAGGACAGAGCAGTCTCTAAGTGCCCTCTTCAGTGTCTTGTTGGGTAGAATTCAGTACAACAGTGAGGACCCCATATTCTTCTACACTCCATGTTAGCATTCGCACACCTTAAGTCACCCATAGCCACTATTCTGGAACTTTTAATACAGTATAATACAACATTTATACTAAACGTTCAGCGCATGCGCTCTCGTGGCCAAAAAAGGGAAACCTTGCAGGCATACGCAAACCTCGTTTAGTAGCGGTGTGTCACTACACTAGCTATTTCTTACCTCTGGAAAGTTTCCAAGAGTAGACGACAGTACATGATGTTCAGCGGCTAACACATGCAGCGCATCCTCCAACACGCGACGCCGTTCTGCCTCGTCGTCATGTTGCAGTCTTCTTGCCTAGGGTGATTCAAGAAAACATTAATGGACAGATACTTCATGTAAGCCTAAACCCTAGTACTTCACAAAAGCCCGTCCTTTTACAAAGTCTAATCCTAACCCAAGACGAAATGATAGACATACATGAAGTACATATAGCGAATGTTAATTGGTTAACGATATTATTAAGTAGATATAAGTATAGATTAGTTTCTAAGTGTGGTCAGTAAAATGTTTTCTCATGATCAAGCCTGGTTCTCACTTGTCGTAAGAATCGGGCACAGTCTATCCCCGATCGTCGGCGATTCTTACGACAGTCAGGTTCACACTACACTTGTCGTGACTTGTCGTAATTCGTGCCAAAGTTTAAACTTTAAAGATGGCGGCCTTAAACAGACGGATGATTTTACACGGACAATGACACTCCCTGAACCCGAAGGCAGTTTGCATTTTTTAAATAACGAAAGGCAGTGCAGTGCGAATACTCTCATATATTCGCTTGCAGGTATAAATAACTTCTGTTTCATGACTGTCTTCGGTGGTATGCAAAGCAGCGATCTTCTTCCATGAATTCAATTTTAAGTTTTTATCCTTGAATTGTTCGCTACTCTTATTATACAGACAAGGGAATTCTTTTACAATTTCCATAAATGCGGTGTCTTCACCGTTTCTGAACTTTCCTGCTAGAGACTTCAGGTAGCTTTCGCTGGACGCCATCTTGTACTGATTATCGAGAATCATCCCCGATTGTCCCAGACGAGTGGTTTCACTGTTCTTCCGTGTTCACACATGTCGTAACTAGTCGTAAGAATCCTCGATCGTCGGCGACCGTCTGGGATGCATTTTCCAAATAGAAATTATTCCGATTCTTGCGATGCTTCCGATCAGATCGGCGACTGTCTGGGACGTTACTTCAACCAAGTTCACACCTGTCGTAACAATCCCAAACGATCGGGGACTGGAAAAATCCCCGATTCTTACGATTCTTACGACAAGTGAGAACCAGGCTTTAGTGACTATGCAAGAACATAACTTCCCATAACGTCACATCCTTTTTCAGTTTGTTTGATATGGAAATGACATGTGACATGTTGTAAAGTACACGTGCGCAATGACATATCAGAAAAGGTTAAATATCGTTGCTATTAAGCCCTAATCAAACGGGAACGCAAGTCATCGCAAGTTGGCAGTCACGCTATCTCAGCCAGCCCCTCTGAATAGTTTCCCGAAAATATTATGTACCGTGACAAAGTTAAAACTTGTTTAAAACACTCATGAAACCTTTATTTTGTTAATTTGGGTGTTCGAACGACCGCCACAGAAATTCTGACTGCCAACTTGCGATGACTTGCGTTCTCGTTTGATTAGGGCTTTACAGTAAAAACCCGCTAACAAGAACCTACCACTATTAAGAACCTCAGGCTGAAATTAAGAATTTATATATATAAGAATATATAAGAATATATAAGAATATAAGAACCTATCCGAGGCTGACTGGGTAAAATGTAGGTTCTTGTTAGCGGGTTTTTACTGTACTTGAAATTCAAACACTGCATGTTTGGTGTTGTGGGAGAAACACGCACACGGTTCCTTTGAATTAATTTCGTTTGACAATAGTAAAGATATACAACTTTCTTCGATAAGTTCAAAATGTTTAATGTGCATATATATCAAACAACCTGAAATATCTCAACAATGAAGCAAGGAAACGAAAAACTGCAAAAGATGTTACTTTGTCATTTTAAGTGTTCTTTCCAATAAAACAAACTTAATTTTCGTTTCATAGGCACATTTCGACTAGCGTAAGTTACCATACCTCGACTAGCGTAAGTTATCATACCTCTACTAGCGTAAGTTACCATACCTCTTCCTGCTGTGAAACTAGACTAAGACAATGGTTAAGAGAATTGTACATTTCTTTGGCGGAGCCCAAAACTTGAGTGAGCTTTTCTTTAATACTAAGAAACGTACCTAAGATTGAAAATATGAGATGAGAGTTAGAAGGGATATCTATATTAGAAGGGATATTTATATATACGACAGCTGATAAGACGCGCCTTACATACGGCGATATGCCGTTTATACGCTTATATATCGCTGCTATTACAAGGTTTATATGCCGTTTTTGAACAAACCGCCGTACCTTTTATACAAGTGTTTCGCGTCTCATGTAAACCGATTAGCTCTCGTATAAATATAGCCTTCATGGATTATTTCGCGCTTTTTAACAGTTCAAACACACACAAAAAAGTCATATCAGACTAGAAACCTGCAAAGACGTACGGGTGCTCAAGATTGGCGAGATTGAAACAAGAGATTGGTAAATTTGTGGAGACTATATTATTATAAGTAATAACATGACTTGGGGGAAATTAGCGATTAAATTTCCCCGCCGCCGAGGGAAGATTTGTGAATAATTGTTAAGTAATTTTATGATCGCCGAGGAAAACTTTGAGAATCTTACCGACAGGAAATTTACACGGTTGATCAGAGAAGTTGCATCTAATTTTCCCGTGCATGTTGATGAGGGAAAATATATGCAAGCGGGAAATTTAGAAGAAGACAAAAGATTTCTTTGTCTTCTAATTTTCCCTCATCAACATGCACGGGAAAATTAGAAGACAAAGGATAAATTTCCCTTGCATGAGCACTGAGGGAAATACGAGGTTTACATTCCCTCGGAGAACAAAAGAATCCGAGGCGATCATGGTATTACTACTAGTAACAAGCACATACTGCGACAAAAATCTCGTACTCTTTTCTCAATTGACCGTACCAAAAACAACACTTAATTTATCATGTTAACATAGAGTAAGGAAGAAGTAAAAACTTCATTGCTACCAAAGTTAATCTTTTTAAAGCCCTGTCCCCCGGTGTATTTCGACAAGTAAGACTGTTCACTATACGCGCAAAGAATTGCAGCTCAATGTACAAGTCGCCATAATTTTTAGTACGCTCAATTCCTTTCGTCCTCCCTCTGTTCCTTCTTTCCTTCCATCCTCCTTTCCCGTTCCTTTCCCTCCCCTCCTTTCTTCCTCCCTTCCTTCCCTCCTTCCTTCCTTCCTTCCTTCCTTCCTTCCTTCCTTCCTTCCCTCCCTCCCTCCCTCCCTCCCTCCCTCCCTCCCTCCCTCCCTCCCTCCCTCCCTCCCTCCCTCCCTCCCTCCCTCCCTCCCTCCCTCCCTCCCACCCACCCACCCACCCACCCTCCCTCCCTCCTTCCTTCCTTCCTTCCCTCCCTTCCCTCCCTCCTTCCTTCCCTCCCTCCCTCCCCTCCCTCCCCTCCATCCCTTCCCTCCTTTCCCTCCCTCGCTTCCCTCCCTCCTCCTATTTTCCCTCCCTCATTCTCTACTAAAAGTACTATATAATAAACTTGTGGCCCTCACTAATTACAGTTCAAAATATTATAATTATAAAACCTACTTTTGGATCGTTTTAAATCTTCACTTAATCCACTCAAAAGTTCTTCTATAAGCGAGACTTGTTTCTTTAAAAGATTCTGGTGAGCTTGGGCGCCCTGTAAGGATTGAAATGCAAATTACGACATATAGCTGTAGGCTAATATTTATATGACCTCAAAATGACGTCTCCATATAATTATAAGTGATATAAATTAATATTAAGTATATAAAACTCTGAACTCTAGACGGGACTGGAACCCACAATCTTCCAAATGCTAGACACAGCTCTATCCATTGAGCTGCTAGACGTCAGATGGCAGACCAACGTTGTTTACGATATTTCTACTTGGGTATGAGTCGTACGTATCTGTATTGGCTATTACCGAAAAGAGTTGAAGACTGGTAAAGAGTATTAAGCGCTGGTGTTCTTGGGATCATTTGAAGGGACAGTTTCATTGTGTTTACGCTACCAAGCATGGAATCTGTACCCCCAAACGATCCCAAAGTACCCTAGCCTTCCTAACCCGTCACCAGTCTTCAACATGCTTGGGAAATGGCCAATTCCTAACCTTCAAAGCATTCTCCATGGTTTCGACAGGTAAAATATTTTCTTCCAGTTCATCATCAATCAGGACAGATGGTTGGTTCATAAAGTAAGTGCTGTAAGCTTGATGCTCATGAAGGGAATTTAACCAACGCTGAGAGAAAGAAAATAAAACTTACTTCATGTCTACTTGAAGACTAAACTAACTTTATTTATACTGGATAACTCTATCAGTTATATCTAAACTATTCTGCCTAGAGGTCTAGTAAGGACCATCCCTCATTGATCCAGTGTTACTACAGGAGGAAACCAGAGTAAACTAAATTAACTTTATTTATACTGGATAACCCTATCAGTTTATATCTAAACTATTCTCTCTAGAGGTCCAGTAAGGACCATTCCTCATTGATCCAGTGTTACTACAGGAGGAAACCAGAGTAAACTAAACTAACTTTATTTATACTGGATAACCCTATCAGCCATATATAAACTATTCTCCCTAGAGGTCCAGTCATTAAGATGTTCTTAATAATCATACCTGTCTTGAGACGGCAGTGCCGCCTGATTTCATCACACTCCAGAGAAGAATTGAATTATCTGAAAACTGCATTTTAATTTTATGTTCATCTCTTTTAGAAACCTGAAATAAAATTGCCAAGAAAATTCACGTCAAATAAATATACCATATACAGTACATGAGTGAAAAAAGAAATTACAGTTGCAGCATAGCACAACGCATCAAGGTAGAGTAGAGTAGAGTAGAGTAGAGTAGAGTAGAGTAGAGTAGAGTAGAGTAGAGTAGAGTAGAGTAGAGTAGAGTAGAGTAGAGTAGAGTAGAGTAGAGTAGAGTAGAGTAGAGTGGAGTGGAGTGGAGTGGAGTGGAGTGGAGTGGAGTGGAGAGTGGAGAGTGGAGAGTGGAGAGTGGAGAGTGGAGAGTGGAGAGTGGAGAGTGGAGTGGAGAGTGGAGAGTGGAGAGTGGAGAGTGGAGAGTGGAGAGTGGAGAGTGGAGAGTGGAGAGTGGAGTGGAGTGGAGTAGACTTACAATACAATACAATACAATACAATACAATACAATACAGAACAGAACAGAACAACACAACGCAACGCAACGCACCACACCGCACCGCAACACAACGCAACGCAACGCAACACAACACAACACAACACAACCCAGTGCAGCGCACTGGTCTGGACAACACAACAATAGATAGGATTTTTCATTACGTCGTGGCTTCTGACTAGAATATATATATTTTCAAACGCAACATTTTAGTAAAATAATACTATAATATCTACCGCAAATACAGAGTTCTCCAAATGCCTTAAACCTTTACGTTTCACACCAGCTACAGAATCAGCCCTGAAAGAAACAACAAGAAAACATCTTAATCAGCAAGCAACTCGATGGGCTCAGAATACTGACGTTTCAAGCCAAAACAGTTAACTTACTCTGAATTAAGAAAAGCTTTGGCTTGAAACATCAATATTTTGTTCTCTAAAATCTCAGTTCACCATCTATATCTTTAGGCCATGTCTACACTAATCCATTTTCAAACGAAAACGGAGACTTTTTGATACGTTTAGGCCTTTCGTCCACACTAATCCCGCGTCTTCGGTGACCGAAAACGGAGCATTTCGAAAACGCTCTCCAGAGTGGAGACATTTGAAGACGACGTTTTTCTGCACCAGTGTGGACGGCAAAAACGTAGCTTTTGGAAAACGATGATGTCACGATTATGTTATCTTGGTTTCAGTCACCTAGAGCCAGTGAACTCTATATAAGGACTGGAACGATACCTACAAACCAAATTTTGAAGCCGTCATGGAGGCTGACATGCAGGGCGGCCCCAGTCCTCTTTATATGCAAGAAAATCTTTATTTTTTAAGTTATATTTTGTTATGAACCAATACAAAGAAATGCAAACATGCTACAGTAATAGATACTTCTTCTAAAGGCTTTTAGCAGCAAAAACGTAGCTTGAATATTTGACAAAAAAACACATTTTGAGTCCGAAACCGCGCGGATTTCTTGATTTTTTGTAGGGCAGCTCCAAGTGTTGAGTCAGTTGAGGTATCAAAAGTCCAAAAAAAGTCTATGAACTATCTTGAATCAAATAAAGATAGCATTAATCAGGACTAAGGCCTACTGAAATCTAGTGGCTATAATCTGTCGAGCATATGGATGCTGACATGATGAATAAAAACCATAAATATTAAATTTTCTGAACAGTCAAAAAATCGAACAAAACACAGAAATACGAACCGACAGTGTTTTAAAGGCATCAAAGATCAAAATATATGTGGTCTTACAATGATTCAAAAGGTATGAGGAGACTATTCATAAGAGCAAAGGCACAGCTTGACTGGGTTGCAAGAATTCATAAAATAAAGACGAATAAATACTAAATATAACCTGAATTTTCGTCAGGAGTTTCCATCAATACAAGCAAAATTTTGCTTTCGTTTGGCAATATATTTCCTGCTTCAATCTATTTTTGCCAGCAAACATACCTCAGACAGAAAGGACAATGATTGTAATACATACTGACATCGTTATATCAATTCAAAAGAAGTTCAACTACAAAAAAATAAAAAATTATGTTTTCTACCGCTCCTTGGACGTTGGTCAGACGTTCATGTGTTGCCTCGAGCAGCCGGAAGTTTGGCTTCATCCAATCATAGGGCCGACCTTATGGAGGTATCGTTCCAGTCTTTATATAGAGTTCACTGCCTAGAGCTATTCACTCATACCCCTGTAGATCTTTTTAGCGTTTTATTAAACGGCGAAAACGATTCGAAAACGATAGTGTGGACGGAAAACTTTTGATACGTTTTCGATACGTGGTCTCCATTTTCGTTTGAAAACAGATTAGTGTGGATATGACCTTATAAAAAAATTAAGATAATTGTGATTCACAAAATATTTCAATTTCTTACCTTTTCGAAAACCATGAAATGACACCTTTCTCAAGAACTATCCAATACTTTTTCCAACCAAAGAATCTTGATTTCTAACAATAAAATTATAATAACTGAGAATAAAACTGATGTCCACGTAAATAAAGCGCTAATTACTTCCTCAAACGTTGAGCAAATGAAACCCAAACAGTATTTACGAAGAACTTGAATATTTCATGCTCCAATTTATTTAGCTCAAATTTAGACATTGTTTAAACCCAATGCTGCCTAGAATGTCTGAGGGTTCGTCCTCTGAAAAGTAAAATCGTTTGGCTTAAAATTCTAAGGAAGCCGTTTTTAGGCAGCTCAGGCAGAAATTCACGTGTTAACCTTTAGCTGCCTGGGATGTCTGAGGGTTCTCCTTTTGACGAGTAAAATCATGTAGACACAGTAAAACAGTAATAAGGCTGTTTTTGGACAGCTCACATAGGAATGGGTTAAACTGGAAATGTTCTAACCATTGAACTACAAAATAGGGAATGGTAAATTAAAGCAGTCGTTTACCTTAAGAAGATATCCTTCAAACTTTGGTACAATTTTCTGCAAAGCCTTTACATAAAAGAACAGAACAATCAAAATTTTATTTATCCTTGTGTGTACGAAAAATTTCGCAAAGAAACGCTTTTAAAATATAAAAATGCTCAGAAATACAAGATGCTATCTTATCTGATCACACCAATTAAAATATGAAAGTGTACCTTGAATGATTTTGTTGATTTTCTAATAGAGTTATTTCTTGAGACCTAAAACAAAAAACCACTTTATTTTTACCCGAGTATTTAGTTTTACAGTACGGGTCTAGTTTACAATAAAGTACTCTTCTGAAACTTGTTCTGTATAATAAGATAAAATGCCCCCGGGTATGTGCCGCTATATATGGTATGCATGGTTTTCGAGCTCTTGGGATAGGGTATACAAATTGTCCATTTTGGTCTGCAATAGGGTGCATATTTTGGTCTGAGATGGGGTATGGATGCCGATGTGACACCAGTGCTGGGATAGGGTATTCATTTTTTTTAGTTTAGGTCTGGGATAAGTATAAAAAATCACCATTTTAGGTGTGGGATAGGGTCAGGATTTTGAGGTCACGACGGGGCACTTCTACCAAAACATTGCCAGAGTACGCCTCCCCCAGGAGATACCAACCTGAGAAGGTTGAACATCAAGTAGTTTCATCATCTTAACATCATTTGTAAGCTGGAATGGAGTTTGACCTGAGTAGACATGAAAAATTATAGGTATATACATCTACTGTAATTAAAAAAAGACGTTTTAACCATTTATGTTGCAACATAGCAGCCCAATGGAACACAGCGCAACGCAACGAACCACAACGCAATTACGCACCACAACGCAACGCATAACAATGCAACAGGGCGCAACTCAGCACAGCACAGCGCAACGTACCACAACACAGCACAGCATAACGCACCGCAACACAGCGCAACGCAACGCGCCACGCAACACACCACAACGCAACGCACCACAATGCAACACGGCGCAACACAGCACAGCGCAACGTACCACAACACAGCACAGCATAACGCATCACAACACAGCGCAACGCAACGCAACGCACCACACCACAACGCAACGCACCACACCACAACGCACCACAATGCAACACGGCGCAACACAGCACAGCGCAACACAATTTGATAGCTGAAAGCAATTTGAGCTATCTCCCTGTCCAGCCATCTTTCACCACCAAATCACATCATGCATCTTATACAATTTCTAAGCATACCACTGTCATTTTTTAGCAATGGATTGGCACCATTCTGTAGCAACATTACTGCAACTTCTTTCTTTCCTCTACACAAATACAACAATGCAAAATATTACCACTCGTGTACATGTATATACTAAGATTTTTAAAACTTGACACACCCAAAATTCATTGTTCCAAGACGCGTTAAATCCATAAACGATGTCAAGTGGGCAGGGCTTTGAAGAGAAGGAAATTGTGGGGGGAAACGCTCATTGGTATGCGATAACAAGTGGGATAACTACTTATCACGCTATGCATACAAATGAGATTAACACTGCTAATTTAAACTAATGGCTTTCATTCACAATGAACATGCACTGAAACAAAGCATTTTATCATTTATCAGAAATGTGTTTTTAACCTTGCTTTCAATCCGCTATTGTCTTCTCGTGTAATTTTGGGCGTGTCATGGGATAAGATGATTATTACGGTCCTTCGTGGCTGTTAAGCTTCACTCACGATGTTAAATCCCATATCACACTCGTGACATTAATTAACCTATACATATCGGATAAATCATTACCTGTAAGCAGCACAATGTAGAGCAGTGTTTCCTTGCTGATCTGTACAGTTAATATTCAATGGATATTCTCCAAAAAGCTAGACAGTGGAAAATGTTTCATAATCTAAGCAATTTGCATTCAATCAATCTTAAGGGTGTTCCGACGTATTCCGTTGCTAGGCAACCAGTTGCTAAGGACATTACTTCTGGTCGGAGAAATCTTTTCACAAAAACATATTTTGAGCATAACACATAACAATTCTGGTTCTAGTGAAACTTCTTTAGTTAGCAAAACTTTTAAGTTGGTGGAAATTATAGGTTTTTCTTATCTCAATGACGTCACAATGACGTCACTGTATGACGTCATCAAACGAAAGAACGTCATTCATATATACTACGTGCAGAATATCTAGCATTTCTAGCATGGGGATCAAATTTGTAAAGCTCTAGAAGCTCTGTGGTCAAATCAAGTTTTCCCTAGCAACGGGTCAAAATAAATATGTCTGAACACCCTTAACATTTAATAATTATATTAAAATTTTCTCTAATTTCTTTATTTCATATTATAAATACGTTATAATATAATAATATATCTAATACGTTTTCACGTGTTTAGAAAGTGTTTTATTTTTATATTTAAATTTGCCAAACCGTAGCATTTCTTAAGTCGAAATGTCAGCAAGGAACGAGACGTGTAACAATACCTGTGACGTCACAAGGTGGATCAAGACTAAACAAATTTATGATAATGATCCACCGTGTGACGTCAAATAGTTGTTGTGGCCGCGTTATTGTGTTAATGTTTCACGGCCCTAGCTATCAACTTTGAACTGAAAAATAAAGTGTTTTCCAAAGACGTAAATATTAAATGAACATATGTACGAATATCAGAATGTTCTATATTTTTATATTATCAAATAAAAAGCAAAAATGTCATTTATAAGCACTTTAAAATAAAGAGGTGTTTTGTGAAGCAATTCTACCCCCTTCTCTTACCAAATTTTTTAATTGCTTTACGTTGCCTTCTCTTGCCAAAGTAAAAAATTGTCTCTCTATTTTATGCTTCTGTTGTTTTTCTGCTTCTAAAAAGGCATAACATACATTACTGTAGTACTCTGATGAAGAAGCAAAATGTCAGTATTTCATTGCTGAAAAATCTTAGCAGTGCACAGTCTTAACACTGTAGTTTTTACAGTAAGGTAGAGTAGAGTAGGATAGAGTAGAGTGGAGTGGAATGGAGTGGAGTGGAGTGGAGTGGGGTGTGGTGGAGTGGAGTGGAGTGGAGTGGAGTGGAGTGGAGTGGAGTGGAGTGGAGTGGAGTGGAGTGGAGTAGAGTAGAGTAGAGTAGAGTAGAGTAGAGTAGAGTAGAGTAGAGTAGAGTATGATATTTTGAAATATCAGAAAACCAAAGATAGCCAAAAAAGAAAATTTACCGTGTATAAGATTTTTTACAACATCGTTTTTGGCTGTCTGCCCTGGCATCTTCCCCTCGTTGTTCATAATCAATGGGTTAGCTCCATGTTTTAACAGAATGTTGACAAAATCCTGGGTGATAAAATAACAAAAGAACTATTTTTATAGATTCACATTTAAAAATTTAGTGAAAACACGATCGGAAATCGCATAGAAAATTGGCCACTTTCATTGGGCAGTTCGCAGTCCACGTGCGTGCTGGCTCAAGTGACTTCTGAGGACATTTGAAACTGATGAATTTGAGAAGGGTAATGGCTTCGTACATCGCGAAAATTCCACGAATTGTCAACAAACCGTATTCTATGGCAAGCCCAACATTCGTGCTATGCGCTCGTGGAAGAATTATGGTCGAGCGACGATTTTGAGCGGAGATGTTTGACTTTGAGCTCGGGGTGTCCTCGCTGAAATGTGCAGCCTGTCGGCCATGTATTGATGACGTTTACACGCAAGATATTCGTTCTACGCATGCGTAGCTAATACGGGTCAGCCCGTATTTCGCGAGCATCGACAGCCGCCATTTTCGATCGTGTATAGGGATAAGAAATCATTCTGGAATGCTCTGTCCGTTTTATTGTGTACTGCCCAACCATCCTGATTTTATTCAGGATACCCATATCACCGAAGTGTTTTTCAGTGGTGTCCTTCAATAATTATGTACAATGAAGTAACAATACAATGTCAAATGATGCATACAAACTACAACACAATAACAATACAGCGTATACAAAAAACAAACAAACAAACAAACAAACAAACAAACAAACAAACAAACAAACAAACAAACAAACAAACAAACAAACAAACAAACAAACAAACAAACAAACCAAAAAAAAAAAAAGATATAGACTTCTTCAACAATTACAGAATGCGCCACCCTCCGCCACCGATGCCAAACTCAGCCTCAAATAGGTTCTACTGAAATACAAAAGCTATGCAAAATGGCTGAACCCGTCACCATGGCGGAAAGTGACGCACCCCGCATTTACTAAAGTCGTCTATATTCTACATAGTAGGTTATTGGATGTTAGTTATAGTTAGTTTCTTTAAATTTATGTAGAGAATCCGCGTTTTTAGTCATGATATCCAGAGCGTTGAAGTCCTTTGAAGCTTGGTAGGTTGGTTTTTGTTTGCCCCAGTTTGTTTTGGCTTTTGGTAGATGTAAGTTGTTGCCTATTCTTGTGTTATAACCAGTGAACTCGATGTAAGTTAAAAGCTGATACCTGGAACGCTAACGCGTAAACCAAAAGGTGAGGCAAAAAGTTCCAGGCTCCTACGCGGTTTGCAGGTAGGTTTCAGTCTCCACAAAATGTCTTTACACGGCCGCCCGTCTTGAGCGAACTGCGAAGGCTCGAAAAAGGGTTTGAAAAAATTATTTATCAAATAATTTTGTCAGATTCAACGTGCATCTAATGGTTTCCCATTGTTGTGCAGTGCTGTAGTTGTTTTATTTACTGTATAGTAGTCCGAAACTATACAGTAAATTAAGCTAGGGATGAAAATAGGCTGGCTAGGATGAAAACAGCCAACTGAAAAGGTGAGAACAAGAGTGAGAAAGCTATTCTTGTACGAGTTTGAAGACGTATTGATACTTGATATTTCATAATATACATCTAATGTCATTTTCTTATTTCTGCTCCTTTAATTTCTTGTTCGGTTTTGTTAAACGGCCTTTTGTAACTAATGATATTTTAAGAAATATTATATAAACTGACAACTAGATTGTTTTCGGGACGAATGCGGAATGCTTTTTAAACAAAACGACACATGAAACTGGTACTAACGACATATTCTATACTAAGTTTGTGTTGATTTTTTGTATCCTCTTCGGAGTAACGAAACTCTAATATATGGTTTATATTATAACGAAAAGTTTGGTTTAATTTCTTGACTGACAAACTCCGTGCACGTTTTCTAGACAATGACTTTTACTATAGCAACAAATAAACAATTACTGCATAATTAGTTCGGCAGCATAGCACAACCAATCAAAATTTAAAATGCACGTTTAGCAAAGCGTGATAAAATGATGCAATAAATAATTTTTCAAACCTTTTCGAGCCTTCGCAGTTCGCTCGCTTAAGACCGGTGGCCGTGTAAAAAACATTTTGTGTGGGAGACTGAAACTTACCTGCAAACCGCGCAGGAGCCTAGAACTTTGCCTCACTTTTTGCCTCACGAATGACTGGACGTTAGCGTTCCAGGTATCAGATTTTAACTTACATCGAGTTCACTGATTATAGCTATGAATATTTAACTCTTTCCTGTCCGAATTGGTCTTTAGTATTTTATTCTGGCTAACGCCAGACGATTTTATTCACCCCTGGCTAAACCCTCGGACAGGAATGAGTTAAACTGAGAAAATCTGGATTTGATGAATGTGTCATATGTACAGTATCAACCAACTATACGTGAGAACAAGTCATGCTTTGTAATCAATCTAAATTACCTCGCTTCCTATGAGAGATGCTTTATGCAAAGCTGTGTCACCAACATCATTCTTAATGTTAACATCAGCACCAGCCTAAATAGAAACAAAATTTTCATATGCATAATTCTTTAATTATCGAACTCTTTGTTTGAGAATTTCCGACAGATTTGAACTGTACCAATTACCATACTGTACTCAACTGTACCGTGCATATAGTGAATGTACTGTATCATACTGCACTGTACGTTTGTACTGTACTGTACTGTACTGTACTGTACTGTACTGTACTGTACTGTACTGTACTGTACTGTACTGCGGTATACTGTACTGTTTTCTACTGTACTCTACTATACTGTGCATATAGTGAATGTACTGTATCATACTGCACTGTAAGTCTGTACTGTACTGTACTGTACTGTTTTCTACTGTACTCTACCTGTACTGTGCATATAGTGAATGTACTGTATCATACTGTACTGTACTGTACTGTATTCTACTGTACTGTATTCTACTGTACTGTATTCTACTGTACTGTACTGTATTCTACTGTACTGTATTCTACTGTACTGTATTCTACTGTACTGTATTCTACTGTACTGTATTCTAATGTACTGTATTCTACTGTACTGTATTCTACTGTACTGTACTGTACTGTACTGTATTCTACTGTACTGTATTCTACTGTACTGTACTGTACTGTATTCTACTGTACTGTATTCTACTGTACTGTATTCTACTGTACTGTATTCTACTGTACTGTATTCTACTGTACTGTATTCTACTGTACTGTATTCTACTGTACTGTATTCTACTGTACTGTATTCTACTGTACTGTATTCTACTGTACTGTATTCTAATGTACTGTATTCTACTGTACTGTATTCTACTGTACTGTATTCTACTGTACTGTACTGTACTGTATTCTACTGTACTGTATTCTACTGTACTGTACTGTACTGTATTCTACTGTACTGTATTCTACTGTACTGTATTCTACTGTACTGTATTCTACTGTACTGTATTCTAATGTACTGTATTCTACTGTACTCTACTGTACTGTACTCTACTGTACTGTACTGTATTCTACTGTACTGTATTCTACTGTACTGTATTCTACTGTACTGTACTGTACTGTATTCTACTGTACTGTATTCTACTGTACTGTATTCTACTGTACTGTACTGTATTCTACTGTACTGCATTCTACTGTACTGTATTCTACTGTACTGTATTCTACTGTATTCTACTGTACTGTACTGTACTGTATTCTACTGTACTGTATTCTACTGTACTGTACTGTACTGTATTCTACTGTACTGTATTCTACTGTACTGTATTCTACTGTACTGTATTCTACTGTACTGTACTGTACTGTATTCTACTGTACTGTATTCTACTGTACTGTATTCTACTGTATTCTACTGTACTGTATTCTACTGTACTGTACTGTATTCTACTGTACTGTATTCTACTGTATTCTACTGTACTGTATTCTACTGTATTCTACTGTACTGTACTGTACTGTACTGTATTCTACTGTACTGTATTCTACTGTACTGTACTGTACTGTATTCTACTGTACTGCATTCTACTGTACTGTACTGTACTGTATTCTACTGTACTGTATTCTACTGTACTGTACTGTACTGTATTCTACTGTACTGCATTCTACTGTACTGTACTGTACTGTACTGTACTGTACTGTACTGCACTGTACTCTACTGTACTGTACTGCACTGTACTATACTGTACTCCACTGTACTGTATTCTACTGTACTGTACTCTACTGCATTCTACTGTACTGCATTCTACTGTACTGTACTGTACTGTACTTCACTGCACTTCACTGCACTGCACTGTACTGTATTCTACTGTACTGTATTCTACTGTACTGACAACTCTACTGTACCCTACTGTACTACACTGCAGTCTACTCTCTACTCTACTCTACTCTACTCTACTCTACTCTACTCTACTCTACTCTACTCTACTCTACTCTACACTACTCCACTCTATGCTCTACTCCACTCCACTCTGTGCTCTACTCCACTCCACTCTGTACTCCACTACTCCACTCTGTACTCTACTACTCCACTCCACTCTGTATCTACTACTCCACTCTGTACTCTACTCCACTCCACTCTGTACTCCAGTCCACTCTGTACTACTACTCCACTCTGTACTCTACTATTACTCCACTCTGTACTCTACTACTCCACTCTGTACTCTATTCCACTCCACTCTGTACTCTACTCCACTCCACTCTGTACTCTACTCCACTCTGTACTCCACTCCACTCTGTACTCTACTACTCCACTCTGTGCTCTACTCCACTCTGTACTCCACTCCACTCTGTACTCTACTACTCCACTCTGTACTCCACTCCACTCTGTACTCCACTCCACTCTGTACTCTACTACTCCACTCTGTACTCCACTCCACTCTGTACTCTACTACTCCACTCTGTACTCCACTCCACTCTGTACTCTACTACTCCACTCTGTACTCTACTACTCCACTCTGTACTCTACTACTCCACTCTGTACTCCACTCCACTCTGTACTCTACTACTCCACTCTGTACTCTACTACTCCACTCTGTACTCTACTACTCCACACTGTACTCCACTCCACTCTGTACTCTACTACTCCACTCTGTAATCTACTACTCCACTCTGTACTCCACTCCACTCTGTACTCTACTACTCCACTCTGTACTCTACTACTCCACTCTGTACTCCACTCCACTCTGTACTTTACTACTCCACTCTGTACTCTACTACTCCACTCTGTACTCCACTCCACTCTGTACTCTACTCCACTCCACTCTGTACTCCACTCCACTCTGTACTCTACTACTCCACTCTGTACTCTACTACTCCACTCTGTACTCCACTCCACTCTGTACTCTACTACTCCACTCTGTACTCTACTACTCCACTCTGTACTCTACTCCACTCTGTACTCCACTCCACTCTGTACTCCACTCCACTCTGTACTCCACTCCACTCTGTACTCTACTCCACTCCACTCCCAATGTTTAGATTAGATTTACAGCATCTTACTGTCAACAATGCCTCGAAGATGTCAAAATGTTCAGAGTACACAGCCATATGAAGGGCAGTCCAGCCAAATGTTGACTTTGTTTTACCTAGTACAGTAAGAATTAGAAATTAAAGTATAAAAGTTAAAAAAAATATTGAAAAATTGAAATTATAATACCACACTAATTTTATTTTGTGTTTTACAGGTCAGCCAGTGCCAAAAAAAACCCAAAAAAAACAAAAAAAAAAAATTAAAATTGAAAATTTCTCCTGTTAATTTTACAGTCAATTAGTCAATACCTTTCCACTTCTTCTTCTGTAGTTCATTGCGTATTACTGTATTTCTGTAGCCACTACCGAAGCCTGAGAAATATTTTGTTGAAAACTGTACATAAAATATAGTTTAATTTAGCCTTAAATGGCATTTAGTCATAATACAATAGATGTTTATCCCAAATCGATACAAACAAATGAATTACATGTATATACATCAAGAATTGGTGACTTTTATTGCTAGACTTTCCTCACACTTCGGTAGTGGCTACAGAAATACAGTAATACACAACCAAGTACAGAAGTGGAAATGGGAAGGTATTTCCATTTTGACTGTAAAATAAAAGAATAAATAAGTACAAAAATTCGAAATAAAAAAATCAATGGTTTTTAATGTTTGCGGAAGCTCACTTTTTAGTGTACTATGTTGCTTTATAAATCCATTCTTGCGATATATAGGTTTTTTGTAACGAATTTTGAAATTAAATAACATTCATGAATCATCAATAGTACGGTAACAATTTTATTTTTATTTTTTCCACTCCTCCGATCCTGAAAAAAGAGGATTTCTGCCCATATAGCACAAAATAAAATTGGTGTGGCCTTATTTGTACTAAATAAAATATTCACTTAATGATTATTTACCAATATTTACCTTTGTAGTTGACATTGATGTTTTGAGAAGGGTCCTTGGAGTTAAGTATGTCCTTAAACAAAAAAACAAACAAAAACTTTTAATAAAACAATAAGATCAATGAGGGTGGGCCCTTACTGGACCTCTGAGGATAACAGTTTAGATATAACTGATAGAGTTATCCAGTATAAATAAGGTTAGTTTAGTTTTTTTTTAGTTTTAAAGGTAAGGTATTGCAATCAGCATAATATATAGCTAGACTGATGACACATTGGTGCATGGTAATATATAAAAAAGTTGGCATAAAAATAATATATTGCCATACTGCTGATTGCATATGAGCGCAATGTGCGCCGGAATAAGATTGTTGTTTGCATTGTGTCAACTTGTATTTGACACGGGGCCAAGTATGGCCAGTTCACACGAGGTCAAATACGAGTTCACTCAAGTCAAGGTTATTTTTAATGCTTGTCGACAATAGCTCTTCTAAAATCAATAGACAAAGCTTTTCCACTCTCATATCTCCTTCCGCATTTGCTGTCTGGGATCTGCGTAAAATGTTATTAGTGTTCAATTTATTATAATGTTGGATAACTGAGATGTGATTGGTTAACACAAAAATAAACAGTTGTACCACACATCCATACCTTTAATTTATAATGGACAAAGAACTTGATTCGAGCATTAAACATAACCTTGACTTGACTGAACTCATACTTGACCCTGTGTGAACTCATGCTTGACCTCGTGTGAACTCATACTTAACCTTGTGTGAACTCATACTTAACCACGTGTAAACTCATACTTGACCTCGTGTGAACTCGTACTTGACCTCATGTGAACTCATACTTGACCCAGTGTGAACTCATACTTAACCCCGTGTGAACTCGTACTTGACCTCGTGTGAACTCGTACTTGACCTCGTGTGAACTCGTACTTGACCTCGTGTGAACTCATACTTGACCCAGTGTGAACTCATACTTGACCCAGTGTGAACTCATACTTGACCTCGTGTGAACTCATACTTAACCCCGTGTGAACTCATACTTGACCTCATGTGAACTCATACTTGACCCAGTGTGAACTCATACTTGACCTCATGTGAACTCATACTTGACCCAGTGTGAACTCATACTTGACCTCATGTGAACTCATACTTGACCCAGTGTGAACTCATACTTGACCTCGTGTGAACTCATACTTGACCTCGTGTGAACTCATACTTGACCTCGTGTGAACTCATACTTAACCTTGACCCCATGAGATGTTTAATTGAGAAATTAAAGCTAATTTTCATCAAACTGAAGAAGAGTGTATTTTGAACATTAGTGTGGTGTCATGAAGTGTTATAAAAATAGCTCGCATGATTTTATTTTGTCTTTTTTGAGTTGACTAGATGTCAAACTATTGGAAAATTATGGGGTTTAAATTTCCAACCTGTCAACATACAGGGGGGTTGGGGAGTCAGAAAATTTGAACTGCCTTTTCTGATAGTTTGAGATTTAGTCAACTCAAAAAAACAAAAATCAACTTTAGCATGCAAGAAGTCCTACAGGAGCTGTTTTATGACACTTCATACGACACAATTTGGACTAGGATCAGGAAAGGTATTTGACTCCTTAGCTATATCTCTGACCCCTCAACCCAACCCCCCTGTACATCAAAAGGTCAAACATTTGAACCTCATAATTTTCTGATAGTTTGATATCTAGTCAATTCAAAAAAGACAGAAAACCAACTTTAGCACGCAAAGCCTATGGGATTTCACTTTATACCACACTACGACCCCAAGAAATTTTAGAAAATTCCTTGCCTTATTTTCAGAGATACATGTACCATATTGGGAAACGCTTAGCCCCCTCATTTACTCATTAGGAATATTGAGAGCCCCTAGTTCACTGCCCTTGGGGCTAGGCGAGGAAGGTGTGGGGACAGGTGGAGGCTGTGGTCATGTGATATACTTCAATGGACCTTTTCACCAATAGCAGTGCCATCTTGAATTCGCAAAACATTGTGGTCTATCCAGGGTAACAAGCTTAATTAAAAAGGTGATTGCTTAGGGTGGAGCATAGAAATAATAGATATAATTTTATTTCTATGGTGTGAAGACACAATGCGGTAAATTTATTTTTATTAATACTTTTAGGGCAACAATGTCTAAATATGATCATTGTAATATTAGTAAAAAGGGGATATTACACAGTGGCGAGAAGATATGAATTTTATGTTTGAGTGGCAAGGACAATATCTCACACGTGAGCGCAGCGAACGAGCGAGATATTGCTCTTGCCACAAGAACATAAAATCCATATCTTTGAGCAACTGTGTAATGTTCTATTTATTATATGGACAACGAAATTATGCGTGGAAGTGATATATATTGATAAACTGGGTTTAATGTAAAAACTACAACCACTTGACCTAAAACTTTTAGAAAATACAACAACTTCAAAATTCAAATACGTAATTTTACGTATTAAGAGAAGTTACTGGCTCAAATTAACTTGATTTGAAACTTACGGCAAAAGGCATAAATTTTGACTTGTCGATATGTCACTCATGAGCGTTACATATGAGAAATACACCACTCGGTTCCTGGATGTAGTGAAATATGGATTCTACGAGTGTTTTAGTTGCTAGTAAAATACTCTTCTCCATATAATAAAAGTAATATAATGCTTGGACGTTTAAGGATATATTTGCCATGAATCTATCCTTATATGTCCGAGAATTGTTGCTTTTACCAATATCACAACGATTATATTTAGACATTTTTGCCATGAAAGTGTTTATACAGAAAAAATTACCTCATTGCGTCTCAACACTACACAATCACCTTTTTAACCCTTTCATTCCAATTGGTACCTTTTAGCACTTTTTATGTTTTACTCTGTCTAACACCAGATGATTTTACTCATCAAGGGAAGACCTCCGGACACAGTGGGAGTTAAAGGGTTAATAAACTATCTCCTTAACCCTTTCATTCCCATCGGTGCCATTTGGCACTTTTTATTTTTTACTCTGTCTAACACCAGATGATTTTACTTGTCAAGGGAAGACCTCCTGGATAGCGAATTCAAAATGGCGCCACTATTGGTGAAAAGGTCAATTAATTCCTTCCTTTAGGTTTAATATTTCACATCTCTTGCAGGTATTTTGATCAAGTTACACAACAAATATATCCTAATATACAAGTGATGATAATTATAGTCTTTACTTTCACTTATAAAGAGAATTTTCATTCTGTAATCCTTATTTAAAGCCAGATATTTTTAATAAAATTAATTGAGTCACAAAAGTAATTATTATTCTACATGTATCTCTATAATAGGTTTCTAAGAATATTTAAAAAAATATATTAGAATATTCTTGAAATGTTTCAAGTTTCAACTATAGGTCTGTCTCAACCTTATTATGTACACAAAGTCAAGAGAAATCGTCATTTTGTTTGTTTCAAATCAGTCACAATGATTAGTTTTTAGTTCAACATATTTATTTAACTTGGCAAGCGTCTTGAAATATTCGCTAGAAGACATCGCAAAATGTTTTGTTTTTCATATTTTCTCATAGCAGAGGTCATGAGAGCAAAAATTTATTCAGTACAAGTGTATGTTCACTGAGCTTGAAAAATCCTTTCGCCTTCTTCTCCATTCAACTTAATAGTTCGTGCGAGTAATAATAATTATTAGAGAAACTAAAAGAACAAAGTAATGTCTGTTCTAGTTCAGACAGCTGACTTTTTGAAAATATATTGTCTAGTTGTGTTGTAAACATACCCAATATTGCTTTACCCTTTTGACGCTTTCTCCTTCAACTATCCTCGTCTGATTTACATCAGTATTCTTCACAAAAACTCCCCAAATTCTTCAAATATCCTACACTTCTCTTCTAAGCTAAACTGTCTGCAAAATAATCAAAACTTAGACGAATATGTTGAAGTATTTTGATATCATTTGTTCTTGTATTTAATAACTTGCTTCTTTCGAACTTCACCGACCGAGGAAATTAAAACACTTGAGTTCGCTTCAAATTGAAACTACGATAGCTTTTGAACATTATCTTCGATAAACTGCTCAATTTAGCTTTCAGTCGAAGGTTATCTTGGGTAGAAATGAAAACACTAGAAGACAAAATGCTTACTTACCAACAGACTTTCAAGGTCACCCTTTCTCGCCGCAGTGATCAAATTTTCTTCCTTCTCGTCTTTCTTCTCCGACATCTTTGGTGCAGAAGCGGACTTGATGTTGTTAAGAGATTACTAGAGAAGTAAACGACCTCATTTCATTTTAATTGTCCTGGTCTTTCCTTCTCTTTGTAAGCCATGAATAAAGACGACATGACTCGACTGCCAAATTATAATAACTTCTTATTTTGATTGTTCTATAGATACGCCACATCTCACATCCGGTTCAACCGCCCTCCAACAAATAAACATTATTTACCAAACAAACATTTTTTTAGAAAAAAAGTTTTAGCATAAAAAATATTATTACATTGTCACTTCTGGCTGGCTGTTATTTCTGGTTGTTTGTTTTTCTGTCTATCTGTTTGTTTGTTTGTTTGTTTGTTTGTTTGTTTGTTTGTTTGTTTGTCTTTCTTTCTGTTGGTTTGTTTGTTTGTTTGTTTGTTTGTTTGTTTGTTTGTTTGTTTGTTTGTTTGTTTGTTTGTCTTTCTTTCTGTTGGTTTGTTTGTTTGTTTGCCTGTTTGTTTGTTTGTTTGTCTGTTTCTTTCTTTGTCTGTCTGTTTGTTTGTTTGCTTGTTCAGTTTGTCTGTCTGTTTGTTTGTTGTTATTGCTCTGATGAAGGCCTGAGTCAACAGGCTGAGAGCTTAGCAAATAAATATTTTACGTGTGTCTCCACAAAACTTATTTATATTACATTATTGCCATGAAAACTTTCAAAGAATTAATGTTTATCTCTTTGTTTGTTTTTCTGTCTGTCTGTCTGCCTGTATGTATGTTTTTTTGTTTGTCTGTCTGTCTTCTGTTTGTTTTGATTTTCTATTTGTTTGTCTTTCTATGTCTGTTAATTATCTTGTTTGTTTTTAAAAGGGTAAAGCAACTTTATTTATTGACGGTAATACATAGAGAATAATACATGGATGTGCGGAAATATGAAATTTATTTCGAGAAATAAATTTCATATTTCCAAGCATCCATGTATTGTTCTGTTTATTATATAAAAAAACTGTCCTATGGATCGTTTTCACTCACGTGATCGGTGACCCCATGGGGGTGGTGAAACAATACGAAATATTTGAATAAGAAAGAGCTAATTCCCATACCGTACACAAATATGGCCGCCATTTCATTGTTTTGGTACACCAATATGGCCGCCGTGACGTCAGGTGAAAACGATCTATTGCCTTGCAAAAATTGCATTAAACTATAATGCTGATTCAGCGATAATTGTCACATGTGCGATTATCATAAATAATCGCACATGTGAGATTATCACTTTTATTAGTGGCGGAAAAATCAATAAAACACTCTATTTTATATAATAAATTACAGTATTTAGATAACCCAATGGTCTTCACCCCTTCATGGAACTAGTTAGTATAATTAACTGGGAAAACTATGATGTTGATTCTACAGAGATATGAATATGATGTTGATTCTACAGACAATAAAACCCTTGGGGCACAGCACAGGAAAGAACGAGGGAAAGAATCAACAACTCTACTCGATCACATGAAGCTATATAAGGACAAAGGTACTTGTCACCCATCCAAGTACTAACGCCATTTGACCAGGCTTATAATTTCAGTAGTGAGAGGCAAATTTCAACAAAAATTTTATAGTAAAGATAACATTTGTTCCTATATCTGGCTAATCGTATCAGTATTAAAATAGTGTATGATCAGTTTTTAATGTTTTAATTTTGTCTATTTATATTGTGAAATTTTTTGTTGGGTTGGTCAAATCTCCTGTTAACCACTCCTTCAATCATATTCATGAAGTTTGGTTGTAAAACCAATAAAATAAAAAATAAATAAATGAGAATAAGCTAAATAAAAATAAAATAATGCATAATTTCTGAGTTGACAATAAATCCTCACCGCATGGGCTCCCTGTGTTTTTCCAAAGCAAGATGGCGCATATTGCAAGCAAGGTGAATGTTCTTCGTAATTCTCTTGTTTTTCTTCGTCGTCCACAACTAAGAATGATGACCAGTGAATACGGCAGTGGAGAGGGAAAGGTTAGTACTACATGCACAATACATAAAGTGTGCTAAAATTATGTACAATACAATGTTTACTTTTTATATTATCTGACTTGTATTTACACAAAATATTCTTCTTCTTTTTTCAACACAGGGAGGTGGTAGTGGTGGCGCTGTGAGGTTTGTTTTGTACATATTAATCAATTATAAACTTGTATCAAATAATTATAAACTTATCTGATTAATGAATCTCCATTTCTCATCTAAATAATTTCATTAATCCTTTCATGTCTTGATATCGAACTCAAATTTCGTTTTTATTGCAAGATCTGCTGGTGGAGCATTTGGTAAAATGGAAGCTGCGAGAGAGGAGGAATATTTTCGTAGACTAGTAAGTGAAAATTCTTCTAGATAAAAGGGTTTTTAACTTTTATTTACAGTAATACACCCCCCCCCCCCCCCACCTAGCTATTGAAAATTTTAGGGGCCCCTCCAGTGTTTGAGCATTATTCCAGGGTGCATTCCATGTCCCCGGTTGACATGGAATGCACCCCGGGCATTATTTCCTGCTATTGTATTTCAATAAAGAAATACCAAATGGTTTTCCGTGTTTGGATACTCTGATCCAAACACGCGGGAAATTGCGAGACTAGAGAAAAGCGTAACAAAACACGAGCCGTAGGCAAGTGTTTTTAGCTTTTCGAAAGTCGAGCAATTTCCCAAGTGTTTGGATAAGAGTCTCCAAACACAGAAAAAAACATTTGGTATTTCTTTTATAAAATAATCACAAGTGAATATGATATTCTGTCCGACATTTTCAAAAAATCGTTTTGGTGGGAATTTTCCGTGTTTGGATACTCTGATCCAAACACGGCAATTGACCAATCAGGGCTCACGTAGTATACATGTTATTTTATAAATATTATTTATGTAATATATCATACACGAGGAGGAGTGTTTCATCAGGATATGTGTTTGGATATCCTGATGAAGCACAGGTGGCGTGTGCTGTTAGGGCGCTGCCTCTCACCAATAGTTAAGCCCGGTCGGACGGGGTTAGTACTTGGATGGGTGACCGTCTGGGAATAACCTCGTTCTCGAGCTTGCACCATGTGAGTAGAGTTTAGTTGATCTCTCCTGTGCTTCGAGGGTTTTTCGCCGGGTTCTCCGGTTTTCCTCCCTCCGTAAAATCAACACCTAGGTCTTAGTTGAGATCCGTGGTCTGAACTGTGTTGTTGGCAGCAGCATAATGCGCCTTTGATATGCCTCAACACGGCCACGGTGAAAATTCCTAAATTGCCTGATAAGCCACCCATAACATTGTAATGCGCATTTGATCATATCCACATGTTAATTTGCGCAATAGAAATATTAAATCATTAAATCATTATGAAACACTCCTCTGAGTGTATGATATAGCATCTCAAACAAATCAGTATTTTAAGAGAAAATCAAGATGAAAGTTTGCTTAATTTATGTAATTTCTTCCTCCGATATCCAAACCACCGACACGGTACTGATTTCCTTTGTGTTTTCTTCATGAGTTTGAGATATTATTATAATAATTATTTTATACAGTACTGGTAATGCAACTTCTCTACAAAGATGGTGTCAATTCACATCAACACACTTTTTTTTCATGCCCCCCCCCCCCCCCCCCAAATCCCTTCAATAAACCATGTGAATTTTTATTGTATAAAACAAATAGATAATTTACATTTTTCCATGCATGTACGTACGGTAATAGATCACAGAAGACATCACAGTGTGTAAAGAACCAACTTCGTTCCCACAACTTCTCTGACTCAACTTCATCTTGTGTCATACTTTTTTGTTCTTTGCACACTGTGATGTCATCTGACTCACTGTGATCTATTACCGTACACACATGCAAAAAAATGTAATGTATTTGTTATATATATATAATTAAGATATTAAATTGATGTCTTTTAGCAAAAGCAGCAATTAGAAGCATTGTATGACCATCATCGTGAATCAGTGAAGAACCACGAGGATGAGATTCAAATGCACAAAGCTGGCATAAAGAAGCACGAAGATGCCATCAAACGTCACACTAAACTCAGAAATAGAATGGTTGAAACAATCAAGGAAGTTGAAGATAAAAAAAAATCTGATTGAAACTGTTAAAGCTCCTTGTGACAAGTGTATTTAAAAGTAGCATTACATGAAAAAGGAATTGTTAAATATTTTCCTGTCAGTACCATAAGATCATTGTGATATGATATTTGATACAAGGTTAAGTTGTCTGTGATGTACTTTGAAATAAAACTTTAATATCTGTGTGCAAGTCTTTCAGCACAATTCGTGTTTAAAGTGGTTCTCTGGTGAAAATATTGTTGGCAATGTTTTTGCATAATCCTAAAGATGTTATGGTAGTTGGTAATCATTCAAAGTTCATTGAACAAAAGGTGATATTTTACGTGTGAAGTTTGTATTTTGTTTTTGTTGAGTCTATGATGTCGTAAGCTTCCTCGCCACATTCTTCTCAAGCTCAGCCACTTTAAGGCAGCACTCCAAAATTGGCATGTAAAATACAACTTTGTTTTTGAGAATTTTGAAATGAAACTTTGCACAATTACCAACTACCATAATATCTTTAGAATTATGCAGAAACATTACCAACAAAATTTTCATCAGAGAACCACTTTATTAACACATTTCTACCTGAGCCAGCTAAAAATGGTCCCTTTATTGTTTACTCTGTCTATAATACACCAGACAATTTTACTCATCAATGGCAGAACCCACATACATCCTAGGCAGTCAGTGGTTAGCTCATTTACTTCTTAATAGTTTGCTTTGCCTGAGCTGTTGAGCTGAGTATTCAGCATTTCATTGATATCTCAAGTGGATTTGAAACCCTATGGCAGCCCATTACACAATATATCAATATATAACAAACCAATTTAATCTATTTTTTCAAGTTTACTGTTATAAGCTAGGGCAACTTTTGACAATGTTGGTTTCTGAAGAACTGAGGAGATGTAATTGCTGGCATTGATAAGCTTCTCAAAGTCAACACCCTAAAATAAACAAAAATTATTTATTTCGCCCCAAGCAGTAATTGTATTGAAATATAAATGAATTAAATTGAATTAAATGTACTTTATAATTAATTTACCAACTGGACGGTCAAGGAGTTACTATAGTCTATAGTATATCACTGTTGTGGAGCCATGAGGGATGGGTTTCATGGGAGGGTTGACAGGGCAGTTAACAGTACAGCTCAGCCTAGCTCAGTACAGCCCAGCGCAGTGAAGGCTCAGCCCAGTGAAGGTCCAGTACAGCCCAATGAAGGCCCAGTACAACCCAGTGAAGGCTCAGCCCAGGACAGCCCAGTGAAGGCCTGGCCAGTACAGCCCAGTGAAGGCCCAGTACAGTATGCTCAACTCAGCACTCGACTACAATGCCCAATAAAATTATTATAATTAAATAATAAATAATGAATGTCATTCATCCAATGAAAACATATTGTTGAGCAATATAATCACAAAGAATACAATTAATACTAAACCTAATTACTGCAACTTACTGTTTCAATTCCCATGCCATGAAGCATGTACACTACATCTTCAGTAGCAACATTTCCTGATGCACCTTTAGCATAAGGACATCCACCTAGACCACTGGTTGATGAATCTACTGACGTGATACCAAGCTACTGGTGCAATAAAAAACACAAACATGTGAGACTGCTTAATATATATCATAAATGTACAAAATAGGTTTTTTTATAAGTTCTTTCCTCATTGATATTGCAATACTTATTTTAAGCTAAAATATTGATGATGAATCAGTATTTTTTTAAAGTAGAGTGCTATGTAGGCAGTGTTTTGGATAGAGCAAAATGAAAAGGTGGTAAACAGTCAAAAGCAGTTAATTAAACGATGAATTCTCAAAATGTCAGTTTTCATTATCTACTTCATTCCCAGCCCTAGAGCCTAGAAGACCAGTGGTGGCTGATAGCAACTGGTCATGCTATGCAAATTTAAAATTACTGAAGCATAGCAATATATAGGGCATGCTATTGAAATTCATAATTACCAACGACATTCACAAATCAAGTAAAATATATCCAGCAAATATAAGCAGCATTTTTAAGTCGGTGCATTTTTAAATCGTAATTTTTGCGTTACTGGATATATTTTACTTGATTTATGAATGACTTAACCAATGACATCATTCTCATTCCCAGAAATGGGCGAGGAGACTTGTCTCCATTGTCTACATTGTAAGACGTTACGTCACATTGTAAGACGTTACGTAATATATCCAACACGAGTCAGTGTTCTTCCTCCGATTTCTAAATACAGCCAAGCGGGTTGAAAATACGAGGCGAAGCCGAGTTTTTTTAACCCGCTTGGCTGTATTTAGACATCGGAGGATGAACACTGACGAGTGTCGGATATAGCTTCTCAAACGGATCAATATTTTAAGAGAAAATCTATCTCAAAGTTTGCTAAATTTGACCGTAATCTTCCTCCGATTTTTAAATACTGATTAAATATTAATTTCCTCTTAATTTTCCTCATGAATTATTAATGAGTTTGAGAAGCTACATTCTAAGACACTACGCTACATTCTGAGACGTTACGCTACATTACGTTACATTACATTGTAAGCCGTTACTTCATATTCTGTGGCTGTAGCCTGTGCGCTATCAAAAATTGTATTGTAGCCCTTGGGGATACTGAAGTTCTAGTATCCAAAACTAAAATCTAGTATCCCGTGGATATCGGGATACCGTAAATTTCAAGCCCTGGTAGTTGCTTGTATTTTCCCCACAATGCCTTCTCGATAATTCTTACAATATGGCTAACAAATAGTAATACATATTTCTTTTGTGTACCTTTAAAGCAGTTAATATATTCGCTAAAGCTTGTCCATAGGTGTCATGGCAATGTATTGCTAATTGGGTAGCAGGAACAACTTCCAACACATTCTCCAACATTCTCTGTATAGAACCTAAAGTAAAATATCTTACATTGTCACTTTTGATAATTATTTCTTAAAAACCAATTATAACCCTTGCGAAAATGTTCTATTTAACAAATAGATTCCATTTTGCCGTTGTCTGTTCAGTTATAGATGCACAGATGACGTCACAACGTGGTAAGAACAAAAAAGTGGCCCACGAGACGCAGTCGAGTGGGTCACTGATGTTCTTACCACGTTGTGACGTCCTCTGTGCATCTATAACTGAACAGACAACAAAAAATTGGAATCTATTTGTTTTATACAATAAAAGTTTAAAAGGTTTTTGTCGAAACTCTTGCCGGATTTTGGGGCATGAAAAAGGAAAAAAGCAAGTCAGCTGACGTGATCCGACGTGACCATGCGTCTGTCCTCTAATAGATCATGGGCAACAACCAATGAAAACACGCATAGCAACCAGGGTATTGTATAAAGAATCCTATAGAATATTCTGTTGGAAATCTATATCTGATGGAATATTCTGTTGGATTTTCTTCCAACAGATTAATATTCTATTGGATTTTCTGTATGACACTAAAGTGTCAATAGAATATTCTAATGGATTTTCTATAGCATATTGGTTTTTCTTCCACAAAGTATTATATTTTCTATATGAGCATTATATGAGATTTTCTGTATATATTCTATAGAATATTCTATTAGATCCTATATAGAATATCCTATATTCTATATAATATACCATTAAAAATTCTATAGAACAGGTCCCAATTTCTAAACATTCATAAACTAAATACAAATTAATGAAATCAATATTTAACCCATTCAGTAGCCTATGTATCTGATGGGATTCTCCTTTTGGCAAGTAAAATTATCTGCCATTATCGAGTAAAGCAATACTTTATTTTAACATAGGGACCATTTTTGGGCAGCTCAGGCAGGAATGGTAGAAATTTAATTATAATAATTTTATCGGGCATTGCCATTGTGGTGTATTTCGTGGGCTATTAAAATGGAGAATTCAGTGGGCTAAAATATATTTGAGCTATATAAGTTTTAACAGTTCTAAATCACTATTGGTTTGTTGTTTATGGAATTGTATAGTAACTAACTTCTCTTGTCAATACTTTGGAGCAAAGATTGTTTTAATAACAAATGTTGCGTTTTTCTGCCAAGTTTTACAAGTGTAAGTTAAGAGTTGTGTAAATATTTATTGCAATGAAATACACGCCGACGCGGAGGTAGCACTGTTCAAGATACTGTTTACTGTATACTGGCTTTGATTTTCGTCCAAATGCCCACTAAAATTATTATAATAGTAATACAGTTGATGTTCTTGGCCCTTCTCGCCTTTGGCTCAGGCTAAAACGAGCTTGAGTCGTCAGCCCTGAGTTATGTCCGCAAACATCAACTCTATTGCTATAATATAAGTTATGATTACGGTATTACTTTCAGGTTGATATTTCTCATGTCTTTCTGTCATTCAATAACCCATTGTGCCTACAATGTCTGAGGTAGTGGTGTGCGTCAGATCGGATTGACCCCTTGTAATCCGAGGGTTTTCCAAAATTGTCAATCCGAATCGGATCCGACCCGAAGCCAAAAAGTCGTAGTCCGATCCGATCCGAAAACAGCTGCTCAAATCCGATCCGATCCGAGAAAATTAAAACACCGGATATATGTTGCAATAATTGCGCAAACTTTCCGAAAAGCAAACCAATGAACAAATAAATTTAAGAAAACTACTATACAATAATAATCTTATGTAATAGATACGGGTAAAAAATTGCAAAATCCGATTCGATCCGATCTGGGGAAAAAATAACAAAATCCAATCCGATCCGATCCGATCCGAGAAAAAAAGAACAAAATCCGATCCGATCCGAACGATAAATGTTTAGTCCGAATCCCATCGGATTCGGATCGGATTCGCACACCTCTAGTCTGAGGGTACTCCCTTTGACGAGTACATTTTCTGCTCAGTGGTGTACGTAAGACAAAAAATAAAGCTGGGGTAATTTTTGGTTGAATCAGGCAAGATTAACCCTTTACCAGGCAGATTACCAGGAGCAACCTCGTTCCCAGGGTCTTATCTCCGCTCGAGGTCTCCATTTGACGAGTAAAATGGGCTGGCATTAGCCATAGTAAAAGTAATAAGTTACCAAATGGCAACCATGCCTTTTCAGTTTGGTAAAGGGTTAAGCACTTGTTAACCTACCAGGTGTACCAACACCTATTGTATCCCCAAGAGACACTTCATAACATCCCATATCCACAAGTAACTTGACCAACTAAGAAAAGAAAATTACTTGTTTAGTGTTATGAATGTAATTTGTATACAATGTTTGAAGCTATTGTACTGGCTCAGTCTAGCTGCTTCCTAGGCATAATTAAAGTAATTTAATTTTATTTTAAGTAAACTAAGGTGAAATATTACCAAAACCAATGATGTGCGGCATGCCCCCAAAAAAACAAGTCATGATTTCTGCCCAAAACATCAACGAATCCATCTGCATTCCTAAACCTTTTTGGCTGGAGAATTCAAAAGTAGCAAATGGACCAATCATATTGCAGTGATCTCACGGTGTCAATTTCAAAGGCTAAGGAATCCAGATGGATTCGTTAATGTTTTGGCAGAAATCATGACATGTTTTTTTTTTTGGGCCATGCCACGGATCATCGGTTCTGGTAATAATACGAGCAACAAATCGCTGCAACATTGTTGCGTTGCAAGTTGAATAGCGTTGTTGCACGTATTACCACCCACCTTAAACATTGTCACGCAACAATGATTTTGTTGCAAGTTGAATCAGCATGTTGCAGCAAGTAGAACTGGAGTCTACTTTTTTCAACAAATTTTTTCAACTTGCAACAAAATCATTGTTGCGTGACAATGTTTAAGGTGGGTGGTAATACGCGCAACAACGCTATTCAACTTGCAACGCAACAAAGTTGCAAGTTGAAGAAAAATGTTGCCCTATTACCTAACCTTTATTATAAAAGGAAAAATCAGGAGGCACATTGTTCACAAAACAATTACGGACATTTTATTTTAACTGTTTTGATAACTAACTGTCGTTCAGCTCACCCGAGTCACATCTTTTGGTTTGATATCTCCTTCATAAGGACAACCAACTACACATGAAACATACCTTTAAATAATTCAAACATTATAAATAAGTTTTGTGGAAACACCACGTAAAACATTTCTTTGCTAAGCTTTCGGCCTGTTGACTCAGGCCTTCATCAGAGCAATAACAACAAGCTGTTGGTTCACGTCATTTATAAACTAAGCAATTGATCAATTAAATCACATAAGAATACAATGGCGTACCACGTTAATTTTATTAATTAGAAAACAAAATCAAAGAATGTTTTCCGAATAGGGCACACCACATGCTGTTTAATGGCTGTCCTTCCTGCGAAATAGTGTGATGTTTTGCAATCTCAACATATTCTCTTGTCTGTTGCTGGCTAAGAGTGACGACTCTTCCAAAACATTGCACTATTTCTCCGGAGGGGCAGCCATTAAACAGCACTTAATTTATTATTGAGTCGGTTTTCTTTGTTCTTCCAAGGTCTTTATATCGCATAAAGCCCTTGAATAATAATTAGATACGAAATGAAGAAAAAAAACAAGGAAAATCTTTGTCCAAGGTGGAAAAAATAGACAAAACTTTGTTGGAACGTCGGGATGTATGCGATATAAAGCATAACATGGAGTATCACGTTAATTTTATTAATTAGAAAACAAAATCAAGAATGTTCTCCGAATATTGCACACCACGTAATAGATAAATCCCGAGAACGAGGGATGTATGCTATATTAAGCCTGGTTTCCATATAGCCGTAAGAGCCGGCGGCATGTCTGCGGCAAGGGGCAATGGTCCCAATCGCATACAGCTCTTTATTGCTGGCTAATTCAACACTGTCTATGATTGGACCATCGCCCCTTGCCGCAGCCATGCCGCCGGCTCTTACGGCTATATGGAAACCAGGCTTAATATAGCATACATCCCTCGTTCTCGGGATTTATCTATTACGTGGTGTGCAATATTTGGAGAATTAACGTGATACTCCATTGTATTCTTACGTGATTTCATTGATCAGAGTTGCTTAGTTTATAAATGACGTGAGCCAACAACTTGTTGTTATTGCCACAGAATAAGGGTTAATCTCTATTCTGTGTTATTGCTCTGATGAAGGCCTGAGTCAACAGGCCGAAAACTTATTTCCACAAAACTTATTTATATTACATTATCGCCATAAAAACTTTCAAAGAATTAATTCAAACATTGTTTTCTCAGAAATTACATGTTGCTATTTTTAATGTAACTTCAGTACAGTAAGTTACACACCCTCTTACTCTAACTGTTTTATCCAATGCTGCTTGGCAAACCTTTTCAAAACGTTCAAGACTCTCATCTATAGAGCAATTGAGATTCTTCCTAAGGAATAGAAAACATTGAATGCCCTCAAAACAATGTATCAATCAAAATTGTACAATGCAAAGCAAAAAAAGACAAACTATAAAATTAATTTTTACCTACTAAATGTCTCAGATGCTGCTCCAAATATAGCAACAACTTCTGCCCCAGAATCTACCTAAATATTTTACATAAAAGTATTTTACATAATAATTATAATAAAACAACAACAACACCACACTTTCTCATGTCCCTCTCCACAACCCGACGCCATGTCATCCTTGGCCTTCCTCTTCCTCTCACACCTTCCACCTCATATGACATGCTTTTTTTTCACCCAGTCACCATCATCTTTCCATAATATATGCCCCAGCCATCTCAACCTGTTCTACCTCACAGCATCAGTCACCAACTCAATCCAAATAATTATAATAAAGATTAACAAATACTACAACTCTCCCTTGCGCATGCCAGAGTAAAATAATAAAAAGCCAATTCATTTTGTGTGGAGTTTTGTTAAATTAAATCTAATAAAAAGAGACAAAAATATTCTTACAGCAGCTTCAAAACCTTGGATATTTGGTGTTAGAACAGGATATGATACTAATGGATTTCTTTGAATTCCTTGCATTACTTCAGCATGGTCTCCCATCTGACAAGAATTACAAGAAATAATTCCTCATTTCATTGTTCATGTTTCTTTGTGGGTTTATTAGGTCATTGGACCATTGGTTGTTCATTTAAATATAGTTGCTAGGTTAACCAGTTGGTTTACTCAAACTGTGGTTAGTCGGTTTATACATGGATCAATAGATGGTTTGTTTGTTTGTTTGTTTGTTTGTTTGTTTGTTTGTTTGTTTGTTGGTTGGTTGGTCAGTTTAGTTGGTTGTTTGGTTGAGTAAGTGAATTGCTGGGTTTAGTAAGTAGGTGGGTGAATTACATGTAGTTGGTTGAGCAAGTAGGTGGATGAATGGTTGTGAATGATGAGTAGGTGAATGGTTGGTGGTTTAATTCAAATTGGGTGAATGGTACTGGTGTGATTGGTACTGGTGTGATTAGGTGGGTGGTACTGGTGTGATTGGGGGTGGGTGGTACTGGTGTGATTAGGTGGGTGGTACTGGTGTGATTGAGTGAATGGTACTGGTGTGATTAGGTGGGTCCAGTGTGATTGGTACTGGTGTGATTGGGTGATTGGTACTGGTGTGATTGATTGGGTGGGTGGTACTGGTGTGATTGGGTGGGCAGTCTCGGGCAGTAATTAGTAGGACCCCGGGTGGTACTGGTGTGATTGGGTGGGTGGGTGGTGATTGGGTGGTGAGATTGGGTGGTGTGATTGGGTGGGTGGAACTGGTGTGATTGGGTGGGTGGTATAATCAGGTGGGTGGTGTAATTGTGTGGGTGGTGATTGGATGGTGTGCTTAGGTGCATGGCACATTATTGGGTGGGTGTTGTAATTTTGTGGGTTGGTTTTTTGGTGTAATTGCAGGGTTCCAAATGAGCTCAGTTGTGCCTGGGAACCCCAAGTACAAGGTTTCTCAAATTTAGGCAAAAAAATTAAAAACTAGGCAAGCAGAAAGTATAAATTAGGTTGTCTAGTTTTAAAGCAATACAGTGTAAAATATATCAAATATAAATTATAATGTCCATAGTTAGCAGATTTTAATAGCTTTTTGTTCTATAATATCCTGCTGTTTGTTTAATTTATTAATCCCAACACCATGCAACCCAACACTTTGACTCATCTTTATATGTCAACACATCCGCGTTAAAGACGTCATTGCCTTTCGGCTGCTAAGCTTGGAGTCTGGGGACGTCCTAGTTTTGGGTGCAGAAGACTGGAAACGTCCTAGTTTTTGTCAATTCTAGGACGTTCTCAGGCTCTACGCCAAAAAAACTAGGACGTTCTCAGACTCCCTCAATCTCGTACCCAGAGCCAGCTTCCCCCCCGGAAAGCAAATGGCTCTGGGACAAGCCGTTTGAAACTTGCCTCTGATTGGTTTAACGCTTCAACGCCTACTGCGCTGCGCAGATAATTTCATCCTCATTCTCCCAACGATTTCTAATGTTTCCATGTTGAATTTTCAAGAGAGCGGAGCAAAATAAAAACATCTTTATGAGAATTAAACCTGACAAAATGAAAGATTCTTTCCAAAGAGACAAGAAATATACTTATTTGGCTTAGTAACATGTTTGGATCCCTAATTTAAGCGTTTACGGGAGAACGTACGACAGATTCGTCGTAGCTGTGGGTCGTGACAAAGGCCTTTGGTCGTGACGGGAATTCACTTTTTCAGATTTCAGTTTCGTGCTACAAATATTTATGGTATATTGTCATATAGACATTGAGTTTGACTTCAAGGAATATAAGTATAACATTCTTATATTGCCAGAAATGTTGCCACTTGCCAGGCCAGTACAGCGTACTGCATTTGTTTTATTAAAATTTGAGTCTGACACTCTTAGACTGTAGTCTAGTAGAATCTACAAATACAACAGCAGCTATATTAAAATGAGTCTACATCAGTTCAGTTGTTGGCAATGGTTACACCAGTTTTCAAAGACTAGTACTATACCCTAATATCCATTACTTTTATTAAACCAATAGACTTGTTTGTGCTCTTGCAACATTGAATCATCAATCATCATGCCAATATTTGATAATGGTTCACGTACAGACACAGTACATGTATATTCAGTTTTCTTATTATTTTGTTTTTTATAGTATTCTGCCAAATATAATTATTGTTTAGTGTAATTAAATATATTATTTTTTAAAATAGGTTGTATTTTATGCACAATGTGATTGCTTAGTTACTGTGTTTATATCAGGCTATGCAAACATGCAAACATGGTTGTGATGTCACAGCACATTTCTTAGCCATATTATTTTCATAATAGAATGCCCTGCATTTATATAACATGATGCAAACACTCGAGTGAGTTTGGGAGAATGTGAACTTTAGTACTTGTACATGTAAACTTGAGCCATTTTGAACTCTCCCAACTCACTCATGTTTATATTTAATAGGCTATATACCAGTAAATACAGGTGGCCATTTTCTGTTTCTCAAATACTTCACGGTTAAGTTGTCTAATCAGAGAGTTAGATTTGTACCATGTGATAATGCTATTTTTTGATGAATAACCTTACCAGACTTTAGATTTCCTGCTCAACTAGCCATCGGAGAATTTGAAACTCAAATTCCCCACTTGCCTATGTAACCAGGGTATTCGAAACGTGAATTCCTCACTGACCTATGTCACCACTATCACTCAACACAACATTAGTTTTGGATATTGTTTTGTAATATATAATCAAAACTTTATAATGAGAACTGGCACTGCAGTTATGGTATTTTTATGGAATGTTTGTGTATACTGTTGTGCTAGCCAAATTAGAGCACATCATTATGGCATCAGAGGGATTAGTAACATTAGGTTTGCTCTTGACAGTACCTACAAACAAATGTGGTTAATCAGGGCCTTTTTTAACACTGATACTGGGGGGCATGGCCCCCCCAGCTGCCCCCATGGCCCCCCACTGGGCACTTTTGCCCCCCCCCCCAGTACAATAGCTTTTTAAATTTCTATTTGTATAAACTATAAAGCAAATTAGTTTACAAATTCAAAAAATATGAGTTCAAAATGCCTTAAATCTGTTTTATAACGAAGTGAATGATTTTAAAGAAAAGACAACACAAAGGCTCATGTTTTGCCTTATTAGTGATGACATGGCAGTTGCGTGGGAAACTGAGGAAGAGAGCGTGTTAGGGGACTAGTGCTGAATTTAAGTGGCAGCCATTTTATTTTATTGTTCTTTTATCTAAAAAGAGTTTTTAAATCAATCCTGTTATGTAAATAGAGAATAATACATGGATGTGCAGAAATATGAAATTTATTTCGAGTGTTGACCAGGATATCTCACGAATGAGCGAAGCGAACGAGTGACATATCCTGGTCAACACGAGAAATAAATTTCATATTTCCAAGCATCCATGTATTGTTCTGTTTATTATATAAAAAATTGTCCTATTGCCTTGCAAAATTTGCATTAAACTATAATGCTGATTCACCGATAATCATCACATGTGCGATTATCATAAATAATCACACATGTGAGATTATCACTTTTATTAGTGGTGGAAAAATCAATAAAATACTCTATTTTATATAATAAAGGTGAATATTGCATGACTTTCATGCAACGTATGTATATTATAGCTATAAATTGCTAGTTTGTTACATTATTGTGGCTAATGCCTCATATTTTTTCTTCATACGTGTATTCTTTGTTAGAAAATTGTCTGGCAAATCATTACTAGGTTAGAGTTACTGTCAAATGTTTGAGGTCTGAAATCATTTAAATAACGTCAAAAGTTTCCCCCTGATATATAAAAAAATCGAGAGTGCTCCCAACTTGTATTGCTATAATGCTGAAAAAGTGAAAATAATTTTCCAAAAACGTTAAAATTTTAAAAAATTTTTTCTGAAGTATGCCGTCATACCACAGACACTGAAAGACTCTGTTCTCTAAAAACTTTTATTGGATTGCAATGACCGTTTAATTAAGAACAGAAACCATGAAGGTCCCTTTCCACGAATGGCCCCCCCACTGGCAAATCCTTAAAAAAGGCCCTGTGGTTAATGGTCACATGTCTGATACTGAGGAGTACTATAGCAGAATTTATTGTTACTATTGAGTATTTTTTTTTAAATTGAAACAAATTAATAAATAATTTAAATAAGATTAGCATTTCAACTCTTATGCATGTTGTTGTGGGACAACTGAGGAAGTCTGGGCAAGTTGTAAATGAGAGAGTTAATTTTTATGTTCTAACTCATTTAAATTATCATCATTTTCTGATGACTTCAATGAGTAAAAAGGTTAAAATAAAAAATCATATTGTTTTGTATTTTATTTGTGTTGCTATACTAGATTAGTGTACAGGTTAAACCCCTAGCAGTATGCACGATCAGTGGTATGCACATGTATTGGTACTAAAAGTGACAGAAAACATTTTGGTTGTCATAGTCAATCTGCTGTCCCAAAAAGAAATCAACTTTTTTCCACCTCATATTATCTTTGCCAAGAAGTTGCTGCAGAAAATATAAATTTAAATGCATAAATAATTGACTCTGACTTCAAAAATATGGTATTAATGTAGTAACTTCAATAGTATTTTTAACACATTAGACAAATATATTATTCTTGTTTTCAGATAATAATTATCAAAATATTGTTATTTTTTTGATATATTAAAATTTTTTAATGGAGGAGTCATTGTTAAACTGTTCAACTATGGGGGCTTTCCATACACACGGTTAGACCGGTCAGTCCGGTTAAATGGAACATGATTCGTTTGAGATCTGGGATGGTCTGACTGGAAAATTTGGTCCTAATCAAAAGCAAGTCCATTCTGGCCAGACTTATCGGTCTAACTTTGTCAATTGGAAAGTGCCCTAAATAGCAGGCTTCAACAGCAATGATGTGCTCTTTAAGTCTTTGTGGCATGATCGTATATTAAAACTGTGATAGGCATGTTCCACCTGCTGGTTCACAGTTTTTATGTTGAAAAATCTAAAATTATTTTTTAATAATTATTTTTTAAGTGTGATTATAAACGCTGATAAAGTGCTATATAGATGAAACAAAAGCACATGATCTGGGACAATACTATTTGAGGTGACCCTCAAAACTATTTGAGGTGACCCTCAAATATTGTAGCTTACAGACACAGTATAATATCTTAAAAATAAAAGATGTATATAAAAAATGTTTATTCGATTCCTTGTGCCTTGCATAAATTTTGCAGTTTATAGGATACATAATACATTTGCATTAAAAGTTGACTGGACAATAAGAAAGAAAGATGCATGATGACGTTCAGTGTAACGTGACGGGCAGTGTGCTGGTTGCCATTGAGAACCTTCGTCTTTATATTCAGTCATACAAAAGCGGCATAAAAAGTAATACAGTTACTTTGAAAACGTGTCAGCCTAATCGGTATTTCCGTGTTCAGGAAGTTCAGCGTTTTGATCGTTATCGCAAGCATGTGAGTTGGCTTGAAGAACACCGACGGTCATAAAACGTTTAAGTTTTTCAATTTGATCTCGGATCAAACCATTTAAAGGAGAAATCACAATCACCGAAGACACCGATTCTTCACCACTGAGAAAGTCGAAGACAAACGGGAGAAGTTGAAATATGAGCGATTTACGTTTACCAAAACCAGTCGGCAGGACTGCCAACACATCTCGGCCATTGACTAATCTCCATAGTACTATAAAGGTCTCAGCAAAAGGATGCACCGATCTTTTCCATCGAATAATTTACTGCATCATCCAGTAGGCCAGGCTCAATTTCAGACGCTAAAGTACATGCCATAGTCAAAAAGTCTCAATATATTTGAAAACACCAAACACAACTTTCAATGCAAATATTGAGTCGAAGACTCGAAATAAACAGGAGCCGAGAAGGACTAGGACAGAATTATCAACTGCGCACGCCCCAAAACCCCACGATTCGTGGGGTTTCAAACGGCTTGTCCCAGAGCCATTTGATTTGCCCGCGCGGCCGGGCATATTTGGCTCTGGGAACGAGATTGAGACTCCCTACTCCTTCTCCGCCTAGAAAACTAGGCCGTTCTCAGGCCTTTACGTCTCGCTCTGACTCTCCGCGCTTTGCATTGAATAAATATCATTGTTTTACTTTACCCGTCCTTGGTCCGCAGATGTAAGATGTTCTTTATTTTGAGGTTATTGAATAAGGAATGGATTTACATGTTTATATTGAGTAATCTGCGAAATATATTATTATACTTTGGTGGATGAAGTACATCTTAATTCACCTCTTGTCTTAAATGACTTGGTAGTCACTAGTCAGCTCTACCGTCTACGACCGATAAGTATGATGTCATTTAGTAATTACGTAAATACAGTTTAAATACAATGAAGTATGTTACTAAAATTATATACTCTAGAAACTATATACTGCTGTTTTCAGGTGACCGCGCCACGCGCCGAATTTTGATCGTTGTTTGCATTGTCTCAACTCCTACTTGACACGGCCCAAAGTACGAGTTCACATGGGGTCAAGTACAAGTTCAGTTTAGTCAAGGTTATTTAAAATGCTTGTCGACAATAGCTCTTTTACTGTAAAATCAATGGACAAAGCTTTTTCACTAGTAATATCTCCTGCGTTTGCTAAGTTTCATAATTACTATCTCAGAACTTGCATGCTGTCTGGGATCCGGCGTTAAATGTTATTAGTGTTCAATTTCAGTTCGTTGGGATAAGTGAAATGTGATTGGTTGATACAAAAATAAACATTAATTTACAACTGTCAAAAACTTGATTCGAGCACTAAAAATAACCTTGACTAAATTGAACTTGTACTTGACCCCGTGTGAACTCATACTTTGGGCCGTGTCAAGTAGGAGTTGAGACAATGCAAACAACGATCAAAATTCGGCGCGCGGCGCGGTCACTTGAAAACAGCAGTAAGCAGCAGCCATCGAACATCAACATTTCTCAGCCTCAGGTATGCCTGGATAATTTCAGAAAATATACTTAGTTAATAGTTTCTTATTACTTGTTTCAATCCGGTTATTGGTTAATAGTTTTAGCATTTGAACCACTGCCACACCCACGGCCACACCCAATGCCACACCCACTTGTGAAACTGAAATTAGGCTATCAATTTTTCAATCGCTGAACCCCAGGCACAAAAAAATGCTCTTTTGGAACCCTGGTAATTGGGTGGGTGGGTGGGTGATTTTTGGGTGGTTGGGTGATTTTTGGGTGGATGGCTGGTTGGCTGGTTTGCGAGTGGGTTGGTTAGATATTTTGTTGGTTAGTTTAGTTATCCTAATTTCATTAAATACATCACCAAACACTACACCTGTGGTACCCACTTTGGAGATACAAAACTGGTCACTTCCACAACAGGCAGACCTGTTTCAGAAAGCAAGTTAATGAACTTGATTTTTGATTCAGTTGGAATAAGTTTCTAAAATAATAAAAAAATATATAAAATATGTCCAAATATTTTTTTTACATATATAATTTTTCTAGGTCCTAACAATCAACATTGCTACTGTGTCCTTGCTCAACCAATTATAGATGCTTTCTTTAAAAAAAAACAACAGAGCAATAAATAAAAAAATAATTACCTCCTCATTTTGCAGACCATCTCGTGGTCCTACTTCAATAATTTTAACATAACTTGGATAAGAAGAACAAGACCTTGAAGACGTCGAGAAATGAAGTACTTTCTTACGATTAATAACCTGTTGAAATAAACATACACCATCAATTAAATACTTTAATCCTTTGAGGCCTGGACCTCTCCCTGTGCTGAATAAAATCGTCTGCCATAAAATACTAAAGACTCGTCTTGACGTCTTCAGGCTTCAAAGGGTTATTAAGAATGACTATTATATAGACATATTTTATACAGGCACACAATCATGAATTCATTTACCTTAGATTTGCTAAAACGTGGAAATCTTTGAAGTACCAACTGCAAGTTTTTAACAGCATTCATAATAAGTAAATTACAGCAAATTGTTTTGATTTCAATCAAGAAAAAACAGAATTCGAATATTGAGCAAAAAAGTCCGCCATCTTGTTTTACAGAGGTAGAGGATTGGGGACTAGTGACCAGACTTTCCCTCTCCACTCTACTGTACGCATGCGTACTGGAAGTCGTATCTCCAAAAAGAGCGGGAAACTTTATTATGGAAAACACAAAGTTTTGTTTTTCAAATATTTTTTAATAATATACATCTCTATAAATGAGATTAGCAGTAAATTTCGTTTCTGTATTTTCATGCTCTAAATTATTAGTCGTAGATTTCATGCGTGGCAAAATTTAAATTAAAAAAAAAGGCAATATTTTAACCCAGAATACCAAACACCTTGTCTAGTCTTGTCTTTAAGCCCTAATCAAACGAGAACGTAAGTCATCGCAAGTTGCAGTCACGAATTTCTGTGGCGGTCGTTTGAACACCCAAATTAACAAAATAAAGGTTTCATGAGTGTTTTAAACAAGTTTTAACTTTGTCATAGTACATAATACTTTCGGGAAATTATTCAGAGCGGCTGCCTGAGATAGCGTGACGGCCAACTTGGGATGATTTAATTAGGGCTTACACCGTAGTTTTTCCTTATAAAATATTGTTCTGCATTACTGCATTACTGGTGATACGGTAGACTGTTCGACCATAAACCTTATTCCAAAATGGCCGCATTAAAATTATTTTATATACATAATATAAACAAGCTTTTATGAACTCGTTTTCATGCGGGAAATCCGAAATCCAAATCAGTATTGAGTGCTCGTTGGGCCCAAGGAATCACGTGAGTGAAAGAATGCCATCTTTACGGCAAGTTTAGTTCACATGGTTCTTTAGTTCTTTATTATGGCAGCATTCGACGTTACATCTAAAGGACACAAACACTACCGTGGGGAGTCCACGATATATTTACATCGTGTACATATAAGGCGTTGACTTGCGAGATTTTTTCAACGATCAAAGCGTCTTTGTTTACCTCTCTCACGTGATTACATTCCTTTGCCTTAGGCTTGCCATTTTCCGGCCCGGACGAGCACTCTTCTGATTTTGGTAGTACGATATCATAAGGGCTAATTTATATGAATACAAAAAAAATTTGAAGTGTCCGCCATTTTGGAATAAGGTCTATTGCGATCACATTTGACTTCTTTATATGCGACTATCACGATACTATTGCTTTGTACTTCATTAAAACACTCGAAATTAGTACAGCCCAGTGAACTCTATATAAGGACTGGAACGCTAGCTACCTCCATAAGGCCGGCCTTATGGAGGTTGCGTTCCAGTCCTTATATAGAGTTCACTGGTACAGCCTCGCTTTCTTAAGGCCATGTCCACACTAATCCGTTGTCAAACGAAAACGGAGACTTTTTGAGACGGTTAGACCTTTCGTCCACACTAATCCAGCGTCTTCGGTGACCGAAAACGGAGCATTTCGAAAACGCTCTCCAGAGTGGAGACATTCGAAGACGCCGTTTTTCTGCACCAGTGTGGACGGCAAAAACGAAGCTTTTGGAAAACGATGATGTCACGATTATGTTATCTTGGTTTCAGTCACCTAGAGCTATTCATTCATGTCCACTGTAGATCTTTTTAGCGTTTTACTAAACGGCGAAAACGATTCGAAAACGATTCGAAAACGATAGTGTGGACGGAAAACTTTTGATACGTTTTCGATACGAGGTCTCCATTTTCGTTTGAAAACAGATTAGTGTGGACATGTAGACAAAGTCAAAATGCGAGGTCTCGGGGATAAAAATAGATCTTTTGCATAAATGGCCGATAATTTAAAATGTCTTTACGATCGATACATAGCAAATAATTCTTCAGGGTGCTATAAAACAGCCACGATTTTAAAAAACGAAATATTAACGATACATGCAATCCAAGGATCTTCTGAATCCAAGGATTTTTAACAGAGTAAATCGTGGAAGTGCTTTGTCTGAACACGTCAGTGTTTCGTTCTCTAAAATCTCCGCAGTTCACTTCCTTTAAATTACCTTTAAAGTGAAAATTAAGTCTGCCTTACTTGCAAGAACACGATGACAGAGTAAAATTTAAGAGTAACATCTTTTGCAGTTTTTCATTTCCTTGCTTCGTTGTTGAGATATTTCAGTTTGTTTGATATGCAAATTAAACATTTTAACGTCACATGTGAGTAATGAGTTATCGGAGAAGGTTATATATCTTTGTTATTATCAAACATAATCACTTGAAAATTCTACACGTTTCGTGTTGTGGGAAAAACACACCCATGCACATGCTTCCTTCCAATTAATTTAGTTTGATAATAGCTTTCTCCGTTGTGACTGAAATATCTCAAAAACGTAGCAAGGGAAAACAAAAAACTGCAAAAGATGTTACTTTATCATTTTACGTATTTTTTTCAAATATTTAAGACAGACTTAAGTTTCACCTGATAGGCACGGTAAGGGCTGGGAAATATTAATGCTGTGGTCATTTATAAATTAGGTCTAATAATCCCACCAAAAAGGCAAGGCAAAGAGTGCAATTTTAGCGCAATAAAAAGCATTTAGACTATACATATCCAATACATGGTAGAAAATTAGAAAATATTTTCTTCAATTTTCTACTGAGGAGAACTCGCTCACAATATTGGAAAGATCTTCTGAATATATCGCCATAATCACATTACTCTCTTGTCACAATACCACGACGAACTCTCTTTGTATGAGCGGATGTTTACCCAAGCAAATAAATCAAAATGGCGGATGGAACATAGACTTTGCCGACCTACCTACTCCTCAACACTTTGCTCATCATTCTCTCTATCCTCTGGTATCCCTTCATGTAGTTCTTTACCACCAATACCCTCATCTTCTCCTGTACAGTTGATGTGTTCTTTATTTTGTATTATTTCCTCATCTCCCTTCACGTTCTCTTCTTCAATATCGTTTTTTATTTCTCCATTCTGTATCTTCTCGTTATCTTTACAATCTTCAAGGAAGTTTGTTTCAGAGCTCGGAACATTCCCAATTATTTCCTTACTATCTTCCACATCAACTTCCTTGTCCACATTCTCAGTTCTATTTTGTGTTTCTCCTCCCTCATCTTGAGTTCCACTATGTTCTTTTTCATTTTCTTGTTCTTTTTGTTCTTCTTCTTCTTCCTCTTCTTCGTTCTCCTCTTCATCGTCTTCGTCATCGTCGTCCTCGTCATCATCTTCGTCTTCTCCTAGTATTTCTCCAAGCGCCTTTAAACGTTTCTGCAAGAATAACAGAAGAGTGAAGTGGAGTGAAGTGGACTGGACTGGAGTAGTGGAGAGGAGCAGAGTAGAGTGAACTGGAGTGGAGTAGAGTGGAGTAGACTAGAGAGTAGAGTGGAGTACAGTGGAGTGGAATGGAGTGAGGTGGAGTGAAGTGGAGTGAGGTGAGTAGAGCGGAGTAGAGTGGAGTAGAGTGGAGTAGACTAGACAGTAGAGTGGAGTAGAGTAGAGTAGAGTGGAGTGGAGTAGAGTAGAGTGGAATGGAGTGGAGTAGAGTGGAGTGGAGTGAAGTAGAGTGGAGCGGAGTGGAGTAGAGTAGACTAGAGAGTAGAGTGGAGTGGAGTGGGGTGGAGTAGAGTAGAGTGGAGTGGAGTAGAGTAGAGTAGAGGGTGGAGTAGAGTAGAGTAGAGTGGAGTAGGGTAGAGTAGACTAGAGAGTAGAGTAGAGTAGAGTAGAGTAGAGTAGAGTAGAGTAGAGTAGAGTAGAGTAGAGTAGAGTAGAGTAGAGTAGAGTAGAGTAGAGTAGAGTAGAGTAGAGTAGAGTAGAGTAGAGTAGAGTAGAGTAGAGTAGAGTAGAGTAGAGTAGAGTAGAGTAGAGTAGAGTAGAGTAGAGTAGAGTAGAGTAGAGTAGAGTAGAGGGTAGAGTAGAGTAGAGTAGAGGGTGGAGTAGAGGGTGGAGTAGAGTGGAGTAGAGTAGAGTGGAGTAGAGTAGAGTAGACTAGAGAGTAGAGTGGAGTGGAGTGGAGTGGAGTGGAGTGGAGTGGAGTAGAGTAGAGTGGAGTGGAGTAGAGTAGAGTAGAGGGTGGAGTGGGGTAGACTAGAGAGTAGAGTAGAGGGTGGAGTGGAGTGGAGTAGACTAGAGAGTAGAGTAGAGAGTGGAGTGGAGTAGACTAGAGAGTAGAGTAGAGAGTGGAGTGGAGTAGACTAGAGAGTAGAGTAGAGGGTGGAGTGGAGTGGGGTAGAGCACTACCAACAATGTTATTACCTTGTATTCTCTACACTTAGCATCTTGATCACTTAGTAAAACTAATAAATCTTCCTGTTCCCGCATTACGTTGTCTTTTTCTTCTCGAATGTTTTCCATCTCTTTAAGAAATTCGTCCAATTTTTTCTCGAGTGTTTTCACCATCGCATCAGAACCACCTGCGCCAAACTAGAATGAAAAATTATTCTGGTAGGTTAACACTATGCTGAAGAGAAATGAATTAATTGATTGATTAATTTATTATGTCATTAATTGAATGTAATTGATTGATTGATTAATTAGTTGATTGATTGATTGATTGATTAGTTGATTTATTAGTTTAATGCCAGACGATTTTACTTGTCAATGAGAAAAACCCTCTGACCTGAAAGAGTTAAATATCTGCAGTGTGTTAAGGCAACCACATCCCAATGGCAAATGATTGATTGATTGATTAATTTATTGATTAGTTCATTGATTGATTGATTGATTGATTAGTTGATTAATTTATTGATTAGTTGATTGATTGATTGATTGATTGATTGATTGATTGATTGATTGATTGATTGATTGATTGATTGATTAGTTGTTTGATTGATTAGTTGATTCGTAACCATCACGTGACTCACATGTGACGTCAGTTCTGCGCGAAGAGATGAATTCTGGGAACGCAATGATTCGACTTCTTCTTGTAAAGAACTCACAGCTAGCTTGGATTGTTGCAGTTCACTCAATTCTTGAGCAGACATATCAGCTGAAAATGTTTTACTCTCGCTAGTGTCGTCAGATAAGATCGATGCAGCGTTGGCGACAGCTAAGGACGCTTGAGAAACTTCGAGTTCGCGTTCCTTCATAACGACAAAGAATCAAAATTAAACTAACTTTATTTATACCCTATCTATTATGTCTAAATTGTTCTCCTAGAGTTCCAGTAAGGACCGTCCTTCATTGGTCAAACTGGAGTAAACTAAACTAACTTTATTTATACTGGATAACTCTATCAGTCATATCTAAACTGTTCTTCCTAGAGGTCCAGTAAGGACCATCCCCCATTGATCCAGTGTTACTACAGGAGGAAACCAGAGTAAGCTAAATTAACTTTATTTATACTGGAGAACCCTATCAGTCATATCTAAACTGTTCTCTCCGTGCAGAGGTCCAGTAAGGACCATCCCTCATTGATCCAGTGTTACTACTGGAGGAAACTAGGGTAAACTAAACTAACTTTATTTATACTGGATAACTCTATCAGTTATATCTAAACTGTTCTCTCTAGAGGTCCAGTAAGGACCATTCCTCATTGATTCAGTGTTACTACAGAAGGAAACCAGAGTAAGCTAAATTAACTTTATTTATACTGGAGAACCCTATCAGTCATATCTAAACTGTTCTCTCTAGAGGTCCAGTACGAATCATTCCTCATTGGTCCAGTGTTACTACAGAAGCAAACCAGAGTGACTGACTGACTGACTGACTGACTGACTGACTGACTGACTGACTGACTGACTGACTGACTGACTGACTGACTGACTGACTGACTGACTGACTGACTGACTGACTGACTGACTGACTGACTGACTGACTGACTGACTGACTGACTGACTGACTGACTGACTGACTATGAGGAGTAAAAAGAGTAAAAAAAAAGAATGAAAAAAAATGAAAAGAAGAGTGAAACGGTAGAAAAGGGACGAGGATCAAACCTACCAATTGTTTAATGCGTTCATCTTTATCGTGAATTTCTTGCTTACTGTTATCCACATTGTGTTCCAAATTGGCCACTGCATGACGCAACGACTCCAGTTCTTGGTAGAATTTTTCTTCTCCGCTTGCACTACCATGATCTAGAGAAAGAGAACGAGGGTGGACTTTGAATACAAATTGCGCATGCGTACTGATGCAGCAATAGAGTAAATAATAGAATGTTTTAATTGCTCTAATTAATGTTCTAATTATACTTACTATAGTGGTTATTTAATTGATCTTTCAGTTTTTGTATTTCCAAAGCTTGTCGTTGAAGATGAATTTGAGCCTGTAGTAAGAAATTAGTATGTGGTTTTTTACCATCAACATCACCACCAGCAGCAGCACCAGCAGCAGCACCAGCACTACCATTAATATCACCACCATCACCACTACCACCATCAACATCATCACCATCAACATCATCACTATTACCATCACCATCATCACCACCACCACCATTACAACCATTACCATCATCACCACCATCATCATCAACACAATTACCACCATCAACATCATCACCACCACCATTACCATCATCACCACCATCACCATCATTACCACCATCAACATCATTACCACCATCACCAACATCACCAACATTACCACCACCACCGCCACCATCACCACTACCACCATCAACATCACCACCATCAGCAGCATCAGTACCAGCACTACCATTAACATCACCACCACCATCACCCACTACCACCATCATCACCATTACCATCATCAACACCACAACCATGACCACCATTACCATCATCACCACCATCATCATCATAATCACCATCAGCGTCATTACCACCATCAACATCATTACCATCATCATCACCATCATCACCACCACCATCATTACCACCATCATCACTACCATCACATTACTATCACCACTGTCATCACTACTGCCATTAAAATCATCATCATCATTGCCATCACCACATTACCAGTACCATTGTGACTATCACTACCATCTAGTTACTATCATTTAAACGTGTTATACCTGAGTATAATTAGTTTCCAGTTCTGCACACTTTCCTCTCACTTTGCCAAGCTCCTCGTCCTAATTATAAGAAAGTAAAGAAACACAACAAAATTCCACAAACATCCAAATAAAACATGAAAAACATGCATACTCATTCAAGAAGTTCAACTCGAGATCGTTTTTCAAAACAGTTACCTTATCTGCGTATCCCTAGTTGATTCAACTAGTTCCATCAAGGGTGAGGGTCATTGGGTTATCAGTATCTAAATACTGACATATGTTACCCTCAATGAATAAACTCCATTCACTAGTCTTATTAAGTCTACTTGGTGGTGGTGCTCTGCCCTATAGGCAGGTTCAGTCTCTAAAGTTTCCTTGTCGTACACGCGTAATATAGAGTTCACGTTTTTTCAAACGGCGAAAACGATTCGAAAACGATTGTTGTTCATCGTTGTTATTTCGTCATGCTGTTACAACATGTTGTATCATGTGCGAACAACGTTGTTGGCTATAAAAATGTGCTGTTGGAACAACTGTTCATGACTGTTGATTTATACGTGAACAAGTTGTTCGAACCATAAGTGAACAACTTGTTGACAACATTGTTCACAGCGAGCAGCACAACATTGTTCACGCCTGTTGACAACCGTGAACAAGTTGTGCGTTTTTACGCGTGTACCTTCAGCCTATCCAACATTCCGACTCTTGGCCTGCCGCGAGGCCTCTTGCCCTCCATTCTACCTTCAATCACGTTAACAAGTAGGTCTCCATGACGTAGTGTGTGTCCTAGCCAGATTTTCTGTCTTCTATTGATGATATTTATGAGCGAGCGGTCCTCATCTACGCGTGACAACACCTCTTCATTACTAATCTTGTCTGACCAAGAGATGTTCATCATCTGTTGCCATATCCACATCTCGCAGCTTTCCAATCTTCGTATTTCGTCCTTGCGCAGCGTCCACGATTCAGCCCCGTACAGTAGTGTCTACTTAGACCTATTTAAGTCTACCTTAATAAACCAACTTAGCCTCAAAGTTTCAGTTGTTTTTACTGTACAAGCTGGCGTCAAACTAGTACTCGGAAGGTTGTGGCTTCCAGTCCCGTCTGGAACTCAGAGTTTTCTGACTTTAACTGCTTACGACAACTTGAACAGCAAAAACAACAGAAAAATTACCAACTTCAAGCTGAAAATACTATTACTATGCTTACGACTTAGACCTACTGTACTTACTGTATTACACGCGTTTTCAAGATTACGCGACCCCGGAAGTTGACATGCATGTGGCGTGATGTGAGTTTTATAGCAATTTCTTGTCACAAAATGGCTGACATCGATACGAACTGAGTCAGAATACAATGAAATGAGGACGTTAATGCTGACCGAATGGCGAATTATTTAACCATATAACAATGCAATCAATGGGAATGTTGAATACGATGACAAAGTAAGTTATATTGAAGTATTTTGAATTGCCATAAACGTCACATGTCGACTGCAATATTTCCGGCCTGGTCGCGTAATTTTTAAAACGGGTGTAAAACATGTACTTAGGCCTACTTAAAGGTGATGTACAGTCCGTTCTGCGCATGTACGAAACTAATGTTTTTAATCTTTATTTACAAAAAAAATACTAATACCTTATTCAAGATTGTAAGCTTTTCTTGGTTCCCATTCATTACTTGTACCCAAAACAAAACATTTTCAGGAGAAATAGAAGAAATCCGAAGAGATATCCTCGCCGAATCGCTTGGTTTTCTGCCACGTTGTTCCTATGGTTTATATTGAGTACTTCATGTAATTATCTACGAATGTCATGTTTTGGGGCCCACATTGCGGTCATGCGCAGAACGGACTGTATACGTCACATTTAAAGTTACCTACAGCAAGCCCACTTAGAGTTAGCCTGCGCGCAGACTTCTACCCAATCATGAGAAATTGGGTAAAACGTCTGAGTGCAGGTTAACCTAGTCAGGCCTCCATACCTGTTCCTTAATCAGGCCCTTGTATGACGCAATCACAGAATCCTGATTTTGAGAAATATTTGGTGGACTCGATGCTTTCATTTGAATATCGTTTCCAGGCCCACCCTCCATTGCTCCACTAACCGCAGCTAAAAATGAAATTTTAGAACTTCAGAAATGAAATTAATGAGAGTGGTGCAGCAGCCAGCGTTAGTGGAAAATATCATTACCTTCTAATTTCTTAAAGAGTTTGGTGAACTCGTGATCAAAGAAAGCTTCTTCAGCTGTAGTTGCTTGGATCTGAAAGAACATAAATCAGCATTCTGTTACACAAAGTCACAAACGACGCGACACTCCACTCCACAACACACCATAAAGCCCTAATTAAACGAGAACGCAAGTCATCGCAAGTTGGCAGTCACGCTATCTCAGCCAGCCGCTCTGAATAATTTCCCGAAAATATTATGTACCGTGACAAAGTTAGAACTCATGAAACCTTTATTTTGTTAATTTGGGTGTTCAAACGACCGCCACAGAAATTCGTCACTGCAACTTGCGATGACTTGCGTTTTCGTTTGATTAGGGCTTTACACTACACTACACCACACTACACCACACTACACCACACCACACCACACCACACCACACCACACCACACCACACGTGCACTACACTACACTACACTACACTACACTACACTACACTACACTACACTACACTACACTACACTACACTACACTACACTACACTACACTACACTACACTACACTACACTACACTACACTACACTACACTACACTACACTACACTACACTACACTACACTACACTACACTACACTACACTACACTACACTACACTACACTACACTACACTACACTATTGATTTTTTATTACAAATTAAAATTTACAGGTGATGGGTCTTGATTAAGTCCTTCGAGATAACAATAAGCGCTATTAATGGTCATACAAATATAGATAATTATATACATGAAATAAGTAAATTCTTAAAGAAAATTGGTAATAAAATTTAAAGGGTTAATATGTTTAAAGAAGTTCAAAAGTAAAGTTCTAACATAACAATATTAATACGAGTCAATATACGAACAGTTTACTCAGGATCAACTTCTACTTCTAAGACATCTTCTGTGATGCCAAGATGTTCCCGGTAAATGTTTGTCGAGCCTTGAATTGCGTCCGTGCAACAAAGTTTTCTGAACAAGGAACGGTATCTTTTGGACATTCCAAGGTGTCGTAAAACATTTTCATTTGGAGGATGCCAGGAGCCGAGAGCACCAACGACGAAACCAAAGACCTCACATTGCTTGCCTTGACCAATGAAAAATTGCTTCAGCCCTTCATATTTATTGATTTTTCGTTGTTGAGCATCATGAAGGGCTTCAGCATTATTATCAAAGGGGCAACAAACATCTATTATAAGAACTTTGTTATCCTCTTCAACAATAATGTCAGGACGTAAACGTGAGTTGGCGGCACGAACTTGTTTGTCGGTAGTAATCGTACCATGTTGAACGGCGTTGGTGATACGGTCTACTATGGTGTTGTGTCTGCGAAGAATACTAGGCATGTTAGGAAGGCAGTGACACAAGACATGAGGAAGAGTCTCATCCGAAGTACAACGGCGACATTTTGGGCTGACATTAGACCACCGACTCTTGACATTATTAAGTGGAAGACAATTGAGTCGAGCACGGTGGATAAAACGCCAGTCTCTAAAACGGATGTTGAGGCCATTGTATTGCCAAGTAGATCCATTGGCGAAGGTGTCAGTAGTAAGCGCCCAAGCAACTTTTCCTTGATCAGGAAGAGCAAATAGTGTAGAAGCGAATCGATCTTGGACATGAAAATGCAAAAAACGACTGGCTTCTTTAGCAATAACAGTACCGGAGTTTTGCGACGAAAGGACAGGAAGACCATTGTCATTGAATTTAATTTCAATACCAAGGTTACGAGTGGATTTGCGGACTCGGGTCCACAACGATTGGATGCGGTAATGTATGTTGTTTAAACGATCATCAGGAAGGCTGGACAGGTAGTTGGATTTCAGAGCAGAAGTAGGTTAGATCGGGAGGCATGTCGGACGGTTTCGTTTAATTCAGCATTAGCAATGTGAATTACAGTCGGGTCGGAGGAAGATAGAATCTTAACCGAATGAATTATTGCTTGAACGTCAGCTTCAAGGATTGGATCAAGGAGGCCAAGACCACCAGCGCGTTTGTGAGCGAAGATGTAGGAAGCAGAAGCTCGAGATGGTAGAGAACATATTCTACGAATGGTGGCAACGAGAGTTGAACGATATTCACGAAGATGTTCTTTTTTAGGGTATCCAGCACGAAGGGCGAATGTTAAGGAAGGTTGAAGAAAGGTACGGATCATGTCTAATTTCTGCCAAGGAGCTAAAAGGGATTTCTCAATGTTGTCCAAATCACGTGAAAGGTTTTGAACCAAGTCAGAAATGTTATCTGGGTCATGGATTAGGCCAATAGGAACACCAAGGTATTTGTAAGGATGTTCACGATCAAGTGGAGGAATGGAATTATACACTACACTACACTACACTACACTACACTACACTACACTACACTACACTACACTACACTACACTACACTACACTACACTACACTACACTACACTACACTACACTACACTACACTACACATCACACCTACCCACGACACGACACAACACAACACAACACAACACAACACAACACAACACAACACAACACAACACAACACAACACAACACAACACACCTACCCACCACATCACATCAAACCGTTTCACCCCATCCCACGATACGACACACCACGGCATAACACATCACACTACAACAATATATATACCATCATCTCACCTCAGGGGCTTTAGATGCCTGTGTGTAATATTCAGTTTTATAAATATGATTTATCCTGTCCAGAAAATTATCAGTTCCAATTCTCTTCGTTATCAAGTGCTGAATGGACTCCCTACGGATCCAAATGAGAACAAATACATGGGAATTTTTAAGTTTACGGTTACAACTATGGGTAGAAAAGTTTATTTTATTATTCTTTTTTATTTATTAACATTTGTATCTAACTGATACTGGAGAAACAACAACAGGACTCAAGGTCCCTTACAAGGTTGTTCTTCTAAGATTGAATTGTTGATTTTACGGAGGGGGAAAACCCGGAGAACCTGGAGAAAAACCCTCGAAGCACAGGAGAGATCAACTACAATAACTCTACTCACACGAGTTCCAAGCCCGTGACAAGGTTTGTCCCAAGCGGTCACCCATCCTAGTACTAACCCCGTCCAGTCGGGCTGTACCGCAGCAGTGAGAGGAAACTCTTCGCCACCCGTTCTTCAATAGTTTTTATTTTTACTGAGCTTTCGTCGTGGATAACTCAGGATTTCTTCAGAGCAAAGCAAACTATAAATTTCTGTTTAACTTGCCCTGACGAAGTCCTTAGTTGTCCAGGACAAAAGCTCAGCAAAAATAAAGATCAGACATAGTTTAACGCTACTCTGGCTTAAAAGTTGGGTTTTTTGAACGTAGCTTAAAAAGTTACTGTTCATGACCCAACGTTTGACACACTGATATAGTGTCTTCATATTTAGTATAAATATGGGGACCTGTCTTCACAACGATCACCCCTGATGAAGACACTAGATAGGAGTGTCGAAACGTTGGGTCATGAACAGTAATTTTTAAGCTACGTTAAAAAAACGTTTTCTTCACCTGGCTGCGTTGGGAATTTATTTGTTAAAAATAAAGATTTTTCTACATATGGTTGTATCCGTAAACAAAACGAAAACAGCAAAAACAAATAAACTAGAATAAAACCTCGCTATTTTAAAGGACATTGGCAACAAAAATTAAGTTTGTCTAATTTGAAAGAACTCATAAAATTGTAATAGAAGATCTTTTACAATTTTTTCGGATCGTTCTTCGTTTTCAAGATATTTCAATTTGTTTAATATGTAAATGAGATGGTGACGTCAAGAGCAGGGTACAGTATTTTCACATGTAGCAAAATCAGTTATATATCTCTAAATTTGTTTAACGAAATCACTTGAAACTGTGCACATAAAAACGCCTTGTGACAACTGCTGTTGCTTTGTGTAAAAATACTGTAACCTGCTCCCGACGTCAGAGCCCCTCTCATTTACATATTAAACAAATTGAAATACATGTATCTTGCAAACGAAGAAAGACACGGTGTGAAATTTAAAAAAATCTTCTATTACAATTTCACGAGTTCTTTCAAATTAAACAAACTTAATTTTTATTGCCAATACCCTTTAAGCCGTACCTGCTAAAGTCTTGAACACTGCCATCATTGTCAATTGAACAAATTCCAAGAAGCAAGGCAGACAAACCAGATACTACTCTCTCCTCTTCTTCTCCTCCATGATTTTGAATTTGGGACGTGAGCTGATAGAGAATGTCAAAGAAAATCAATAGATTTCATGTCAAAGTCATGCGAGTCTCTTTGGAAGTGGAGAAGTCAAGAGTTTTAAGAAAGTTGAGAGTGTTGAAAGTTGAGAATTGAAGAGGTTTGAAGATATGTATGTACAGTATCTGTCTTTCTTTCTCTCTCTCTCTCTCTCTCTCTTTCTTTCTTTCTTTCTTTCTTTCTTTCTTTCTTTCTTTCTTTCTTTCTTTCTTTCTTTCTGTCTGTCTGTCTGTCTGTCTGTCTGTCTGTCTGTCTGTCTGTCTGTCTGTCTGTCTGTCTGTCTGTCTGTCTGTCTGTCTGTCTGTCTGTCTGTCTGTCTGTCTGTCTGTCTGTCTGTCTGTCTGTCTGTCTGTCTGTCTGTCTGTCTGTCTGTCTGTCTGTCTGTCTGTCAAAAATTCAAATATTAAGGATACATATGGAATATTTGATGTATTCTGTAAAAAGTGAGAAACTGCGATAGGACAAGACGTCAACCAGCTGCACAACAAACTTAAAAGTCCGATTTTGGCCTGCATTGTTCCACCCTGAAATCAAACAAAATTTTGTATTTGAAATGACTGTAAAACCATAGTCGAACAAACTCAAAAGTATAAGGTCTACAAGTTATTGTACCTGTGACAGCATGTTGGTACATTGATCAAGAAGAGATATTGGGGGATTACCTAAAACAGAAAATATAAAAACACTTATTGATAATCCACACATATCAATCCTTAATTCATGTTTATTCACTTACCAACACTGGTTGCAAGCTGAACTCGGAGAAGTTGTTCTTTTTGATCTCCATTGTCTTTCAAACAATGAGACAATGCTATTGATGCACACCAGTTGGAGAATGCATTAGGGCTAAAGGACAGACAAAAAATAAACAAAGTTAAAAATAACCCATTTTATTATATGGCAGCACTCCTGAGAGGTCCGAATACCGAAATCCTGTAATTTGATTGGTACATAAGCGGTCGGATATTTCCCGTATCCGCCCGCTCAGAGCGGAATCTGCCGTTCGGGACCGTACGTTTTATAAACAAAATGGCAGTCATGTCAGTATATGCAACAAGATGGATTATAATTTCAGAACTACTCATTGTTGAAATATATCGTGCAGGTATGTTGTTAGAAATTTTATAATCTTTCATTTGATGTATAGTTCGAGTTTTCACGTTTTGTGAAAGTTTTTAAAATGTCCAAAACGTTCGTAACGTTGTTCGTATATAATAATATAACATTTACTTCTCACAAGTAATAGAATTTCAGATGGTTTCTTATTCAACTACTTAACGTACGATTTTGAGCAATATGCCAAACAAAAGCAATTGAAAAATACTATTTGGGGTAGAATGTTCAGGATTTCTAGCTCAACGGAAAGTACTTTAAAAATGGGAAAATGTCTGCCATTTTCGTTTAGTTCGCAAGAAAGATGGGTCGAGTTTTCACAGAACGTTCACAATACTTATGGCCATATAATAAACTACTTATTGACCTCGCTTGTTCGGTCTGTACTAGTGAAATATCGGACCTCTGTTTTTTGCACAGACCTCAACTCGCTGGGCTCGTCTCGGTCCGTACAAAAAAAAAAAAGTCCGATATTTCACTAGTACAGACCTCACGCTCGGTCAATAAGTAGTTAATATTCATGCTGCTGTTCCCAACAAAGCACACATGTCTAGCAAACATGACTTGATGCCCCCCACCCCACCCCCAACCCCCCACCCCACCCCCCGAGGAAAATCTTGATAAAAATGCAGTACTGTAAAGCATTCAACGTGTTATGGTTTGGTTTTGTTAAAGTGCCACTAACCTCAAAAAAATTTTTTCGCAAATCTAAAAGCCCTTATCGAGTGAATTAGGCGAGTGAATAAATTATTGGTATTGGACATTTCTTTGGTCTTCTGTAGTCCACCAAAGTTGCAAAAATTGGCATCTGCATGTCCCATGGCGGAGCAGGAAAGGGAATGGGTATATTCCTGGTGTGACGTCAGACAAATCAAACAAGGAACTCCTTTGAGCTCTGTCTGGTGAATACATATAATTTTTACATTGCGTTAGTTGGGAAAATGAATTTTCAACCCAAAAAATTCTATGTATTCACCAGACAGTGCTCAAAGGAGTTCCTTGTTTGACTTGTCTGACGTCACACCAGGAATATACCCATTCCCTTTCCTGCTCCGCCATGGGACATGCAGATGCAACTTTGGTGGTCTACAGAAGACCAACGAAACGTCCAATACCAATAATTTATTAACTGGCCTAATCCACTCAATAAGGACTCTTAGATTTGCGAAAAAATTTTTTTTGAGGTTAGTGGCACTTTAAGTTTTCGTCGGTTTGGTTTATTTCATTTGAATATGATTAAAAAGATAGTCACCTAAATAAACCAGCACACAGAAGTTGACCAGCAGATACAGTAGTAACTATGTAAAATACATGAATAAACACAAGGTTATGACATTATTTGTGAATCACCATAATGATGGTGAAGTGGTCATGGTGATTGTGATTGTGGTGGTGGGTAATGATGGTGGTCATGGTGATGATCGTGATAATGGTAGTGGTGGTGGTAGGTAGTTGTGGTGGCGGTGAGTGGTGGATGCTAGGTGGTGAGTGGGGGGTTGAGGTGGGTGGTGTTGGTGGCGAGTGGTGGTGGTAGGTGGTGGGTGGTAGCGGTGAGTGATAGGTGGTGGTCGTAGTGGGTGGTGTTAGTGGTAAGTGGTGGTGGTAGGTGGTTGTGGTGGTGGTGAGTGGTAGAGGTGGGTGCTAGGTGGTGGTAGTGGGTTGTGGTTGGTAGTGGTGAGTGGTAGTGGTGGGTGCTAGGTGGTGGTGATGGGTGGGTGTTGTGGTGGGTGGTTTAGTGGTAGCACTAGTGGTGAGTGATAGGTGGTGGTAATGGGTGGGGGTTGTAGTGGGTGGTGTCACTGGTAAGTGGTGGTGGTGGTGAGTGGTAGTGGTGAATGATAGGTGGTGGTGGTGGGTTGTGGTGGGTGGTGTTGGTGGTAAGTGGTGGTGGTAGGTGGTGGTAGGTGGTGGGTGGTGGTAGGTGGTGGGTGGTAGGTGGTGGTAGGTGGTGAGTGGTGGTGGGTGGTGGTGGGTGGTAGGGGTGAGTGATAGGCAGTAGTGGTGGGTGGGGGACGTGGTGGGTGGTGTCACTGGTAAGTGGTGGTGGTAGGTGTTGTGGTGGTGGTGAGTGGTAGTGGTGAATGATAGGTGGTGGTGGTGGGTGGGGGTTGTGGTGGGTGGTGTTGGTGATAAGTGGTGGTGGTAGGTGGTGAGTGGTGGTAGGTGGTGGTGGTAGGTGGTGGTGGTAGGTGGTGGTGGGTGGTAGGGGTGAGTGATAGGCAGTAGTGGTGGGTGGGGGTCGTGGTGGGTGGTGGGTGGTGTTAGTGGTACGTGGTAGGTTGTGTGGTGATGATTATGATGACTAAAACAACCACTACATACCATCAGCTGCACTTGGCAATAATGTAGACACCACTTGTGTTTGTCCTTGATCGTTCTTATAAAGATAACACTAAATATAGAAACAAATAGAAACAAATATTAACAATCATCATTTACTCAGCTAACAATAAAGATAAACAGTTAATCTTTCCTGCAAGCTGTAAACGCAAACTTACTTGAAAACAATAAAGTACAGCACATCTCAGATTGAATGGTTGCTTCTCATTAATCATTGACATCAGAAGTACTACAATGGCAGATCTAAAACAAAAACATCAAGAAGTGAATATTGTAGAATATAATTTCGACCTAAACTAAGATGATGTTAATCCATCGCTTGATGTTAATCCATGCGCATCTCGATCACCTGCTAATCCAGTGCTTCTATACCAAGTGGGCTAGAAAAGGTGTTGCTAAAATCCTGGTTATTAAGTTCTAGTTGTCAATATCTCGCTTCAATTTTATCCTATAAACTAGATCAGTTCCACTATCCATACCTTGGAGGAGTGCAAGGGGCATTGACCAGAGCAAAATAATTCTGATTTTCTTGGTTGCCTCGAATAACCTCAGAAACTGTGTTGATTGTCTAACATAAAAATAATAAACATTGAACGTGTGTATTTCAGAGTATACGTGCAAGGCTCACAATAACGCTCTGAACTACACCGGTCAAATGACCTGCCATCACAATTTTTGTTAACGACTTGCCAAGATTTTCGACGGTCTCATCATTGTCTGGTAACTGGCCGGGGTTTTTGACCTCGGTATACATAGCCCATGTTACTTACTTCAGTCAGAATATCTGATGGTATGCCAGTAGCCATGAGTATACCACATAACAACCGAAGAATACCTACAAGTAAAGGTCGGGAAAAAATGTTTCTTATAATATAATCAAGTTGGTTTTCTTTGATGTACTGTGGTTTATATACAGGTTATAAACCTCGCAATAAAAATTGAACCTCGTCACAAGCTCTTTTCCTATTGAATTCTTTCGAAAATCTCCTTCCCTTAGTTTATTAGCGATATAAATTCCTTGGGCTTCGCCCTCGGGATTATATATCGCTAGTAAACGTCGGGTGAGGTACTTAACCTACACTTATAGTTCATCTTTATATTGTAAAGAAAATGTACAGTAAATATTCACATGTAAATAATCACATTTTACTTTGATGAAAAGCTCCACTTAAAACGTCAGTAGTTCGTTATCAAAACTATTCTCAGCAGTTTACCACCTTTTCACTTTACTCTATCGAAAACACTGCCTACGCAGCACTCTACTTTTTACTCTGATGAAGGACTGCGCTCGAAACGTCAGTATTTCGTTATAAAACTATTCTTGGCAGTTTATCATCTTTTCACTTTACTTTATCTAAAACACTGCCACGCAGCACTCTACTTTTTACACTTTTGTAAATAAAGAAGGTGGTAACTTTAGCTGTTCATTCACTTCATATTGGCCATTTCCCAAAAGAGTTGAAGACTGGTGACGGGTTAGGAACGCTAGGGTACTTGGGATCGTTTAGAGGGATAGATTTTATGCTTGGTAGCGTAAGCACAATAAAACTGTCCCTCCAAACGATCCCAAGAACAACAGCGCTTACTGCTCTTTACCAGTCTTCAACTCTTTTGAGAAATGGCCAATTGCCATAAACTATGCCAAACAGTCCATCCAGTTAATCCCAACTTATAGACATAAACTAAACTAGAAGTTACTATCGCAAGGAAAGTGCTGCCTGAAGGACCAAATGGAGTCCTAAAATGCTACTGAAAAATTCTGGATATACTCTGATTTTATACTTATAGTATAGTACAGTAGGTCAACACCAGGGCCTGGCAGCCACGAACAGGAGTGGTGCAGTGCAGAGCCATGTTGCTTCAAGGTTGCCAGTAGCAGTAACTTTCACTTGCTAGGGTCAGAAGACCCACTTACTACATTTTTCTCAAATGACCTTCAGGCAGGAAAGATTAAACATTGAGAATTAAGATATGTACATGGCTGTTTGTTGATTTGATATATTAAAAATATGTATAATTATTACTATAGCCGGCACCAGAAAATCTTAATTCTCAATGTTTAATCTTTCCTGCCTGAAGGTCATTTGAGAAAAATGTAGTAAGTGGGTCTTCTGACCCTAGCAAGTGAAAGTTACTGCTACTAGCAACCTTGAAGCAACATGACTCTGCACTGCACCACTCCTGTTCGTGGCTGCCAGGCCCTGGTGTTGACCTACTGTACTATACTATAAGTATAAAATCAGAGTATATCCAGAATTTTTCAGTAGCATTTTAGGACTCCATTTGGTCCTTAAGGTTGCTCGACAGTCTAAATCATGAGAAATTACGTTTTTTCTTCATAAAACGTTTTGCACAGGTCTCATGATCTTCATTTTGGTTCATTGCACAGCTCTAGTGGTGGTCTTGATTATTGAGAAGATTTACACTTGTAGCGCTTGCGTATCCAGAGAAATTGAGATTTTATGCAAATTAGGTTTTCTGCATTTACTGGAAACGATTTCTTCACTTATGTAGGTCAACTTTGAAGGTATAAAACTTTTCAATAATCAAGACCACCACTAGAGCTATGCAATGAACTAAAATGGTTGATGAGCCCCGCGTATATAAAACTTTTTATGGAGGGAAACGATAATTTCTTGTGATTTCGACTGTCGAGCAACCTTAAATCACGCTGTTGATTATCCCTTTTTGTTGATTACCCCAATTTCTTGCGCATTGTTGTTGTCGAACAACTTGATCTTTTTACTCTACCGCCAGACAATTATACTCGTCAAGGGAAGTTGTTTTGGAAAGCCATGCATATTGAAAGGGTTAATATGCTTACCACATTGATTCATTACTTTCTGAGCAAATGCTGTTGTCTGCTGAGGATTGTTTGGTGACACAAGAGTTCTCAGAATCTAACAAATTATAAGTAAAATACAAACATAGTGATTATTAGATAAGCAGTTCAAAATATGACAACATACTTAAATACATGTAAGTACAAGTGTTCATTGTACCTTGAGCATAAAGTTAATGTTAGACATTTTTTGTGTTGACCATCCTCTCTCAGATCCTGAAAAAATGTTTACATTGTATTAATTTTCCAGTTTACTCACATTATGTGTGTTCCTGCAAAGGACATAGTTTACGAGCTGATATTTTTTGCAGAGTTTTTTCTTCTGTACAGTGTATAATGTACAATTAATTGACAGTACCAAAAAAGATGGCGACGGTACATTTAACCACAATGCTTTGCGACCTCAAATCAGCTCAACTAACAACTAAATATTGTTTATCATGTTAACATGGATTAAGTAAGCAAGAACTTCATTCCTACCAAAGTTGATCTTTTTAAAGACCTATCTTCCGATAATTGTACAAGAAACAACATGTACTGTGTGCATGCAAAGGATTGTGGTTAAATGTACAAGTCGCCATCTTTCTTGGTACGGTCAATTAACACATAAAACATAAAGCTCCGTGCATATGTACTCTTATAAAGGCACGTTTGACGTCATTTGAACACGAAAGAAGTTGAGTAGAGACACGAGGCGATAGCCGAGTATCTTTACACTTCTTTTGTGTTCAAATGACGTCAAATGTACCTTTATAGGAGTACATATGCACAAAAGCGATATGTTTTATTCGTTTTATAAAATAAGGTGCCCTCTACGCACGCTTTGATTGGCTGGGCATCGTGCATCTCTGCAAGAGAACAGAGATCATGAATGACGTAAGATGGCGTAGAATGGTGTCAGCTGGTCGGAAAAGCCAGCCAAGTTCTAAAACCACCTCACTTTTAGCTTGATTTTTCTTCTACTTATTTTATAACACTCGGCTATCGCCTCGTGCCTCTACTCAACTTCTTTCGTGTTCAAATGACGTCAAACGTGCCTTTATAAGAGCACATATGCACGGAGCTTTATGTTTTATTTGTGAATGAAAGCTGGCTGGATTTTCGCGCTAGGCGACGCCATCCTACGCCATTTTACGTCATTCATGATTTCCATACTTTGATAAATGCACGAGGCCTGGCCAATCAGAGCATGCGTAGAGGACACTTTATTTTATAATTTAACCCCTAATGGCTCCTACTGTACATGGACATACTGTACTGTACCTGGCGCAAGTGTTGTTTCAAGCTCAAAGAACGGGGTCATCCTCTGGATATAACTATAAGAAAAAATACTATTTTTATAACACAGATGACATGTAATACAACGGCGTTTCTGAATGGCTACCGTGCGTGCTCCATTTAACAATTAGACAACGAGGCCGAGTTTTCTATGAGCTGATAGTCAACGAGGCGAAGCCGAGTTGACTATCTGCTCATAGAAAACGAGGACGAGTTGTCTAATTGTTTTAGTATCAACCATAAACAACTTTTCTTTAACGTAAAGAAGTCTTGTCAAACATTGTTCTAAATGTTCAAATAGTTTTACCTTTTTGTTTGCAGAAGTCTCCCCATACATAATGCAGAGCAGTTCGATGGCGTATGGTAAACAATCGCTCACAAAACACAAGATTGTAACTACTTTGCCTCAAATTGGTGTAGATATACTCCATAGTCATAAGCGAATTCATTTTCTTATTCGAAAATGTCAGACTGGATATATTTCCACTACTTTCGACCCAATGTTTTCTTCACTCGTGCAAAAATTTTAGCAGACGCCATGTTTGATTTTTTAGCCTAGTTTCCAGGTTTTGCTTGCGGCGTGAATATGCCGTGGCTTCTGATTGGTCAGAATAGGAGTATTCCAGCTATAAAAAGGTTTATCATTGGATAACGCTACCATGGTTTATCACCAATAGACCATGGTAGCTCAGCCAATCAGAAAGCCGGATTTGTAATAGACAACGAGTTGGTTGATACTAAAACTCGATGGAGCACGGTAATTTCAAACGTAATGAGAAACTCATTTTTAATCAGCGAAATAAATATTGTTTTCCGTTGTTTTGTGTCTGATTCTCTGTGATAAAGAAATGGTTCATGGTTTGGCAAGCTCCATTGAGTTATGGATGCACTTGGGAAGTTGGAGAGCACTCAAAAATCCTCAACCAACTCTTACACTTTTTTCGTGCTCTCCGAACTTCCCGCGTGCATCCATAACTCGATGGAGCACGCCAAGCCATGAACCATTTCTTAATTATATATTAAAACGAATTCAGGGCAAAATACACTCCAATTCCCCCAAAAGCACATGTTAATGTTTCACTGTGTAGAAAATGAAATGTTTAAACCTAAATATTCAAAAAAATATTCAAAAAAACATGAAGGTCTAGCTTCTCACAGTGCGCAAGGTGTAAACAAAATCACGACTACATACAGTAAACCAAGTCTTGTCTTGGAGAATAAAGCAAACTAGCAAAGCTAACCTTCCTTCTCGAAAGAAGTTTTGATTGGAGACATTTGATTTTAATAAACTCAGCATTAGAAGCAAACAATCCTCGACAACAATACCTACGTGTAATTAGAAAATAAAATAAATAAAATAAGCATTTCTTAGGCAACAACACTTTTCTTCTATATAAGGGGCTGTTTATATATGGAAGGCGGGACGGGACGTTAAGCAGGATCGCATCACTACTATATTTTTCCTTTATTTATCTCATTTCGTTTATATGAAGAATGTGTTTGTCAGGACGTTTTTCTCCCGTCCCGCCTAACTGGGATCCCAGCTTGAGGGACAATTTTCGCCATATAAATGCTCTGTCCCGCCTAACCGGGACGATATGACGGATACCGTTTCGAGTATTTATTTTGATTCTTAAGCTGTTTATTCGATACAAATGAGTGATAACGGCTAGTAGGAGGACAGCAGCTCTTTATAATACGTCAAATTATATTTATTTCTCTGTTATTCTGTGGTTTTTACATCTTTCTAGCTGTGTTGTGAAACGTCCCGGTCGCAATTGTCCCGCCTGAAAACATTCTCATATAAACCCGGGATGAAAAACGTCCCATCCCGCTTACTTGTAGCCTGGTACCCTGGCCCAATCAAATAATATGGGCCAGGTAACCACTAAAGACTTCCTATTGGTTAAAATTTCGCGCGTTTTTAGTGGCTATGAGTAAGACTGCAATCGTCATAAGTGGATTTAGCCCCGATGACGCGAGAATGAGATTAGTGGTCACCTGGCCCATATTTCTTTTGAAATTGGGCCAGGGTACCAGGCTAGCTTACTTGTCCCGTCCCGACTCCCTTGTAAACACCCCCTAATAACGCTTTAATCTATGGTTGTACAACCACCTGACAACTTCTGTGTTATTCAACGTAATTGCAAGACTTGTGTAATACTGTTTTGAATTGCGATTTTTTGGACAGTTGAATAGCGAAATGCTAAAAGTGAATTGCGATTCGCTACTCTCTTAATTCGACCTTGAGTTTCACTCTGGCTAATAATACAGTACTTGAAAACCATACCCTGACAAGTGGACAATATAAATAAACAGGTCAAACACTCCCTGGTAATATATCTGTAGCACCATGAAAACATGTAGCAATGCCATAACTAGCAACAACTTAATAAAACATCACACACTTAGTGTTTTTCACATACCTCCATCACTGTATTCCTCCTCAGCAACAATTTCAATCAGGCGATCAAAAGCATTTTCAAATGCGACAATTTTCTGGTAAAATAAAATGTTTATAAAACACCCATGCAGATTGAATTATACTGTTCAAGCAATTCTTATTTTTAAATTCCATTCTTTTGTGCCACAGTGACCTCAAAATCCTGACCCTATCACAGACCTAAAAAAGTAATTTTCTATACCCTATCCCAGACCTAAACTAAAAAAAATCAATACCCTATCCCAGCACTTGTGTCACATTGGCATCCATACTCTATCTCAGACCAAAATATGCACCCTATTGCAGAGCAAAATAGACAATTTGTATACCCTATCCCAGACCCTCCGGGGTCCATACCCTATAGGGTGGCACATCCCTTATATATGGGAGTACCCCCCCGGGCACCAGCAGCTATGAAGACTGTGCAGAATTACAACTACATGAATTGTACTTCAAAAACGCATTAATAATTCATGAGGAGAACACAAAGGAAATCAGTACCATGTTTGACGTCAGAAAGAATACTAATGAACATACAATTTTATATAAAGAATACTAATGAACATATAATTTTATATAAAGAATACTAATGAACATAACATCCAATAACGAATCGTTTTTAAAGCCATTCAAAACACTCGCATCACGTGTTTTATCAGATCTAAAACACTCGGGCTGCGCCCTTGTGGTTTTAAATCTGATAAAACACTCCTGCTCGTGTTTTAAATATTACATAATGCATGTAATACTGTACAGTGTATAAGGAGATATTTCTGGTTAAATCTTGGAAAATGGATAGTGTTCACTGCATGAAGATGAGAAACTGTATAGTAATGAACCCATTCCTGCCTGGACAAGTCAAGTCTAGATTAGTTTCCTCTCAGTTTAATCATTTCCCTCCAAGACTGGCCATAGCTGACCCCTTTGTTAATTTACTAAAGCCAGATGATGTTATTCGTCAAGGGAGAGCCTCTGGGTGAAAGAGCCTTCAGGTGAAAAAGGGTCAAGGTCAGAGAATTTCACTCATCAAAGGGAGAACCCTCAGATATCCTTACTTAATACTCCCTAAAAAGAGAAGCCCAGCTTACCTGGATGGCAGCATTTGACTTTGTCAGCTGAGTTAATAACAGCAAGCCCTTAAAACAAGACATTTCAGTTAACACAAAATACAAAATTTCAACGCAATTTCAGTTATATCTAAACTATTCTCTCTAGAGGTCCAGTAAGGGCCATCCCTCATTGGTCCAGTGTTACTACAGAAGGAAGCCAGACTACCTGGAAGAAACCTGCAGTGTTTGGTAGAATCAAACTGGAGGCACTCTTCTCACATGCGGCCATGGTGAAATTTTAATCAGATAATTGAACTGAGCAGGTATTGAACCCAGGTCACAGAGGTGAAAGGCACGTGCGCTAACCACTGTGCCACTAACACCCCATTGTATTATGCAGTGATGGATCCAGCTTGATCTGGTAGGGGGGGGGGGGGTGCTGAGCGAGCGAAGTGAGATCAGGCCTGCAGCGTGGGGCGCGACCGAGGCAGGGTGGAGCACCGCTGAGGGAGCTACGGCAGGGGTCTGGGGACACAGAATCATATGATAGCTAATATATGAATTATATATCGATGAATCATATGATAGCTATGATACCTAATAGTCCTTGGCCACGGCCAGGGGGGTGGCACCCCCCTGTAAATCCATCACTGGTATTATGAGATTTAAACACATTTTGCTTTACCTCATTACGTATTATTTCTCTGCTATCTGACAATAAATCCATCAATCTTGAAACACCTACATGTATTTGGAATGCATGTTATAAAAAAACACTTGGTTTAAACTTCCAAATTGCTCAGTGTGTATATGAGTGTAATATATAAAAAAGATTATGAAAATCCCAATTTTTAAACCAAAAGATCAATTAACTAATGCACTGAATACATCATTTGTTAAAAATCAACAAGAAGCAAAATACATTATATAGAAAGTGACAACTGAAAATAATTTGAAATACATTGCTAAAAATAAATTACTGGGAGAATATACATGCATGTATTGTTTACTAATTTAGATGAAACCAAATTATTTTAGTATATTATTTAATTAATTTTAATTTATTTAATTAATTAATTATTAATAATTACACTCACCCATTGGATTAACAAGAACACATTGCTGAAGCTGATAACTGGAATAAACAAAACCACAAAGTATATTATACATGGTTGTAAAGTACTGTAAATAAATATATTTCTAAACCTCGTTAACAATTCACGAGGAAAACACAAAGAAAAATCATAAGCGTATCGGATCTATATAATATGTGATATAGACTTGCTCTAAGTTTCTCGCTGGTTTTTAACGGCTGAGATAAACTTAATTTTCCAAATTACTACACCAATGAACGTATTTTATTTTACTGATTTTATTTTATTTGCCATACTCAAACAATACGTACAGATATCGACACAAACAACTGGCCGGTCCCTAAAGATTACAACAAATACAACTACAATACATAAGATGATTACAAACATTAAGCTAAAAACAACACGATATCGATTTAGTTAGATCACGAGCTTCGTTGCATTTAGCCTGCGTGAGAGGGGCAGCGGAAAGAGGCTTGAGAGGGTGCCGGTGGATCCGGAGCGCACGCGAGAGGCGAGAAAAAATGCATATCGATTTCCATGTTCGTGGATCATCTGCATTAAAACAGTGTTCTAGCGCTAAATTATAGTAATTATATAGTCCTTCTAAAGTCTTCTAAAGTTATACATTTCATTGTTAAGTTTCTTGGCAATACGTTCCAGATTCTAGTTGTCCTAATTAAAAACTGGTACGTAGATATTTTACATTTTGTTGTCTGAAATTGTAAACAGTTTGGGTTTGTTGATCGTGTAGGTCTATTTGAATTTTGAGGTTCTGGTAGTATGTCACTGCTTAAGTTAATAATGTTACGATTTGATTTGAAAAGGGACAACATGTCAAGGTATTTGTGCCAGTAACATAAAGGAAGTAGATTTAACGTTAAGAGACGATGGTTATAACTGATGTCACAGAAGAAGGGTAGGTCCATTATATATTTTGATGCGCGTCTTTGGACGCGTTCCGTGCGCTTGATAAGGTCGACAGACTGTGGAGCCCAGACTTGCGATGCGTAAGCGAGTTGGGTACGGACGAGAGCTAAATAAAGTGTTCGACGGACAGAGAGGTTCTTGATTTTTATCGTGGACCGTCGTATATATCCCAGTAATTTGTTGGCTTGGGCGGACTGGTGGAGGACTTGTTTGGACCAGGTAAGTGTGGAAGAGGTCCAGACGCCGAGGTCACGTTCGCAGTGTGTGGTGTTCAAAATGGTATCTTGCAGCTTGTAAGGATACTCGATTTTATTATGTTTTCTGGTAATTCGTAGTGTCTTACATTTAGCTGTGTTGAGAAGAAGATTAGAATTGGCGCAGCAAGTTTGGAAGTTCGTAAGATCATTCTGCATAGAAGATGCATCAGACTCTGAATTTATTTCCTTGAAAATCTTTGTGTCATCAGCAAAAGTTACGATTTTTGAATTACGAACGGATTTGGAAAGATTGTTCTGATACAATAAAAATAGTAGCGGGCCAAGGATTGAACCTTGCGGCACTCCGGAGGTTACTGGTAGTGGTGATGATGTTGCACCAAGTACTGTAGTCTGTTGGCGACGGTCTTTGAGGTAAGAGCTGAACCAATTTAAGAACCATTTAAAGAACCAATGAAAGAATTTAGAATTGGTTCAGTATGAAGTGATGAATTTTAGAAGTCATTTAGTATGAAGTGATGAATTTTAGAAGTCATTTAAAAACCTTGCAGTACGGGCTTTATCGGCTCTAAAACACTCGGTTATCACCTCGTGTTTTATATCCGATAAAGCCCTCCTGCGCGGTTTTTAAATATTACTTCTAAAACTCATTAATAATTCACGAGGAAAACACAAAGAAAATCCGTTTAATGAGGGTCTATATATGTGATATAGATTCCTCTTGATTTACATAAACTTTAGCTTTGATTTTCTCAACTTAGACGTTGTTTTTCAAAATTACTACGCCAATGAACTTACAGTACCAAATAGATCGTTTTAGAAGTAATTTAAAACATTTGCAGTACGTGTTTTATCAAATATAAAACACTTTGGCATAAAACACTGCTGCTCATGTTTTAACTTACGTTAAGATACCCTATTACATAGTCAATACATACCATCTATTCTTGAGAAGGATAGTTAAGAGACGTACAGCTGGCCATCTCACATGAAAGTCATATTCCTGACAAAAAAGGAGGAAATTAGATAATTACAGATGCACATTACAGTCAGGGATGCCGGAACCACGGGTGCAGCAGGTGCAAGTGCACCTCTTGTTTTTTGTATCAAAACTTTCTGCGGGTGCAGCAGGTGCAAGTGCACCCCTTGCCTTTTGTATCACAACTTTCTGTGGGTGCAGCAGGTGCAAGTGCACCCCTTGGTGCAAGTGCACCCCTTGGTGCAAGTGCACCCCTTGGTGCAAGTGCACCCCTTGGTGCAAGTGCACCCCTTGGTGCAAGTGCACCCCTTGGTGCAAGTGCACCCCTTGCCTTTTGCATCACAACTTTCTGTGGGTGTAGCAGGTGCAAGTGCAGTCCTTGCCTTTTGTATCACAACTTTCTGCGGGTGCAGCAGGTGCTAGTGCACCCCTTGCCTTTTGTATCACAACTTTCTGCGCGTGCAGCAGGTGCTAGTGCACCCCTTGTCTTTTGTATCACAACTTTCTGTGGGTGCAGCAGGTGCAAGTGCACCGCTTGTCTTTTGTATCAAAACTTTCTGCGGGTGCAGCAGGTGCAAGTGAAGTCCCCTTGCCTTTTGTATCACAACTTTCTGTGGGTGCAGCAGGTGCAAGTGCAGTCCTTGCCTTTTGTATCACAACTTTCTGCGGGTGCAGCAGGTGCAAGTGCACCCCTTGCCTTTTGTATCACAACTTTCTGCGGGTGCAGCAGGTGCAAGTGCAGTCCTTGCCTTTTGTATCACAACTTTCTGTGGGTGCAGCAGGTGCAAGTGCACCCCTTGTCTTTTGTATCACAACTTTCTGCGGGTGCAGCAGGTGCAAGTGCAGTCCTTGTCTTTTGTATCACAACTTTCTGTGGGTGCAGCAGGTGCTAGTGCACCCCTTGTCTTTTGTATCACAACTTTCTGTGGGTGCACCAGGTGCAAGTGCACCGCTTGTCTTTTGTATCAAAACTTTCTGCGTGTGCAGCAGGTGCAAGTGAAGTCCCCTTGCCTTTTGTATCACAACTTTCTGCAGGTGCAGCAGGTGCAAGTGCACCTCTTGCCTTTTGTATCATAACGTTCTGTCGGTGCAAGTGCACCCCTTGTCTTTTGTATCACAACTTTCTGCGGGTGCAGCAGGTGCAAGTGCACCCCTTGCCTTTTTTATCACGACTTTCTGCGGGTGTAGCAGGTGCAAGTGCACCCCTTGCCTTTTGTATCACAACTTTCTGCAGGTGCAAGTGCACCCCTTGCCTTTTGTATCACAACTTTCTGCAGGTGCAGCAGGTGCAAGTGCACCTCTTGCCTTTTGTATCATAACGTTCTGTCGGTGCAAGTGCACCCCTTGTCTTTTGTATCACAACTTTCTGCGGGTGCAGCAGGTGCAAGTGCACCCCTTGTCTTTTGTATCACAACTTTCTGCGGGTGCAGCAGGTGCAAGTGCACCCCTTGTCTTTTGTATCACAACTTTCTGCAGGTACAACAGGTGCAAGTGCACCCCTTGCCTTTTGTATCATAACTTTCTGTGGGTGCAGCGGGTGCAAGTGCACCCCTTGCCTTTTGTATCACAACTTTCTGCGGGTGCAGCAGGTGCAAGTGCAGTCCTTGTCTTTTGTATCACAACTTTCTGTGGGTGCAGCAGGTGCTAGTGCACCCCTTGTCTTTTGTATCACAACTTTCTGTGGGTGCACCAGGTGCAAGTGCACCGCTTGTCTTTTGTATCAAAACTTTCTGCGTGTGCAGCAGGTGCAAGTGAAGTCCCCTTGCCTTTTGTATCACAACTTTCTGCAGGTGCAGCAGGTGCAAGTGCACCTCTTGCCTTTTGTATCATAACGTTCTGTCGGTGCAAGTGCACCCCTTGTCTTTTGTATCACAACTTTCTGCGGGTGCAGCAGGTGCAAGTGCACCCCTTGCCTTTTTTATCACGACTTTCTGCGGGTGTAGCAGGTGCAAGTGCACCCCTTGCCTTTTGTATCACAACTTTCTGCAGGTGCAAGTGCACCCCTTGCCTTTTGTATCACAACTTTCTGCAGGTGCAGCAGGTGCAAGTGCACCTCTTGCCTTTTGTATCATAACGTTCTGTCGGTGCAAGTGCACCCCTTGCCTTTTGTATCACAACTTTCTGTGGGTGCAGCAGGTGCAAGTGCAGTCCTTGCCTTTTGTATCACAACTTTCTGCGGGTGCAGCAGGTGCAAGTGCACCCCTTGCCTTTTGTATCACAACTTTCTGCGGGTGCAGCAGGTGCAAGTGCAGTCCTTGCCTTTTGTATCACAACTTTCTGTGGGTGCAGCAGGTGCAAGTGCACCCCTTGTCTTTTGTATCACAACTTTCTGCGGGTGCAGCAGGTGCAAGTGCAGTCCTTGTCTTTTGTATCACAACTTTCTGTGGGTGCAGCAGGTGCTAGTGCACCCCTTGTCTTTTGATTCACAACTTTCTGTGGGTGCACCAGGTGCAAGTGCACCGCTTGTCTTTTGTATCAAAACTTTCTGCGTGTGCAGCAGGTGCAAGTGAAGTCCCCTTGCCTTTTGTATCACAACTTTCTGCAGGTGCAGCAGGTGCAAGTGCACCTCTTGCCTTTTGTATCATAACGTTCTGTCGGTGCAAGTGCACCCCTTGTCTTTTGTATCACAACTTTCTGCGGGTGCAGCAGGTGCAAGTGCACCCCTTGCCTTTTTTATCACGACTTTCTGCGGGTGTAGCAGGTGCAAGTGCACCCCTTGCCTTTTGTATCACAACTTTCTGCAGGTGCAAGTGCACCCCTTGCCTTTTGTATCACAACTTTCTGCAGGTGCAGCAGGTGCAAGTGCACCTCTTGCCTTTTGTATCATAACGTTCTGTCGGTGCAAGTGCACCCCTTGTCTTTTGTATCACAACTTTCTGCGGGTGCAGCAGGTGCAAGTGCACCCCTTGTCTTTTGTATCACAACTTTCTGCGGGTGCAGCAGGTGCAAGTGCACCCCTTGTCTTTTGTATCACAACTTTCTGCAGGTACAACAGGTGCAAGTGCACCCCTTGCCTTTTGTATCATAACTTTCTGTGGGTGCAGCGGGTGCAAGTGCACCCCTTGCCTTTTGTATCACAACTTTTTGCGGGTGCAGCAGGTGCAAGTGCAGTCCTTGTCTTTTGTATCACAACTTTCTGTGGGTGCAGCAGGTGCTAGTGCACCCCTTGTCTTTTGTATCACAACTTTCTGTGGGTGCACCAGGTGCAAGTGCACCGCTTGTCTTTTGTATCAAAACTTTCTGCGTGTGCAGCAGGTGCAAGTGAAGTCCCCTTGCCTTTTGTATCACAACTTTCTGCAGGTGCAGCAGGTGCAAGTGCACCTCTTGCCTTTTGTATCATAACGTTCTGTCGGTGCAAGTGCACCCCTTGTCTTTTGTATCACAACTTTCTGCGGGTGCAGCAGGTGCAAGTGCACCCCTTGCCTTTTTTATCACGACTTTCTGCGGGTGTAGCAGGTGCAAGTGCACCCCTTGCCTTTTGTATCACAACTTTCTGCAGGTGCAAGTGCACCCCTTGCCTTTTGTATCACAACTTTCTGCAGGTGCAGCAGGTGCAAGTGCACCTCTTGCCTTTTGTATCATAACGTTCTGTCGGTGCAAGTGCACCCCTTGTCTTTTGTATCACAACTTTCTGCGGGTGCAGCAGGTGCAAGTGCACCCCTTGTCTTTTGTATCACAACTTTCTGCGGGTGCAGCAGGTGCAAGTGCACCCCTTGTCTTTTGTATCACAACTTTCTGCAGGTACAACAGGTGCAAGTGCACCCCTTGCCTTTTGTATCATAACTTTCTGTGGGTGCAGCGGGTGCAAGTGCACCCCTTGCCTTTTGTATCACAACTTTCTGCGGGTGCAGCAGGTGCAAGTGCAGTCCTTGTCTTTTGTATCACAACTTTCTGTGGGTGCAGCAGGTGCTAGTGCACCCCTTGTCTTTTGTATCACAACTTTCTGTGGGTGCAGCAGGTGCAAGTGCACCGCTTGTCTTTTGTATCAAAACTTTCTGCGGGTGCAGCAGGTGCAAGTGAAGTCCCCTTGCCTTTTGTATCACAACTTTCTGCAGGTGCAGCAGGTGCAAGTGCACCTCTTGCCTTTTGTATCATAACGTTCTGTCGGTGCAAGTGCACCCCTTGTCTTTTGTATCACAACTTTCTGCGGGTGCAGCAGGTGCAAGTGCACCCCTTGTCTTTTGTATCACAACTTTCTGCGGGTGCAGCAGGTGCAAGTGCACCCCTTGTCTTTTGTATCACAACTTTCTGCAGGTACAACAGGTGCAAGTGCACCCCTTGCCTTTTGTATCATAACTTTCTGTGGGTGCAGCGGGTGCAAGTGCACCCCTTGCCTTTTGTATCACAACTTTCTGCGGGTGCAGCAGGTGCAAGTGCAGTCCTTGTCTTTTGTATCACAACTTTCTGTGGGTGCAGCAGGTGCTAGTGCACCCCTTGTCTTTTGTATCACAACTTTCTGTGGGTGCAGCAGGTGCAAGTGCACCGCTTGTCTTTTGTATCAAAACTTTCTGCGGGTGCAGCAGGTGCAAGTGAAGTCCCCTTGCCTTTTGTATCACAACTTTCTGCAGGTGCAGCAGGTGCAAGTGCACCTCTTGCCTTTTGTATCATAACGTTCTGTCGGTGCAAGTGCACCCCTTGTCTTTTGTATCACAACTTTCTGCGGGTGCAGCAGGTGCAAGTGCACCCCTTGTCTTTTGTATCACAACTTTCTGCGGGTGCAGCAGGTGCAAGTGCACCCCTTGTCTTTTGTATCACAACTTTCTGCAGGTACAACAGGTGCAAGTGCACCCCTTGCCTTTTGTATCATAACTTTCTGTGGGTGCAGCGGGTGCAAGTGCACCCCTTGCCTTTTGTATCACAACTTTCTGCGGGTGCAGCAGGTGCAAGTGCAGTCCTTGTCTTTTGTATCACAACTTTCTGTGGGTGCAGCAGGTGCTAGTGCACCCCTTGTCTTTTGTATCACAACTTTCTGTGGGTGCAGCAGGTGCAAGTGCACCGCTTGTCTTTTGTATCAAAACTTTCTGCGGGTGCAGCAGGTGCAAGTGAAGTCCCCTTGCCTTTTGTATCACAACTTTCTGCAGGTGCAGCAGGTGCAAGTGCACCTCTTGCCTTTTGTATCATAACGTTCTGTCGGTGCAAGTGCACCCCTTGTCTTTTGTATCACAACTTTCTGCGGGTGCAGCAGGTGCAAGTGCACCCCTTGCCTTTTTTATCACGACTTTCTGCGGGTGTAGCAGGTGCAAGTGCACCCCTTGCCTTTTGTATCACAACTTTCTGCAGGTGCAAGTGCACCCCTTGCCTTTTGTATCACAACTTTCTGCGGGTGCAGCAGGTGCAAGTGCACCCCTTGCCTTTTGTATCACAACTTTCTGCAGGTGCAAGTGCACCCCTTGTCTTTTGTATCACAACTTTCTGCAGGTACAACAGGTGCAAGTGCACCCCTTGCCTTTTGTATCATAACTTTCTGTGGGTGCAGCAGGTGCAAGTGAAGTCCCTTTGCCTTTTGTATCAAAACTTTCTGCGGGTGCAGCAGGTGCAAGTGAAGTCCCCTTGCCTTTTGTATCACAACTTTCTGCAGGTGCAGCAGGTGCAAGTGCACCCCCTGCCTTTTGTATCACAACTTTCTGCAGGTGCTGCAGGTGCAAGTGAAGTCCCCTTGCCTTTTGTATCACAACTTTCTGCGGGTGCAGCAGGTGCAAGTGCACCCCTTGTCTTTTGTATCACAACTTTCTGCGGGTGCAAGTGCACCCCTTGCCTTTTGTATCACAACTTTCTGTGGGTGCAGCAGGTGCAAGTGCACCCCTTGTCTTTTGTATCACAACTTTCTGCAGGTACAACAGGTGCAAGTGCACCCCTTGCCTTTTGTATCATAACTTTCTGTGGGTGCAGCAGGTGCAAGTGCACCCCTTGCCTTTTGTATCACAACTTTCTGCGGGTGCAGCAGGTGCAAGTGCAGTCCTTGCCTTTTGTATCACAACTTTCTGCGGGTGCAACAGGTGCAAGTGCAACCCTTGCCTTTTGTATCACAACTTTCTGCGGGTGCAGCAGGTGCAAGTGAAGTCCCCTTGCCTTTTGTATCACAACTTTCTGCGGGTGCAGCAGGTGCAAGTGAAGTCCCTTTGCCTTTTGTATCAAAACTTTCTGCGGGTGCAGCAGGTGCAAGTGAAGTCCCCTTGCCTTTTGTACCACAACTTTCTGCGGGTGCAGCAGGTGCAAGTGCACCCCTTGCCTTTTGTATCACAACTTTCTGCAGGTGCAGCAGGTGCAAGTGCAGTCCCCTTGCCTTTTGTACCACAACTTTCTGCGGGTGCAGCAGGTGCAAGTGCAGTCCCCTTGCCTTTTGTATCACAACGTTCTGTGGGTGCAGCAGGTGCAAGTGCAGTCCCCTTGCCTTTTGTATCACAACTTTCTGCGGGTGCAGCAGGTGCAAGTGCACCCCTTGCCTTTTGTATCACAACTTTCTGTGGTGCAGCAGGTGCAAGTGCACCCCTTGCCTTTTGTATCACAACTTTCTGTGGGTGCAGCAGGTGCAAGTGCACCCCTTGCCTTTTGTATCACAACTTTCTGTGGTGCAAAATGCCCTTTATTATTAACCTTTTATTAAAAGGTTAATTCATTAAAATAACTGTGTCTGCAACAACTCTGCATTGATTGGTTTGTGTTTGATTGTTATTATGTTAGAAATAGGTCAACCAGTGCTCAAGTGCCCTTTGATTTTTTTTGTGCCCTTTTGTTAAAAAAATGCCCTTTTGATAATAATAAATACTTGGATAAATTCCAGCATCCCTGATTACAGTATGTGACACTATACTGTATAATTATATATGAGTATGACTCTCTCTCAATGTAAATGTTGTCGAATATAATGAATGATTGAGTAATTTAGAGGAGTTTACTTTACCTCTAGTAAACTTAACAAGACAGAAATGTTTTCCTGACTTTTTATAAAGATTTCAGTAAACTGAACACCAAGCTCTGCATCTGATGCAACTTGTCCTTCTTTAGTGGCCTCTTCTAAAGACAGTAAAAAAATGACAATACTGTAATAATTGTAAATTCAATGTAATGTAATGCAATGTACAGCAAATTATATGTAATTCAATGGGAGAAAGGCTGTTTTTTAACAATGATGTACACAGCTTTACAGATTAGAAGTACATGGCCATCTATTTATTCTATTTCAATGTCAAACATAAAAGTTTTCCTTGGAAACATATTATTACCATTTGCGTTGACTTCAAGCTTGAAGCGTGAACTATTTTGCACATTTGTTTACATTTGAAAAGCTACATGTACGTTTGACCACTGACCTGCACATTTGACTAATTTACCTCGTTTCAACCAATGAAATGCATTTGTTCACGTGAAATTCACATGTGAAAAATACACATACATTTCATTGGTCAAAACGAGGCAAGTTAATTAGTCAAATGTAGCTTTTTAAATGTAAACAAATGTGCGAAATAGTTCATGCTTCAAGCTTGAACACAAATGGTAGTATGTTTCCCTTCGATACGTACATGTTTGTGCTCTTAGCCAATCACGTCTTGCCAATCCCACGGTGTCAATGTCAAAATGGTTAACTTTGGAACACGTTTTGAACATGTTTTGACAGGCACGATGTTTCCACTTAGGTGCTAATGACTGTATGAATCACATGGTATGATACGAAATTATTTACAAACCTTGATGTCCTTGAGTCTCTGCACTTGTTATGTTACACAACGCTTCTAAAGCAAGACCTAAGACTTCAGAGTCATTTCTAAATCAAAACAAAATAAGAATTACATATAACTCACACTGAATTACAATACCTGTATGTAATAAAAGGATGATTAGAGAACTGCAATCAATCAATCACACAATCAATCAAACATTCAATAAATAAATCAATAAATCAATAAATAAATCAACCTATCAATCAATTAATCAATCAATCAATCAACCTATGATCAATCAATCATATAATCAATCAATCATATAATCAATCAATCATACAAACAATCATATAATCAAATATATAATCAATAAATTAATCTATCAATCAATCAATCAATCATAAAATCAATTAATTAATCATACAACCAACCAATCATATAATCAATCAATCAATCAATCAATCAACCAAACAGTCAATCATACAATCCATCATACAACCAATCATATAATCAACCAATCACATAATCAATCAATCATATAATCAATCAATAAATCATGCAATCAATCATATAATCAATCAATCACATAATCAATCAATCATATAATCAATCAATCAATCATACAATTAATCATATAATCAACCAATCACATAATCAATCAATCATATAATCAATCAATAAATCATGCAATCAATCATATAATCAATCAATCACATAATCAATCAATCATATAATCAATCAATCAATCATACAATTAATCATATAATCAATCAATCACATAATCAATCAATCATATAATCAATCAATCAATCACATAATCAATCATATAATCAATCAAGCATATAATCAATCAATCAATCATATAATCAATCATATAATCAATCAATCATATAATCAATCAATCATATAATCAATCAATCATATAATCAATCATATAATCAATCAAACAATCAATCAATCAATCAATCAGACAATCAATCATATAATCAATCAATCATATAATTAATTAATCTATCAATCAATTGATCAATCATACAATCAATTAATCATACAATCTATCATATAATGAATCAATCATACAATCTATCGTATAATCCAATCATATTATCAATGAAGCATACAACCTATCATATAATGAATGAATCAATTAATCAATCAATCAATCAATCATACAATCAATCAATCAATTATATAATCAATCAATCAATCATACAATCAAACATATAATCAATCAATCAATCAATCATATAATCAATCATACAATCAATCAATCAATAAACTTATCAATCATATAATCAATCATACAATCAATCAATAAACTTATCAATCATATAATCAATCAATCATTTATTCATTCATTTATTAAATGATCAATCAATCAGGTATATTGACTATGCAATATTTTAAACCCTCTTTAAATAAAGTTTATTTGATTTTGATTTGATCAATAAACCAATCAATCATATAACCAATCAATCATACAATCAATCATTCAATCTATTAATCATACATAAAAATAATTCACCAATAGACATTATTGGAGGATTGGTGCCAAGCCCCAGGGGGGATGCCACCCCCTGATCAGAGGTAACCATGGCAACCCTGCCACAACCCACCTCCAGGTACCAGTCACACTGTCAAGCAGTGGAAACATATATACTTACCTTGCATTCTATCAGGAGTGGGTGGGTGGGTCAACACAGTGCAAAGCAAGAATCCCCACATATCAACTCAATGAACAGCGCGCAAGTATGACCAAGTATCTATTACATAGATAGTGCACGCAAAACCAGTCAAGCTCAGACCACGCTGACAAGACTTTGATGAGCGCTGAGATAATCCCACATCTTATGAGTGACCACTGACCAATATCTAATAGATAGATAGTGCGTGCAAAACCAGTCAAGCTCAGACCATGCTGACAAGACTTTGATGAGTGCTGAGATAATCCCCATATATTATAGTGAGTGCCTGCTGACTAGCATTAGCATTGTCTCCTTTTTTACCTTGCCTAAATTACATTTAGCAACATTTAATCAATTAATCAATCAATCAATCATACAATCAATCATTCAATCTATTAATCAACCAATCATTCATTCATTCATTCAAGCAATTAATCAATCAATCATGCAATCATATAATCAATCAATTAATCACACAACCATAATTATAATCAATCAATCAATCAATCAATCTATTATACAATCAATCATTCAATCTATTAATCAATCAATCAATCATTCATTCAAGCAATTAATCAATCAATCATGCAATCATATAATCAATCAATCAATCAATCACACAACCATAATTATAATCAATCAATCAATCAAGCAATCATATAATCAATCAATTAGTCAATCAATTATATATAATCAATGATTCATTTCATTCAGTCACCATCTTTTTGGCATTACATACAATACCTATCATGGGTTAGAACATTGGTGAGAATGTCCATTGCTTTGGTTCCAACTTCAAGCTTGTATTTCTAGGAATAATAAGTATTTCCAATAAAACACTAACACTCGTATACTGTACACACTAGTGTGCACCTATAGTTTAAGCCACTATAAATACCTCTTTTCCAGTGTCTTTAAGGTAAATTCACTGGTGACTTGAGTCAGTGTATAAGCTACTGTAGGAAGTAAACTTAGATATACTGACAACATGATTTTGGTTGGGTCAAGGTAAAGAGAAACAGTTTTGTTTCTCCAAGAGTATTTTTCGAGTACTTTTTAGTAGATTCCAAGAAAAGTCAAGTTTCCAGTCGAGTGATCAGACATAAAGTGTTTTACATTATTAAATAGAGCAAAGTGAAAAGATGGTGATCTCCCATCTTTATGATAATGAAAACATCACAGAAAACAAGGAAAGAGCTATTTATATCAACCAATAAGAAGGACAGTCAAAGCCTGTTCTTTAGGCACCTTCCACACTATACCAGATACAATGGAAAGCCATGACTGCCTTATGTGGTCAATTTTCATTATATGCTGTGCTTTCGTCATTATATGCGGTGCTTTTGTCATACGATTATATGTGGTGCTTTTGTCATAATATGCGGTGCTTTCATCATTATATGCAGTGCTTTTAGCATTATATGCGGTGTTTTTAGCATTATATGCGGTGCTTTCGTCCTTATATGTGGTGCTTTCGTCATTATATACAGTGCTTTTAGCATTATATGCGGTGCTTTTAGCATTATATGCAGTGCTTTTAGCATTATATGCAGTGCTTTTAGCATTATATGTGATGCTTTCATCATTATATGTGGTGCTTTCATCATTATATGCAGTGCTTTTAGCATTATATGCGGTGCTTTTAGCATTATATGCGATGCTTTCATCATTATATGCTTTCATCATTATATGCAGTGCTTTCATCATTATATGCAGCGCTTTCATCATTATATGCAGTGCTTTCATCATTATATGCGGTGCTTTCGTCATTATATGCAGTGCTTTCGTCATTATATGCAGTGCTTTTACTATTTATAAGCGGTCCAATGGACACCATTGATAAAAATCATTACCTCCACCAACATCAAACTTCAATGTTTTCCTGGAGCACCCATCAGGTTTCTATTTAGCTCAACCAATCAGGTGTAACCAGTCTTACGGTGATTGGTTGAGCTAAAAGAAACCTGTCAAATGCTCCTGGGAAATGTTGAAGTTGGAGGTTGGTGTAGGTAACGTTTTTTATCAACAGTTTCCATATTTAGATGCAATCAATGGTATCTGATAAGCCTTCTGTTCACACAACACCCATGAAACGCCTGTTCCTACCCTGCAAGTCAGAACCCCTTTCTGACCTACGCAGGATTTGGGGGAAAGTGGGCTCTACTATAAACTTGATATTTCTTTTTGAGCATGCGTGAACAGTTACCAAAATACTATTTTGGGCCCAGGCTCTAAGTCCTCTAATGTGTTACTTGCTATTTTCCTGCTTGCTCTTGATCATAAACTAGAACTTGTTTGACCAGTTTAAAACCTGACTGACTCTCCCCAAACTTGGGGTGAAGATTGAGTTTGTTGGTAGAGTCCACTTTCCCCCAAAGCCTGAGTAGCCAGCCACCTCTTCAATCTTGAAAGACGTGCATCTTATCTTTGATAGCTTTTTGTGCCACTTCATGCCAAGCCTGTTCACACTATATCAACACATAACTTTTGTGCCAGCACAAAAGTTACCTGTTATAGTGTGAATGAGGCATTTTTATGTAACCAACAGGGCAACTACAGTATACACATTCAGGGCTGCAAATTACTGTCAGACATCGGACAATGTCCGACCAAATTTGGCAAATGTCAGAACAAAACCAAATTGTCATCGGACATAGTGTCCGTGCAAATAAAATATATTGTCTGATCAAGAAATTCAGCTTTATGCTGTTGAAAGAGAAACTTCTCTTTTTGAGAGAAAAATACCGATTTCCTTTCGTAATTCTATCGACTAGATTGAGCATGTTTGAATTTTAAATGTTCTGTAACTGAATCAGTCTTCTGAGAGAAACTGACAGTATTTAATTACTCTGGTACCAAGGAGTTAATTAAAACAATGTATAAGTATAACACACGCGTGCAACACTAAACAGACGAGTCAGACGACTGCCATGGAAACCGGCTTTATAATTATCATGAACTCAGAACTATATTCTGTTTATGTCCAACAAAATGTAGTGATAATGGTTTTATATCCGAACAAATTTTAGTAATGTCTGACCAAAATTGGAAATGGATCAGACACATGTCATGTCAAGAAAAAATATTTATTTGCAGCCCTGCACGTTATAGTGTGAATGAGGCATTTTTATGTAACCAACAGGGCAACTACAGTATAGTATAATATTTATAGCAATATTGCCAACAATAAGATTGCAACATTGTTTCTTTGCTGTCTGCCTAGTTTTAAAATGTTGACTCTATTGTTTGTCTAACAGATTTATAATGTTTTTACAAGTATATTAATATATTTATAAAATATTGCCAACAATAAGATTGCAACATTGTTTCTTTGCTGTCTGCCTAGTTTTAAAATGTTGACTCTATTGTTTGTCTAACAGATTTATAATGTTTTTACAAGAATATATTATAATATAGCTGGAAAAAATATAAGGCAAAAGGACCAAATGAAAACATCAACCTACGAGACTTTGATTCTAGCTATAAATATATTCATGACCGCCCAACTAAACTGACCCCAAATACATATATTCAAATATTATGAATGGGAACATTATAAACCTTGGACAAAGATTTCAAAGCTCTGACAGCATCTCTACGATCTTCAAGCAGGGTTGATGAAGACACTCTATCGCAAAGTTTCTCAACCTAAACGACATTAAACATATTGGTAAGTGCTTCAAACGTACGAAGCCATATCAACATACGAGAGTGGCAGGAACGACCTACACACAAGCGGGTGAAAACTACTCCAAATGCCTTTCTAAAGCATAAATACTAACCGTTTCTGCTCCAGATTGTTGAGTTTCTTCGCTCTGTGCTCCTAAAACAGATTTAAATCCTCTAAGGATGTCCATAGCTGCAATATTTCAAGATTTTTCAAGCCAAGGAACAACGATGACCATCAACAATAATGGCGCCTGGTCATGCGCGCAACGTGGCACAACGCGAACTTAGCAACCGTTTACATTTTTCTTCCAATTTTATTTCCTATTTTTCTTCCCATTTCCCCCTTTTTTCCCTTCCCATTTTCCTTATTTTTCTTCCTATTTTTCTTTCCATTTTTCTTTCCACTTTCCTTATTTTTCTTCACATTTTCCTTATTTTTCTTTCCATTTTTCATCCCATTTTCCTTATTTTTCTTCCTATTTTTCTTTCCATTTTCCTTATTTTTCTTCCTATTTTTCTTTCCATTTTCCTTCCTATTTTTCTTCCCATTTTCCTTATTTTTCCTTCCATTTTTCATCTCATTTTCCTTATTTTTCTTCATATTTCTCTTTCCATTTTTCTTATTTTTCTTTCCATTTTTCTTCCCATTTTCCTTATTTTTCTTCCTATTTTTCTTTCCATTTTTCTTTCCATTTTCCCCTTTTCTTCTTCGCATTTTCTTTCCTATTTTCCTTCCTATTTTCCCCCTTTTTTCTCTCTCATTTTCCTTCCTATTTTTCTTTCCATTTTCTTCCCTATTTTTCTTTCCATTTTCTTCCCTATTTTTCTTCCCATTTTCCTTCTCCTTTTTCTCCCTATTTCCTTTCCAATTTTCCTTCCATTTCTCTTCCTGTTTTTCTTCCCTTTCTCTTCCTATTTTTCTTCTCATTTTCCTTCCGATTTTTCTTCCTATTTTTTAAAAAATAATTATTTATTTATAATTCTTTGAATGTTTGCCTATAGTAATAAATTGTAATAGAAGTGAAAATTTGTGTCAACACCACGTTTATTATTATTGCTACAAAATAAACTTATAAACGTTGTGTTTATTATATATACCCTTGCAACCTCGTCCCCAGGGCCTTTTGCTGAGAGGCACTCCCTCCCTTTTTCCTCCCCCCGCGGGTTTTCCGCTCGCGGGTTTTCCTTCGCGGGTTTTCTTCGATACCCTTGCAACTAATCTTCCAATCAAATTTCTACATTAAAAAATTAATGGTCATATGACAAAATTATTGATCATATTATTAAAATTAATCATTTGCAATTTTTGAAACCATCAAAATCAGCTGGCTCCAGGATGAACTGAAATTTTTCGTTTATTTACGTATACAGGATAGGAAATTAATTCCTTGGAAGTTTGTAAAATAAAAATTTAATTTAATTGTTTAATCAAAAATTAATCAAAAGTTTGTGTAAAAGCAAAATCTTTGGTGCTTTCTGTTTTCTCAAAATCTGCCACTAAATTTAAAAAAAAAGTTTTATTAAAATTTAATTAAAATTTGAAATTCTGATCTTAGAAATAAAGGAAAAATTTAACCGAGAGCGTCTGAAGAAGACTGGATCGAGAAGCTCTCTGTTTGCTTTCCACGAGGCGAAAGTTCATTTGAAAATGAATTTAATGATGTTGGGTTTTAGACAATATTCCAAAGCTTTTTCACTGCTTGAACGAAGCAATCCTTGCTCTTTTTACAAACGAGCTTCATCTTTTATGGTTGGACCTCGCAAACTAACTTTTGGAAAGAAAACAGACACGGAATTACTTGTTAAATTGATGAAGCTTGAACGTCATGAAAAGTTCCAATGTCTGCTTCCCTCTTCATCTTGTGCTGAACTGCTCGCTAATACTTGTGAAGACATGGACTACAAGATGGTACGAAGCATTCAGCCATATTTTCTTCATTATCGAGTTGATTTATTACTTCAACGAGTTCGCTATATGGAAACACTGAAATTCACCCCCCGTCAGAAGAGAAGAGATGTTGAGTGCCACCCCCCGGTATTTATGCTGAGCTTTACACCGGAAGATTACTCAGTGAACTATCTCCGGGGTGTAATTCACTGCAGTGGAGAAGATGAACATGGCAAAACTAAGTTTATTCATTTGCTGTACAAGTGCTGTCCAAAATTAAGAAGCTATTCTTTTAAAATTGAAGAAAATTTAAGCGTTATTTGCCAAGAATTGGGGATTACACATCATTGTGCTTTAAAAATGGCCATAAATATGCCTAGTTTTTTACTATGGAACATTGCAGAAGCAGACAAACAGTTTCGTGTTATTCACAGAGATCATGGACTGCCATTTGGTTACAACCTTGATGCACATACAGCTCCGATATTCCCACTTGTGCTTAACCCATTGATCAAGATCCCTTATAATTTATTCACAAACAAACCAGACAAAACATTAGCCAACTCTCTTCCTTGGTTTTCCTTATCTGATGTCTTGGAATATGGGTTTGTACTTAAACATGGAGGAGGCAAACCTGAAGACTTGTCAGAGTTTTTGATTGCGAACTCCAGAGCAGAAGGAGCAAATGAAAACTCGGAGTTATATTAACAGTACTATTTTTTTCATATTTTGTAGCCTGGATGTTTGGTGTAAATAAAACAAAAAATGATTAAAAATCAAAAACATTTCTGCCTTGTCACATTTTTAGTGCAGTGCCACATGTAGGAATGAAATTTAACTTGGGGGGGGGGGGAACAAAAGTTAACGTTTGTAAATCAGTAATCAGACAGTAGGAAATTTTGGATTTCTGAGACCTCTAAAATGGCATTTCCTGCATTCTGGTGAGGAGAGTTTAACAAAATTTAAAGGTCTAAATAGGGAGTGTGATATAGATACTTAAAAAACTCATTAATAATTCATGAGGAAAACACAAAGAAAAATCATAACCGTATCATGGTTTTATATCTGATAAAATTTTCTCCTGATTTACATAAACTTTAGCTTTGATTTTCTCGCCTTAGACAATGTTATTTTTCAAAATTACTACGCCAACGAACTTACCAAATGGTGATCGTTTTTTAAGCCATTCAAAACACTTGCAGAACGTGTTTTATCAGATCTAAAACACTCGGCTTCGCCTCGTGTTTTATATCTGATAAAACACTCCTGCTCGTGTTTTAAATAGTACTTATAGATATCCTGTGCATAGATACTCTTATTAACTCTTTCCTGTCCGAATCGGTCTTTAGTATTTTATTTTGGCTAACACCAGATGATTTTATCCACTTCTGGAACACGAAGACACGAAGAAGTGTAAAGCCACTCGGCTAATGCCTTGTGCCTCTACTCAAATTCTTTCATGTTGTCAAACATGCCTTTATAAGAGTACATATGCACGGAGCTTTATGTTTTATTTGTTAAACAAAAACATAAAACAAAGACTCTGGCTATGTCTTCAGAAACTTTAATTCTGCAGCCAAAGAATAGATGTAAAATAATAATTATCAAAAGGTTCATGACTTCATATCTGTTCAACACTTTAAATTAATTTTAAAAATTGAGGTTACAATACTGTATATAAATTATATGTTACAAAATATCTACAAGAATATCATCAACAATGCTATCTAGAGAATCATTTGTAGGCATGTTCGTTGTAATCAGTGATTTCTTCTTTTCTTCCATGGAAAAAAATTCTCCTAAAAGTTGATCTACATCAACATCACATTCATCCTTGTTCTTCTGACACTCTTCATTCTTTGTATCAGCTGTGCATTTTGACAACTTGCCAATGTCAGGAAGGTCGAGTGAATCAATAGATTCAAGTAAGTCAGTCAAACAAGAAGCTTCATCAGTGGTTGCCATTGGTAGGCTTAGACATGAACTGTTAGAAGCAGGACTAGAGTAACCACTATCACTCTGATTATCAATGCAATGTTTACTCTGTTCAACATTTAATGAAACAGCATCTTGCCAAGGTACAAAGTTTGATTTATTCACACATTCATTCACACCACACTCATTTTCCTTGCCAGGAGAAGCACTCTTCTGTGAAACCACCGTTTCATCATTGTTCACTGTAGTTGTTTTGCTCGCCATGGTTCTCTTCTTCTTGGGAATATATGGCTCAAAATGTTCCAAATCTTTTCTTTTTTTGCCACTTAAATTCTCCTTCAACCTTTCTTTGTTTTCACAGACTACACTGCTATTGTTTTTCTCAGAGAGGTCCTTCACTCCTTCAGAGAGTACTGTAACACCATTTAGACCAGGTCGCTCCTTATTAATCCCACAAACTGACAAACCCACAGTTCTTCTTAACAATGGTGGATCCTTGATACTGTTACCTTTCAAAGTAAAGGAGACTGACTGGCTATTGCCACCATGAGAGAAGAAACATGATTGGTTATTGGTACCATGAAGCAGAGAAACTGATTGGCTATTGCCACCAGGAAGCAAGGGAGTTGATTGGCTATTGCCACCAGGAAGCAAGGGGCTTGATTGGTTGCTGCCACCACCTACAGTTTCCTGTGGTCCAATCAGTTTCCTTCGAGGCGTTTGTGATTCCTTACTCACTACAGTTGATGTTGAGTTCTTTCGATACAGTCTTGTGCGTTCCCAAACAGCAATATGGACCTGGTTCAAAGGTATAGCAGGTGTACCCTCACACCATTTACACACAATCTCCTTTGTATCATCTATCTCTGCCCAATGTGTCCCTAGAAAGATGAAAAAATACTTAGTCAATTATAAAAATATCTCAAAATAATAATTATAAAGAAGGTTTTATACACTAAATAATATGGTAGAGTTCCCAAAGTAATGGTCCCTCAGTGTTACTTTAATTTGCAAATAGCGTCCATTAGGGGCAAGTCTAGTTTCAGGGTGCCAGTCTACTTTCAGAGGGTCATTATTTTCAGACGGTAAAATAGTGTTAGTAAGACAGCCAGACAAAAGACAACATTTGATTGAGAAGTTACTTTTATCTTTCTCAGTTCTTATAGTATCTTGGAAAGTTTGCACCATGTTTGTAATAAAAGTATTAACGATTGAGTAGTTACTTTCTTTTGTGCACACGTTACATGCATACATACATCAGTGTCTATAGAAATCATGTCAGTGTATTTGTGGGTATCTGTTTTACATAAAAAGTTATATTGGTTAAATGTAATGTGTTACTTTTGGGTAGCTGTTACTTTCGGAGGGGGGGGGGGGGCACTACTTTTGGAAATTATTAGAGGTCTCGAAAATTTGCTGTTACTTTCGGGTAACAGTTACTTTCAGGGGGCCACTACTTTGGGAACTCTACGGGATTTCATGCAAAGGCCCATTCAACAGAGAGAAATATACTGGTATAATATAGTATATGTACTGTATACGCACCATTTGAGTTCCTGACCCATGCAACAAAGTGATCAGGATTTTTCTTGTACTGAATTAACTGATATAACTTGTACTCTTTTCCTCGACAGACAAAAGAAGACTTTAAGAAATCTTCATTGCTGACTCCTTCAACAAAGTGAACAATAATACAAGGAGGCAATCTGCAGATATACAAGAAAATAAAGTGAGACATGTAAAAATACAGCTTATAAGAGCAGCCTAAACAAATACTGAAACAGTGACAATGCAGAAATTATGGAGAAAATAGGAACCATTATTTAGATATTCAGTCATTCACAGTGACTAGCTTACAATATTTAGATAAACAGATTTATCTTCATTCAGTGTGTTTGCAATGCTGAAAAATGTAAAAATTATTAAACAAAATAAGAAGAATTTGGAGAGTATTTGACAATCTTCACCTTTCAGTTACTGAGAGTTAAAATTGAAAGTAATCCCATGCAATTATACAGTACACAAGAAAATAGAAAAACACTCTTAAATTTACCCTTACCCTTGAAATTCCAATGTGCTTCTCTGGGCAGGAGACTTGCATTTGTAACATGGCCGTACAAAGCTTCCTGATGGCATACAAAAATCTTGGGTAGTATTTGGAAAAGTGACAATCCATTTGTTGAACCTGGAAAAATTAATAAAAAATACTCATTAAACTTCCGATATATTTTCTATTAAGACTAAAGCTTCACACAAATATTATAATCCTTTTAAACTTTGTTAATGTCAGTACCACTATACATTGCCCTTATTTTGTTTTCTATTCATATACAATTACATGTAAGTACTACCGTATTTTCTGGGCGATAACCCGTGGGTTATCTGTTAATTTTGCTAGGAAACATAATTAGTGCGGGTAATAGGGTGGTGCGGGTAATATGTTGAATTCTTAAAACGACGCCATCACAAAGACTGGAGACCAAGGATTCTACTTTCATCTTTCAACTACTGGTACTGTACTTTTTTAACATCTTGTGGTCCCAAACCAAGGGAGGACGCCAGACTGACCTGTATTTCTTCTTTGTTCGGCGTTCCTTCATTTATATTCAGCCATTTTGAATAATGCGGTATATTCATTAGCGTATTGCAGGCGCGTGCTATACGATACCCACGCCTGCGATACGCTAATGATATATACCACATTATTCAAAATGGCTGAATATAAATGAAGGAACGCCGAACAAAGAAGAAATACAAGTCAGTCTGGCATCCTCCCTTGTCCAAACCTATTATTAGCAGCTGCGGGTTATCTGATGGTGCGGGTAATACGCTGATTTATTTTTCCAAAAGTGACATTTTTGTTGCTGTGCGGGTTATACGCCATGCGGGTTATCGCCCAGAAAATACGGTAACTGTAGCTCATTTTGTAAATTTACACATTCTACTACCATTTGCATTCAAGCTTGAATTATTTTGCATGAAAATGTTTGTTTATGCTTGAAAAGCTATGTTTGACTAACTTACCTCGTTTTGACCAATGAAATGCATTTGTTCACATGAAATTCATGTGTGAAGAAAACACATGCATTTCATTGGTCAAAACGATGTAAGTTAATTAGTCAAACATAGCTTTTCAAACATAAACAAACGTACAAAATAGTTCATGCTTCAAGCTTGAATGCAAATGGTAGTAATGACTAACAATCATAAATACAACACGTAATAACATTACAACCAACTAAGTACTGTACTCACTGTACCATATTACTGCAGTGCTTTCAATGAGGCGAGCGCGATCGCGCTCGCGCTCGCCCACACGCTCCCAAGTTCATTCTGCCAGCGTGATTGATCGCGCTGGCAGATAAGTAATTTGTCATAAAATGCGCTCGCAGATTATCTTCCACTGTCTAGAAATGGAGTAAATAAATGCTCAGTTGTATATAATATGAAAATAATGGAATATCTCTTGTTTACTCTGTGCAGGAGTATACAGTCTAGCTTATAAAAACAAATCAATAAACCGGCGGCGTGGTTTTGAACAACTTTATGCACGCATATTTACGAATTATGGCATCACAGGGAGATAAATTGTTCTTGGTTTTATTAAATTAACGGGTTTAGATATTAAATATTTTTAGTTTGTTTCTAGTGGCAGGCTAACTGCACTCTCCAGTGACGTACTGTATTGTCTTGCTGCATATTGTTCAATTGATATTCGTATTATTAAAAGACTAGGCGAAAATGCAAAATAGCGTTCGTTTGCTCACGGGGACGTCCGCCGCGTGTTCCGGCGCGGCAATATCAGGATAAACACTACAAAATCTCAAACTTTATGCTAGTTGTGCAGATGAAAACCACAAATGACACTTAAAACATTGGTTTGAAGTTCATTTTTATGATAATAGACTGTTAAAATTGACCCAGGAAATGTAACAGGAAGTCATCAACATAAACCGGCGCTGTTTTTCAAGAAAAACCAAATCGCGCTGCCCAGTTGTGAAATCTGCTCTGGCGAGCGCGATCCATCGCGCTGGCGTATTTTATTCATTGAAAGCACTGTTACTGCATGCTACAATTGTATTTTATGCTAAAAACAGACAACCTACAGTTGTATCTGCCTTTGAACCCCAAATTCCTTAACTTCCTGATGGGTTACCAGAATTTTTGGCTTAGGAGCCCACCTACTTAAATATCTTATATCAACCCCTGGAATTTAATATTGTACCTGTCAATTTGGACATATCCACACGATGCACATTTGAAGTTCCATCGATATTCCTGTTTAAACTTTTCACTAATCTGTGAATTTTCTTTAAGAAGAAGACTTAACGAAATCAATGGACTATCATTCACTCCTAACTCACACTTCATTTTAGACTTCAAAAATTCAAACACCTTGGCACGAGTTTCATTTAGTAAAGCCTTTCCTTCTTTAACTGGGCCATATTTTTGAGCTTTGTGAAACTCATTGTATAGTTTTTGTAGCAAGGAATCTTTTGGTTGCAATTTCTCCAAGCAAAGCTGTAAACACCTGTTATTTACAAGAACTGTCATGACAGAATCTAACCAACAAAGAGAGTCAGAATTGGACCAGTAGAATTGTGAAGCCACACCATTTGATGAAGTACATCCCTCCTAAAATATACCAAAAAGTACATAATAAAACAGTGTACAGTACAGTGACTCGTTAACCTATTGCTGCCTAGGATGTCTGAGGGTTCTCCCTTTGATGAGTAAAATCATCTTGCCTTAGACAGAGCCTTCTGATGAAGGGCCTTCACTCGAAATGTTAGACTCCTACATTCTCTGTTTCGGCCGTATATCAACAAAAAAAATTCTCAGGCTTCAGTAGCAGTGTACAGAAATACAGTAATATGCAACGAACTACAAAAGAAGAAGTGGGAAGGTATTTCCATTTTGACAGTAATTGACAGTTATTTTTGGGAAGGCTTATGATTGGACAGATATTTTACATTTCAAAAATATACATCATTTATGTATGTGACATAATAAGGAACTTATATCATTGGGAGGGATTTAATATTCTTGAGGAGTGGCTTTATTTGAGGTTTACATTATTTTATTATTTCATAGACTAGAAATTGTAAAAAATATCATAAATCGTACTTGTTTTTCCTGAGTTTTTCCTTCAAGTCCTTTGGAACATCCTTTCTGTCTCTGGTCCATCTGAGATGACCTCTTGAGAACCAAGCTGTCAACTTCTGTTGAACCAAATGGATAGACGCACTGCAAATGAAAAGAAAACGAAAAATTAGCCAGAAATTCTCATCACACAACAACACAACGCCTTGAATACAGTATACCCTAAGCCTAGAAATTAATACCTTTGTATACAAATTCTGCTGAACAATCAAATTTTCATATTTTGTCCTACTGTATGTACTAAGTTCAACGTCTTCTAAAGACTGTCATGTCGGTGAGAGTGTGTTTCACTGTTTCTGTCCGTGTGCTACAATAGAATGTTACTAACTCCAGTTTCAATCAAGGCCTATGTCCAATGGAGATATACTAGTTTAAAATCAAATTCTTACCATGCTGTTCTCGCACAAAACGATCGCTTCTTCAAAATTCACTTGGCAATATTTCAGTCGCTGCTTGGAGCCTTCTGCTTGGCACAGTGGACACCATTTATCCTTCATAGCCTAAACACTGGTTCCATCGTATCTGGACACACCTTACCAATATATACAGCAAGGAACTCAAAGATCTGACTAAAAGAACGGCGGAATTTTGAGCTCTTTTAACGACACAACTATGCACATGTTTCAGTAGCCATGATCAATGTCGAACGTTCCACGAGCGTCCGCCAGTCACCCAGAGCCCGCGATCCTTTTGGTCATGACCAAAAGGATCGCGGGCTCTGGGTACGAGATATAGAGATCATCATCAACCTCGTACCCAGGGCCATTTGTAGGGAACTGGGCCAAGATGGCGAATAAAACAAAATGGCGGGAACAAATGGCCCTGGTGGAGGCTAGGCTTCTACAGATTGTGCTGGGCAACTTTTTGGCAACTTATTGTGTTTGGAGCAACTTTATACGAGAACAGCAACTTCAAGCAATTTCCCCCCGAAAAAGCATAATTTTCGAGAATTTCCAGTGAAAACCAAGAAAGGGGTGAAGAATATGCTTTGTATTTGTTCTTTCTGAATACTTCAGGCCGACAATACAGTAGATTAGATCATTAGAGTCATTAGACAATAATTGAATTAATTTGGCCTGACTGTAAACAACTGAGCCTGCCTTCCACCATTCCAGCGGACATTCAATTTAGTTTGGTTACCTTGGCAACAATTCTTGACAGCCATTTTGCATTTGAGGTTTTAATTCGTTGAGACTATGGAAGAACAAGAAGAATCAGACGATGAGGAACTTGCACAACTGTTATAGGACTTAAATTTATATAGAAACTAACGAGTGTTGAAAATATAGCTTATATTTTACTTTGTGCTCTTTCTTTTTCGAGCAACTTTTTACATTACAGCAGCAACTTTTTCAATTTTTGAGGAATATTTGGGCAACTTTCGACCATTTCTAGAGCAACATTTCAGCATTTTTGCAGCACAATCTGTAGAAGCCTAGTGGAGGCTAGCTCAAAATGCGCAGTATATTGCGCATTTTATTAACTAAAACTGAGTTATTTACACAGTAATTATACCTAATTACACCTAATTATTGCATGGTTTAAAATATAATTTCCCGTGCCGTGTGCAGGAACAACCGACAAGGTCAAAATACAATTTAAAAAAAAACAAAACAAAACAAAACCGTCTGAATTACGCCATAAGCTCTTCACCAATCAGAGGCTGAGATAGCCTGGTCTCCACCAGGGCCATTTGTTCCCGCCATCTTGGCCCAGGTTGAAAGATCATATAACCTGAATGTCAGGGTTTAGCGGAAGGCGGGAACAAATAAAGGCCTGACATTCAGGTTAGAGATCATATAAATACTAGAGGGGGCATTGGCGGGAAAATTTGGTAACCACATGGCAGCCGCCATTACCTATGATATTTCAGTCAATGTCAATTGGTTCGGCCAACGCGCGTAATGTTTGCCTCCAAAAAAATCCAAGATGGCGGCGTTAAATTGGTTACCCGCGGTTGACTGAAATTAAGATAGGATGCCCCCTCTAGTATTTATATGATCTCTATTACCAGAAGTCCAACTCGAGTGACAACTTGTCCTCATTTCTTTAATGCGCAGGCGCGATATTTTACGCAATCCTGGCAAGTTCCCCCGGCAGTTTTAACCTTCTTTTGAAGGTCCAAACTGCCGGGGGAACTTGCCAGGATTGCGTAGGATGGCGAGGAATCAAGATGCGCGAGGACATAAACTTCAAAGGTTCCGACGCGAGTTGGACTTCTGGTTGTATTTCTATTCTGTGATTGGAGCTTCCGTGGCTCACGACTGGACCCACAGTGCACTGGACACTACATATACTGCGTAGTACTTCAAGTAAGGTCAAGTATTCAATATTAACGGCTCAAAGAATGCACAGCGGATACCCAAAAAAACTGTAAAACATAGTAAGCGCTAAATGAAGTACTTCCCAAAATGTTCTAATGTTGATTGCGACAAATGATGTAACAAATTATTATGTCGACTTCAAAGTCTTGTAGTTTTTCTAAATTTCGTCCATCTTCTGTAGACGAGAGTTTATTTGGTCCAAGAAGAGTAACTCGTGCAAAGGAAGAGCCTTGTAAGGAGTTTGAACCACCTTGGGTGAATCAAAACGATGGAGCAAAACGAACAAGACCGTTGTTATTTTATTGTCCTTCTCCAGCCGGGCAAAGCAAAGATCCTAGCAACGATAACCATGACAGACCTAGTTCACGAAGTTCAGCAAAAAAGAAAACTCGAACTAAATTCTCTCCTACGTTTGTAGACGAATCTTTGTTTAAATCTCCAAGGAGATCAGGAGAGACTGAACTAAAAACATTTGATCCGCCATGGCTGGCGCAACAAGAGAAGACATCTCGACCAATTCTTTGGGACTATTCTGGTAAAACTTTAAGCTGTGAAACAGATAGATCCATCTCATCAAAGGAAGAGTGTCGTAAGAGTGGAAGTACGAAACAGAAAACTACAGAAAACAAAGCACCTTGGAGGTGAAGTCAATTATTTACAGAACTTATATCTCTGTAACAGATCAATCTCATTATTTCACCAATGAAAGACTGTAGTAACAGTGGAAGTAGAAGCAGGGCCGGAGCTATGGGGGGGTTTGACACCCCCCCAAGAATTGCTTTATTTGTTCTATAGTCGGCAGACAAGAGATTGCAGTCGGCACCCGCCAGCGGTCAGTCTCTGCGAATACTAGTACTGACGAGTGACGATTATGAGGCAGTCGGCAAAATTGAGCGTACCACCCCCCACCCCCCCTGCAGAATTTTCTGAGGACGGCCCTGAGTAGAAGACAGTACGCTGAAAGGATGAAAAGTAGGACGAAACAGAAATCTACAGAGAACCGGGTCCAACAGTGAAATAAAAGTAGTGTGCTGCGTTGGCAGTGTTGAAACACAAATCGAAAGCTTTGATATACTGCCGAAACAGAGAACGTAGAGTCTAGAGGCGAGCTCGAGGGTTTATTTTAATTGCATTTTCCAATTGAAATCACTTGATTGAGATGTAGCCTGCGTGCAGACGCTCCTTCCCCCTCCTATATCAACAACTGGTTTATCGTGTTCCATCACTCGATGATCGACATGTTTGGATCCCCTGATGAAACACTCAAACTCGTTGTTGATATATACTGTATTCATAACCAGCTGTTTCAGCTGAAAAAATCGATTGGAAAGTTTATGTAAATCACAACGGAGTTGTATCCGATTTATAACACCTGATTAAACATTCATTTCTTTTGAATTTTCTTCATGAATTATTAATGAATAAGCACTCTTTACAGAAAGTGTCCGTTCTGTATAGATCGTTTTCATCTGACGTCACGGCGGCCATATTGGTGTACCAAAACAATGAAATGGCGGCCATATTGGTGTACGGTATGGGAATTATTTAGCTCTTTCTTATTCAAATATTTTGCATTGTTTCACCACTCCAATGGGGCCACCGATCACGTGAGTGAAAACGATCTATTGGGGTACAAGTTCATTGACATTGGCGTAGTAATTTTTCTATAAAAAAACCTCATCGAAAGTCGAGAAAATCAAAGCTAAAGTTTTATGTAAATCAAGCGGAATCTACATCACATATATAAACCCTCATTAAACATGGATTTTTTTTTGTTTTCTCATGAATTATTAATGAGTTTTAGAATTGGGATTAGAGAGTTAGAGTTGCTTACTATTTGGTTGGTGGGAAATTTACTGGTATGAGCCCAACAAACTTCATGATGCAGTGCGAAAATGCTTAATGAAAGAAAATTCAAGAGTCCAAGTTTGGTATTAATTACATTTTTACTCACAGTAAACTAATTGAAAATCACAACAAATTTTTTTTTCAGACTTTTAGTTTTATTACAGGTTTATTATAGTCAAACGCTTAAGAGGCTAGCAGACACATCCTGTATGGCTTTATTGATGCTCGAGAAATAGATCAGGAATACTTTGGCATTCCAGCAACAATGCCATCTTCGATACCACATTCATCATTTCCACGAAGGATCTTGAAAAATCCTTGAAACAAGATAAAGAAATGTTTAGAATAAAACGTTTAGACTGTGCGTTTCCATCAAACCCTACCACTTCATATTTTACACTCGTTTGCACCTAAACATGTTCTAATCAACGTCAGACATAGAAGTTTCCCTTGGAAACATATTAAGGGCTCAGATTATTATATGAGCTGGGCTAGCTCGGTTAACTTAGCCTGCGTCGCAGCCGGACGTGTTTTGAAATTGAAACCCGATATAGTCCGTCTGCGGACCAGCGACCAAATTCGTGTTCTGACTCCCTGCGAGTTTGCAAGGTTTTTTATAATCGCTTGTAATTGTCGCTTGTCGTCAGTTGTTGTTATACCGCGCTACGTGATTGGTCAAGCGACATGTAATGTATATTTTAAAAGGATTAAAATAGATTCACGAGAGATTTTTAATGGGAGCTATGGACGTGGACAATTTGATGTCATTTGAAGCTGAAAAGTCTCGCGTTTAATTTAAGGCGTACGAGTTGTTTCATCTGTCGTATTTGTATTCAGAAGCTGAAGAAAACGAAGAGCATTGCTAATCCAAACGTGCAGGCGTCCAGAACACGAATTTGGTCGCTGGTCCGCAGACGGACTATATATCGGGTTTCAATTTCAAAACACGTCCGGCTGCGACGCAGGCTAGGTTAACTGGGCTCACGCGATTGATTAGGATCGTACTGTGGTTTTGAAACTCGCATAAACAAAAAGTACAAAGAAGAATTGGTTTAGTTTAGATGTAAACGAATGAGCCGACGAACCGTACTAATTCGAGAATGGTTCCGAATTTTTCTTTCGTGTAAACAGGTGGAACCGCGTACTAATTCGAGACTGGTTCTGTTTGTGCTCTTAGCCAATCACGTCTTGCCAATCCATGCATGGTGTCAATTTCAAAACGGTTAACTTTTGAACATTTTTTGGCAGTGGTGGCCACTTAGGCACAGAATAAGGATTGACCAGAAGTCCAACTCGAGTGACAACTTGTCCGCATTTCTTCAATGCGCAGGCGCGATATTTTACGCCATCCGACGCCATCCTACGCAATTTCCTACGCCATCCTACGCAATGCTACGCAATCCTGGCAAGTTCCCCCGGCAGTTTTAACCTTCTTTGAAGGTCCAAACTGCCGGGGAAACTTGCCAGGATTGCGTAGGATGGCGTAGGGTGGCGAGGAATCAAGATGCGCGAGGCGACATGCGCGAGGATAGAAACTTCAAAGGTTCCGACGCGAGTTGGACTTCTGGTCGTATTTCTATTCTGTGACTTAGGTGCAAACGACTGTATTATGCTTGCTGAGAATTATGCTTGCTGAGGGCGAGGCACTCAACTAGTCAAATATGGTAAATCAAATATTTTTTTACCCTAGAGAAACTGAAATATGATTCAACAAGACGCCTGGTCAGGCGTCCACTCGGGCTACTGCAAAATCACAGTGCTATATATAGTACGTGAAGGTGTTTTGGGTAAAAGGTACTGAAGTGTTATCGAAGCTGCAATCATATACATGCAATCATACGCAGGACCGCAGGTTGTCACATGCAGTGCTAAGCCTGAAGTCTAAACACATTGGTCACAGACAAAAGTCAAAACACAATCCAATTCTCCGATAGAAAACACAATTTGCAATACACAAAACACGATTGCCTGTATTTAACGTATTTCCACACATGTATACACAGCGTTCATATGTCGAGTCTCTTCGGGTATTAAATATCAACACAGCTTCATGTTTACGGCGTGTGCGATTGTAAGCGTATATAATATCAAGATACTTGCCAGCGACATTTTCCGACCGATAAGTATGGAAAGCCATAGCTGTCTTAAGTGGTCAAACTTCATTTCATTCGGTGCTTTTGTCATTATACGCGGTGCTTTCAACATTATACGCGGTGGTTTTATCATTATACGCGGTGGTTTCATCATTATACGCGGTGCTTTCAACATTATACGCGGTGCTTCGAACATTATACGCGGTGCTTCGAACATTATACGCGGTGCTTCGAACATTATACGCGGTGCTTCGAACATTATACGCGGTGCTTTCAAGTTTCAACATTATACGCGGTGCTTTCAACATTATACGCGGTGCTTCGAACATTATACGCGGTGCTTCGAACATTATACGCTTATATTCGGTGAGCCAGTATTTTTGGTCAGCGTTTTGTAAGGACTACCGGATGTACTTCATGTTTTCAAATACATATCAAAGGTGTGAGCTGGTGTCATTTCCTACCTCGAAATTTGCAAGTTTAGCGTTCAGCGTTTTCTGGGCTTTAGGCAGTGTTTTCTTTTTAAAATGGAGCAAATACTACAATCGTTAGACATGGGAACTTTGCTTGGCCGTTTCCAAGCTCAAAGAATGGAACCGGCGACCGTTGTAGCGGCATCAGATCAAGAATTGGTTCGTCTCGGTGTGAGCACAATCGGAGAGCGTATTCGCCTACGTGATGCTTGTAAGAAGAAATTGGAGGAAAATACTCCTTCTACAAGCCAAACCGCTGCTGTTCGTCAGGAGCGTCTTTCCATTTTTAACCCACGAAGGCATAACAGCCGTAATCAAGCACGTGCGACAGCGAGAAGCTCGAGTAGCGCGAGTATAAAGCAAGCGGTGAAATAAGTAAATGACCATTGGAAACAGAATGGTGTGGGTCTGGTATTATAGACAGACTATAGACATTATACTACTAACATTGTTAAACATGGGACATATATTATGCAGAAAATTCACTGCTTTTGCAAGTTTAGCTGAACATTTATTTACACTGTAAATTAAATGACTGTTTTGAATTTAACTATATAGTTGCAAGCAGTGGCTGTAATACAAATATAACAACTTACCAACCCAACGACTAGTACATTTTGTGCTAATTAATGCTTATTCATTGATTTTCATGTTTTGCATATTATCCAAGTTCAACAGTACCATAAAGGCTCATTTGGATTGGGGGGGGGGGGGGGCATCATAAGTCAAGATTCCATAGACTTAGCAAAACTTTTTGTTGTCCAATCTTATTGTACAAACTTGAGTAAGACTACAGTATGTCCCCCCACTTATGTGGAAATAAGCATAAATTATCATAACATGCAGTAGTTGAGGGGTTGGTAAGATGCTCCACACAGCAACATGCATTAAATGAAACAAATTTCCATGTTGGGGGGGGGGGGGGGGGGAATGCTTTCATAGAAAGGTGGTTCCATTAATTTACCACTCGGTTCAAGCTGATTTTCAATAATTCTTTCATTCAAACACTTTTATTCCTTCCCTAATCTAAATTGTAAATAGTTTTATATTATTGTAATCATGTTAAGATTATTTGCTAATTTTAATAACATTAAATATTATGCCTTCTGATGATATCTAATGCTTTGATGTAATCTTCGATACCATGGTTTGATGAGGTCCAGGTTTCAGAATCAGCATTCAGTTCATTTAGGCAAGCTTCAGGCAGTGCAGATAGCAGAGTTTTGTAAAATGTAAAATAAAAGTAAAAGTAAACCATAAGGTTCAGGTATTTAGATCCTGGTTGTGACCTACCATCCTTGGTGTATTGTGTTGGTGAGTAGTGGTGAAAATGGTTAATAATTTGAGGTCTAAGGTGTTGGGGTGATAAATATGATTGAGATTACGGAGAAGGGTTGGGGTTGGGGTTAAGAGGGTTATGTTTAGGGTTGAGGTTAGGTTTTTAGGAGGTGGCTTTTAAGTTATGGGGGTGGGGGTTAGTATTATAATTTATTTTTATTTTTAAATTTAATTATAACTTTCATTTAATTTGTAAAATAAACTTGGGCTGATAAATGTGATTAAGGTCAGGGTTAGGTTTAGGGTTAGTGGGGTTTTATAAGTAGGGTGGGTGGGGTTAGGGTTGAGATTGTTAGGGTTGGGATTTGAAGGGTTGAGGTAGGGGTGGGTTAGGATTAGGGTTAGGTTTTATGAAGTGGATTTTAAGTTTTGAATTTTATGGGGGTGGGGGGGTAGGGGGTGGGGGGTTAGTAATATAATTTATTTTGATTTTTGATTTTAATTATACTTGATTTTTAATTATAATTTATTTTAATTTGTAGAATAAATCCTTCTGGAGAAGTCAATTGTATTTTTGTTGTGGTAGGGGGTCCAAATATGGGAATCCACTGACTTGTGCTTCCTTGAGATTGGAGTACGTAGATCGACGCTGATGTCTAGTAGAATTTGGCACCGGTGGCGACGAGGCGAGCTCCAATCACATGAGTTTATTGGGTGATTCGTATTAGGATTTATGAGAGTTTGGGAAAAAATGGAAAGACGCTCTTAACGAACAGCAGCGGTTTGGCTTGTAGAAGGAGTATTTTCCTCCAATTTCTTCTTACAAGCATCACGTAGGCGAATACGCTCTCCGATTGTGCTCACACCGAGACGAACCAATTCTTGATCTGATGCCGCTACAACGGTCGCCGGTTCCATTCTTTGAGCTTGGAAACGGCCAAGCAAAGTTCCCATGTCTAACGATTGTAGTATTTGCTCCATTTTAAAAAGAAAACACTGCCTAAAGCCCAGAAAACGCTAAACGATTCGCTGAACGCTAAACTTGCAAATTTCGAGGTAGGAAATGACACGAGCTCACACCTTTGATATGTATTTGAAAACATGAAGTACATCCGGTAGTCCTTACAAAACGCTGACCAAAAATACTGGCTCACTGAATATAATCGTATAATGTTCGAAGCACCGCGTATAATGTTCGAAGCACCGCGTATAATGTTCGAAGCACCGCGTATAATGTTCGAAGCACCGCGTATAATGTTGAAAGCACCGCGTATAATGTTGAAAGCACCGCGTATAATGTTGAAAGCAACGGGTATAATGTTCGAAGCACCGCGTATAATGTTGGAAGCACCGCGTATAATGATGAAAGCACCGCGTATAATGTTGGAAGCACCGCGTATAATGTTGAAAGCACCGCGTATAATGTTGAAAGCACCGCGTATAATGATGAAACCACCGCGTATAATGATGAAACCACCGCGTATAATGATGAAACCACCGCGTATGATGTTGAAAGCACCGCGTATAATGTTGAAAGCACCGCGTATAATGTTGAAAGCACCGCGTATAATGTTGAAAGCACCGCGTATAATGATGAAAGCACCGCGTATAATGACAAAAGCACCGAATGAAATGAAGTTTGACCACTTAAGACAGCTATGGCTTTCCATAGATAAGTATGGGTTAATTGATGGTCACGTTTTGTTTTTTATTTAACTTACCGAGAAAAGGTAAGGAAGATACTCATTAGCATGCGATAAGCAGTCAAAACAGTGGGATAACTAGTTATCCCACTATGCATACTCATCTGCATGCTAATCAGTTGAATAAAGGATTTAACCGGTCTGTTAGAACAGTGAAATGTGGGTGTGTCATGAGATAACTATGTCTGTGAACACGCAAAACTCATCTAAGACGACAAAGACTTGATCAGACATCAGGAAAGCAAAGAAAGAAAGCACTTGGCATGCACGCATCAGTTTTGCAAAGCCTGATGGGTTGACGTAATGATTGCCATTTCGCGACATAGACAAAAAAAACAAAAAAAAACAAAAAAAAACGGAGCTGAAACCTAGACTCGGTCTACCAGACTACCACAGTAGCCCGAGTAATAAATTTAATTTTTTACCTTTGTCACCCCAGTCTGTGTTCCAGGAATTGGCCACAGTCCTGGAAACAAGATAAAAACAGAATTATATATAATATCTGCATGTACATGCATAGATAAATGAGGGGAACTGGATAGGAAACTTAAAACGATGTTACAAAACCGGAAATGATGTTTGCACAACTTGCTATGGTATCCAGTTCCCCTTCCATTATCAATCGTACATGTACATGTACAAGCTTGGTAGTGTGGAGTGGAGTGGAGTGGAGTGGAGTGGAGTGGAGTGGAGTGGAGTGGAGTGGACTCAGTGGAGTGGACTCAGTGGAGTGGAGTGGAGTGGAGTGGAGTGGAGTGGAGTGGAGTGGAGTGGAGTAGAGTGAAGTGGAGTAGAGTGGAGTGGAGTGGAGTGGAGAGTGGAGCACGATAAATTATTAAAAAGGCAGAAAACTTACCAATATGGTGTTCCACCTTCAACTCCCCAGCCAAGGATCTTGATAGCATGTCCTCCAAGTTCAGTTCCTGCTTTGTGTTGGTACACACCTGAAAGAAAGCTCACAAGTTACAAAATAATATTTCCCATTTCTTTCAGATCAAAACCAAAGATTTGAAAATAGCAGAATTAATAATGCCAACACTCTCCATGAAGATAGCCCAGGAAAACCAGACTGTGGGCTCACATGCAATTATATTATGTACAAACAATACATTGGTGAATACCACAAAAGTGAATGTTATTTTAAATAAAGAGCTAAACAAACAACTACAGTCGTTGGCACCTAACTGTGTACTGACCACGCATCAAAACATGTTCTAAGACCCTTAAACGGTACTGGATGAATTCGGAACCGGTCTCAAATTGGTACGGTTCCACCTCTTTACACCAAAGATAAATTCGGAACCGTTCCCGAATTAGTACCGCAGTTCCGCCTGTTTACACGGCAAAATAGAACGAATTCGAGACCGGTCTCGAATTCGTCTAGTACCGTGTAAACGTAGGCTGAATTTAAGCCAAAGTTAACCGTTTTGAAATCGACACTGTGGGATTGTGTCAATAATGTATTGGTTCGAATGTATCGAATGAAATTAACCAATACATTTCCAAGGTAAACATTTACAGTTGACAGTTGACGTTGACTGGCAGTGTACAGTACACTTAGGTGCCAAGAACTGCATGCCAACGACTGTAATTAGGAGTATCATACCAGACTTGTAGCTAGGGAAGTCAGCATAGACTATAAAGGCAGCTTCGACTGGGCCATTAGTCATGATTTCAGTTTGAATTTGTTCTACTGCTCTGGAAACGGAGTAACTGCTTTTAGCATAATGTTTGTCATCGTCATATGGGGTACTGTATTCTGAAAAATAAATATAACCAGTTATAATTGGAAAATTAATGTCACACTTGAACTAGTGACGATATTGGCAACAATATATTCAATAACATGCAGAAAATTGATGAGCTCACGACATTTCAAATGCATGCGTGTCCTATAGTTATTGAAAGTGCCTATGAAACGAAAATTAAGTCTGTCTTATTTGAAAGAACACTTAAAATGATAGTAAGAATAACATCTTTTGCAGTTTCTCATTTCCTTGCTTCGTTCTGGAGATATTTCAGTTTGTTTACATTTAACATTTTGACATCACATGTGCATAATAATGAGTTATTGAAAAAAGTTAAATATATCTTTGCTATTATCAAACCAAAATACTTTGAAGGAAGCAATTAGTTGGTGTGTTTCGCCCAGAACACTAAACATGTATATTTTCAAGAGATTATAATATTTGACAATAGCATTAAGATAATTATATAACTTTTTATGCATGCGTGACGTACGTCAAATGTTTAATTTGCATATCAAACAAACTGAAACCTGCACCACAGCCAGATGTGGTGTTTGAAATCCAAGTCAAAATAACATGTCCAGCTCTGATGCAGGCTAGAAATTTAAGAAGCATTATATTGCTATTTTTGTAAGAATTTATATTTCTTCTCACTTAATCTTTTCATGAATGGCTTTTTGAGATGTCTCCCCTTGACTAGTAAAATCGTCTGGCATCAGATATTTAATAGGGTATTAAAAAGATAAAGTTGTTGCACAATAACAATTAATGCACATGTAGGGCTAAACTAACAAAGCAACTGGAAAACGTTTTTATTGCTATTTATATGTTAAGCCTTCTTAATTCGCAGATGTCAGGGGGCTCATCTGATCAGACTAATTTATTTCATAATCAAAATATAGTAAGGTTTGAGTACTGCATACATTTCTCTCTGATGAAGGGCCTTCCCTTGAAACGTTAGAAACTATACGTTCAACAATTTTTGCAATATTCAAACCTTACTATACTTCGATTTGTAGCACACTACTTTTATTTCACTAATTTATTTCATGTTTGTTTAAAAAAGCTATATTAGGAAATGAACAACCATGGACCAAATGGCACCTCTGATATCATGTACAGTATACTATTTTTACAGTACACTATTATATTGAAACCATATTTAATGATCATTTCTTACCAGGGATACACTGTTTCTTACAAGGTGGTGTGGGTAAAATAGAACCACATGGTTTGAGATGACCAACAACATGATGATCACAAGCAGGTATCTTGTATGGTTGACAACCTTCACTTGTATTGTACTGACCACCAGTTACTATGCCAGTATCTTTCCAGTAACTCCTGTAATGGTCATCAGTATAGATTAGGGGATATTCAGAGAGCAACTGTCACGACACTACTGTAGTCAACATTATTGTAAATGTACTTGTAAATTTATCTGAGGCATAGCCAGAATTTTACATTAATGAAAGGGTGATACCTTATTTATTCCAATAGACACCCACTATCAAATATTTTTTTTAACACCCCTCTCCAATAGACACCCTCTACTAATAAAAATATTTAATAAACACCCCTCTCCAATAGACACCCCCCCCCCCTAAACTATCTTAATCTACATGTACATTATAATTATAACCCCAGTGTTTGTCCAATTACCTACATCTTATTCAAAAAATCATGAGATTGTGTGAACATTTGTGTGACTTTTTTTTTTGCGTCTTATTGGAATAAATACAGTACATACATGTATTAATTCATTTTTGTCTGGTGTGCCTAAACATGCTCTTAGGGGTGGGTGGAGGCATATGCTCATAGCCAAGGAAATTTTTGAAGTTCTTGGGTATTTGAACTGTGTTTTTTTAATTTTTAAGAGCATTTAATTTGAACAAAACATAACAAAGTATAAACTAATGTTGACTTCATCTGTACTTATAGACTTCAAATGGGATTTATGTTGTATAATTATTCTCTAGTCATTAATTTAAGTTTAATAAAAAATATTCTTGATTTTAATCTTAAGAACATACCATGCAGCACTTGGAAAACCACCATCACATCTGTAAAATATAACACAATTATAATAATTATGCATGGTTTTACATGGTTTAATTAAAGTTTAATAACACCAAATAATTATAATACATGTACTGGCATATTTAATTTAAAATTGAGCCTATGTCATGATTCCTACCCATTTCCACAATCTTCACAACAAGTGAAGAGATCTTCAGCAGAAATATGAGGCTTTAATTTTCCTTGGGAATGAATGCAAATACGATCTGTCATTGCTTCAACAGCTCCAAAAGCCTGTACAAATCAAGAAAATGTTTGAATTTTAAGAAAATGTTAATATGTGAATCCAGATTTTAAGAAATAAAGGGAGGAGGCAATTGAATTCAAGTGTCAACTAGGTATAATAACTCTATGAACTCCCAAACTAGGCTAGCCTGCATCACAGCCCAACTTTACTTTCAACCCGTACCAAAGGCATGCTCTCCCCTAAAAATTCATTAAATTCCTAGGTTCTGGAAATGCTATTGCCAGCACTTCGGCAGTGCTGTAGCCCAGACTAGTTCCTAGTCCTCTTTTCTCTCGAACGTATTTTGGTGACGTCACAGAATAGGCATCGAGCAAGAGGACTAGCGGAAAATGTTCATCTTTATCTATCATGAATCCAGCTGGAGCTCGGATTCTTTAATCTTTATGAACGAGGGCACTTAAACAAACTTCTTCTTGACTACTCAGACAGCAAACGAGTAGGTTTCTTTGTTTTACATTACGTTAAAAGGTTGTTACATACGAGGCTTTATAAAGTAGTGTTCGGTGTAGGAAGTGATTGTGTTGAAACACATTTATACAAATCGAAATATGCTATTTTAACGTTTCGGCAGTAGACCAACCTTGCTATATGATGTTATAAAGAATTGTGCAGACCGACGTGAGTGTTATCTGCTTTGGTTTTCCGCCAAACGGCCGTTTGGTGCCTGTATAATTTGGGGCCAGTTTTGGGGCCAGATTTGGGGCCAGGCAAAACATTTTATTCCAGGCCTCTCACAATTCGGTCTGCTGCTTGACGTTAAAAAGAGAGGCCTGGGAACCATGGCTGGCTGTAGCCAGGGTCTTGGGGGAGAAGAACCTCAATCTCCTAGGGGGTCCATGTCATTTTGACTTGGATTTCTAGGGTCTCTGAAACACTATTTCCTGCATTTTGAGGCAAGTATTTAAGAGTAATCTGAAAACCATAAATTACATAATTTTATTGAAATCAATTTTTGAAATTTTATTGAAATCAATATTGAAATCAGAACATAAAATGATACACATCAGAATATCTTTAGATTTATTTATCATGACAAGTCGTAAATGTAAAAACAGGTTGGAGGCATTTTGTATAAACCCTTAGTATTGTAATTTATAGCATATGCATGCCTGCAATATATATATATATATATATATATATATATATATATAGTTCAATCTACAGACACGGTGTTTCGCTGTACAACAGCTCATCAGTGTAGCTTGGAACAATCTTATACACATGCGATCGTCGGTGACAACCGCATGTGGGACAGCATTGGTGAAATACATTCAGATAGTGTGAGGTGCGCATATATACAAGATTTTTCTCTAATTTTCCAACGTACATCCGATTACTTGATGTGCAAGTGCGCTAATGATTAGGTCACACGCTTTACCAGTCTTTTAGCCATGCCCTCGACTGACACCCTACACCAACCTTTTATACGTCACGCATGGTTACCTATATAGCTATTAACCTTGGTTATTACATAACCTCACTTAAAAGAACTGTACCCCCCCCCTACAAGTTTCTCCACTGATTTAAACTTTTCACAAGAACGGTCTTGGAGACCATTGGGGGTGACTACCCCCCCTGGCTATGACTCAGTCACCAGGTCATACACCCATGCACCCCCTCCACCCACACCTGAAATCCCCCCCCCCCTTCCCAAAAACCCCAACAACTCATGCATATATCTCAAGTAGACGATCTTACCCAACAGCTTCCACAAGATCCTTGATCACGAACTTCATTTGTACTTGGACATTGATCACCCCATTGCTTACGTGAGTCAAATTCATCAGGAATGTCTACATTATGTGTCATGTGAACATATTCTGTAAAACAAACATAGATTGAGTTAGAAAATAATGTCATATTCCAACATGCACCTATTACAGCCAAACCAGGTGTTCGTTTCCACGCAACATTGCAGTATTGACAGCAACATTGCAATGTTGACTTGCGAACGGTACACGGTGACTCCTTGACAAGTTGCTAACAATTTGCATTTTAAATATCGAACTTCACATAACATGAAGTTTATTTAGAGTTAGTTGTTCTGACTTTCAATAGAACTTCATATTATGTGAAGTTCGATATTTAAAATGCAAATTTTTAATGCGATCATTTTTCTTTCAACCTAAAATTTAAAAAGCAATAATTTTTCTTTCAACTCCTTTTGCCAAGGAGTCGCCGTGTATGGTTCTGCAAGTCAACATTGCAAAAACAACATTGCGGAAACAAACACCCGGTTTGGCAGTAATTGGTAATTGCCATAATTGCAACTTTCTGGCTGGCAAAATTAGTCAGATTAGTCATTAGTCAATTAAACAAGTACATTATTTGTTTATATGTACAGGTATCATAGTTTATAAAGCAATTGTGAAATACCAACAATGTTCTTTTATTAGTTACTCGATTTAAAACGTTTAAAAAATACAAGAAAGGAACGATTTGTAACATAGCTACTATACACCTCAACAGCCTCTCGCAGACAGCTCGTATTTGGCAAAGTGAAACATTATTTCTGACAGCGTGTATGCTTCAAAAAGTACAATATTGTTCAGAAGAGATTGGGGAAGCTAAAAGGGTTACAAACCTGGTAGTTTGAAGCCGTTAGGATCTTTGACAACGCCAAGAAGACCTTTCAAATATTGTGTCGTAACACCTTCAAGATTGCGGCCAGCTTTCCATGTCGTGTCGATGCTGTTGATGTAGTTAATGATTTCTTTCGAAAGTGGTTGAAAATGTACTGGGATGTATTCATGAGGATGAGCTGAACAAACAGCAAAGACAACGGCAACGAAAGCAGCAGTGAAGATCATTTTTCTTTCAAGATAGATAAGGCTGTAGTACGTTACTCTTCCGGATCCTTCCACCTATTCTGCAGCATGGCTGTGACAAGCGCGTGATCCTTTTATGTATTACATATTCCAGGCACATGATTGGCTGATTGCTGGTCTATAAATACCACCATATAATTTGGTGCCGGTGCATATGTCAGTGGCCATGTGCCATACTTAATGCCATACTTGTCAGGTTGTTGGGAAACCAAATCAGGTGAATCCCAAAGCCCATTTACAGCCAATTCCAGCCTTCGAGGAGCCGTTTAGTAGAGTAATTGTAGATTGTGTTGGCCCATTACCTAAGACTAAGGCAGGCAATCAATATCTGAATGACCATTATGTGCGCTACTACAATTAAGTGCACGAGATATTCTCGAGATAACGCTTTTCCGTGAGGAAGTGCAGTGTTTCAATTCTATTACAGAACCATCCTCTGAAAAACATGAGGAAAATATTTTTTTTAGAGATCTTTAGAAATCATGAAAAATTTTCTGTTTTTCACCGGAAAAGCGTTAAGTTGTCGCGAGAATATCTCGCGCACTTATAAAGTTGGATAAAACTGGTGTCATACCACTTTCATAATAAGTAATATTGGGCTAAGGATTTTTGGTGAAGGAAAATTCGAGTGTAGAATATACTACGGTTCCGGTTTGAGCGTGCATGGATACGCGTAATTTGACAACACACGTTTCACGCGGGAAACTAACATGTTGCTAAGCGGAAACTGCGAAGTTACTAAGGCCAAACGGCATTGTTTCTTCGCGAAAACATTGCGTTGTGGGGTTGTCAGCGTAATGGATGATCGGAAAAGCACTGTGGAGTTCTTAGCTTTACTTGACGAAGATTTAATTGTGTATAAAGATGAGTTATAAACATGACAACATTTGCTTTGAAAATTTGGCGCTCGTTTCAAATTGAAACAATTAATACCGTTTGGCCTTAGTAACGTTACAGTTTCCGCTTAGCAACATGTTAGTTTCCCGTGTGAAACGTGTGTCGTCAAATTACGCGTGTCCATGCCACTGATCTCAAATATATGGTCCATGCACGCTCAAACCGGAACCGTAGTATACATTTTAAGACCAAACTGGGACCTGCAGTTGCGAAAAATGCAACTACACACGCACGACCTTGCGATTCTAGTGCAATGCTCTGACCACTGAGCCATGGAGGGCGTTGCTGGGAGCTTGATCGAGAGTACTGTATATATAATAAGGTGGTAATGCCAGGAGAGAATAATATATATAATATACCCAATTCTCTCCTGGCATTACCACCTTATTATATATACAGAACTCTCGATCAAGCTCTCGGCAACACCCCCTCTAAAGCCTGTTTTCCACGAGGCAGAATTTTGCGCGCGGAGCGGAAATTTTCCGCTTTGTCTTGTGATTTCTCGGGTGGAACTAATTAGAAAAGACAAAGAAACTGATTCCGCTCCGCGCGCAAAATTCCTCCTAGTTGAAAATCGGCTTAATTAAGATAGTCATGGTATTACAAACTAATATCATACGGTCCTCGGAACTTCCACAAATCATCCCGAGGCATGAGGGGGCATTTAATTGTAACATATTTTTTTTGTAAATATAGACGCACGCTAAGTAAAAGCTCCAGTCTTCGCCACGTCACGTCAAGATCATAAAGTTATTCGAAAATGTTCTTTCCAAATAGTCGTTGGCACCTAGGCGTGTACACCCCCCGTCAAAACATATTTTTTGAAATTGACACTAGGGGATTGGCGAGACGTGATTGGCTAAGGAAACATTCATATGACAATCATAAGTGGTTCGAATATATCGAATGAATACATAATACGTTTGACATAAAACATGTTTTGATGGATGGTACATGTACACGTTTAGGTGCCAACGACTGTATTTATAACCTAAGGGTTCTCCGGTTTTCCTCCCTCCATAAAATCAACACCTAACATCTTAGCTGTGATCCGTAGTCTGAACTGTGTCGTTGGCGGCTGCTTGGAGCGCCTTTGATATGCCTCAACACGGCCACGTTGATCTGCGTCCTTCGCAATTCAGCCACTGGCTGCACTGGCTGCAAGTAAGGATGATTAGCCCCCAGTCCTTTATCCCTTTATCCTTATTGTTCTACTTTCTTTCATCTAACAAAGTATACGGTTCTATTCAACACAGCTTCAACTGATCTGATTATAATTTCTTGTAGTAGACAATTTTCGCGACACCTCACACTTTTTGCGTAATCAAAATATCTAGTATTCCAAATTGTTTACAATTCTGAAAGATTTTGCCGTTTTTTGGCGTGCCTCAAGATTTTCTAGTTGCGGGCATGTGGACGTTTGTTTAAACAGCTTAGAAAAAAGACCAAGCGTTATTATTGGATCGTATGCATGATTTTCTCAAGAACAACCGCGTCTTTTTGTATTTCTTTGGGCGCGATGGATGGAGGGCAACCAGTAACCAGAGGTTCTTTTGCGTTGGCCTTGACGACAGTTATAGTATATAGTTGTTACATGCAATGACGTAAAAAGTGATAATAGTCGGATTGGCCAGGGGCGAGATCAGGCGAGATGATGTTCACATCGAGCTAGATATGGGGGCATGCTCCCCCAGAAAAGTTTAAATTTTTAGATTTTCTGGAAGCCATTTTCGGGTCATTTCCAAGATACGAACGCACTAATAAATCTGCAAGAATAACCTGTATAGATCTGTATATATTCTAACTTTATTATAAGACATGATTCAACAAACATTGATTTTTTAAGTAACGTATACTTGCGCCAGTTCAAAGTTTTGTCAGACTGTTATTTTTTCATATTCTCTTGTCTTGTGATTGTCACGAGCATGGATTCAAGACATTTCAACGAGCTTTGCAAATCAGAATCTGAAAAACTTGCTTAAGTTTTTCACTTTACAATTCTTGGCTCATTGTGACAAGTATTCATCAGCAATGTCTTTTCTTGACACAGATTCTGAACACAGAGCGTGATAAAGTTTTTCGTATGTTGCACAACTACCTTTACTTTTCTTCCATTTTTCCAGCATCTTCGTAGCTTTCTCAGCAACTTGGTGTTCGTCCGTGTCAATCTCGTCTACATCTTCAGATGTACTCAGTAATCGACGGCCAAGTTGTCTCCACTCTTTTGGTATCTTTCTGGCAATTTCATGAAGTTCTGTTTCCGAGGGAGAACCTATAGAAAGGTACAGAGAGACACATCAGAGTTAAAATTGGTAAAATACCAGCTAATCTAAATGCTACGAAACTCTCTAAATATTGTCGTTGAAAAAAACAAAAAACTGTACTATATGTACATTTAAACAAAATTTAACTCTTTGTCTACCGTATGGTTCGTTTTCGAACGAAGCATGCTTTAGCGGTATTTAGCTCTAACGCCAGACGATTTTACATGTCAAGTGGAGAGCCCTCTGAAAGAGTTAACGTTATAAATAGTATTGTGTATAAATGTAAAAGATATTTGGTATGGACGTTCCTCAAGCTCAAATACTCAGAAAATATTTCTGAGCCACAAACAGTATTCGAATCTACAACCGTTCTAATGAACAGTTAGACGCTCTAATCATTGAGCCACTGAGGGTCAGGTGGAGAGCTAAAGCCTGGCTGCGGCAAGAGGCGATGGTCCAATCATAGACAGTGTTGAATTAGCCAGCAATAAAAAGCTGTATGCGATTGGACCATTGCCCCTTGCCCCTTGCCGCAGCCATGCCGCCGGCTCTTACGGCTATATGGAAACCAGGCTTGAAGTTGCATGTTCATATATAGTCATATGTGCTCCTAAGTGGTAGCGTTTGCATATAAGATGTTGTTGTTAAAGTGACATGATAAGTTGTACGCATACATGTAACGCATGTGGTACGTTTGCGAGTTTGGTGTAATGCAACAGATGTTTGGTGGACGTTCATCAAGCTCAAGCTCAAATACTCAGAAAATATTTCTGAGTGACCTAAATCATTACATTACATATGACAAGGATAAAAAATGCGCCCTTCTAATGACTGGTTTAAATTTAAAATACTCTGTTCAGACTCCAGAGGAGAGATGAGAGATGGAAGACACGTTGTGAGTTATTATGTAAAGGCCTGGGTACAAAGTATGAGAGTGTAATAACCTTCTTTGATATTTCTGATCTCACGAACATGCGCAATCATTTGTTGAGTCACGTGAGGAAGCAGTGCTCTGTGCGCAGCTATTTCTTCACGTGGTGCTCTGTGCGCAGCCATTTCTTCACGTGGTACTCTGTGCGCAGCCATTTCTTCACGTGGTGCTGTGTGCGCAGCCATTTCTTCACGTGGTACTCTGTGCGCAGCCATTTCTTCACGTGGTGCTCTGTGCGCAGCCATTTCTTCACGTGGTACTCTGTGCGCAGCCATTTCTTCACGTGGTACTCTGTGCGCAGCCATTTCTTCACGTGGTGCTCTGTGCGCAGCCATTTCTTCATTCACTTCTTCAGTTTGTTCTCCATCTATATAATTAAAACAAAAATTATATGCCATATACAAGTGTCGTAGTATATGTGGGGGACAAACCTAAACCGCTTATCAAAGTCAACATAATCACGAATAAAGATGTTTAACGATGATGAACTGGCGATATTTTAGAGAACAATAATACTAGCGTTTCAAGCCAAAACCCTTCGGTTAGAGTAAATCATGTGGTAAGATAAGGGTAGATGCTCCGTATATGCAGTGTGTTACGATGTATAAAAAATCTTAAAAACGGTGAACTGTTGAGATTTTAGAGAACAAAATACTGACGTTTTAAGCCAAAAATCCTTAAGTAATATTTCAAAAACTCATTAATAATTCATGAGGAAAACACAAAAGAAAATCATGAGCGTATCGTGTCTTTATATGTGATAAAGATACCTCCTGATTTACATAAACTTTAGCTTTGATTTTCTCGGCTTAGACAAGGTTATTTTTCAAACTTACTACGCCAATCGGAACTTACCAAGTGGTTCGTTTTTGAAGCCGTTCAATAAATTCGCAGTTCGTGTTTTATCAGATATAAAAACACTCGGCTTCGCCTCGTGTCTTTATATCTGATAAAACACTCCTGCTCGTTTATTAAACAGTACATAAAAGTACTGTGTAGGCAGTGTATTACGATGTACAGTAAAATCTTAAAGATACTGAACTATCGAGATTTTAAAAAACGAAATACTGACGTTTTAAACCACGCAAAGTCCTTCATCAAAGTGAATCATGAAGTAATATAAAATTATAGAGTGCTGTGTAGCTAGGCAGTGTCTTAGAATGTATACACGAGTTGCACGATCATGCGCGTAAGATTTTCTATACATCGTCACACACTGCCTACACAGCACTCTATTTGTCTATTACTAGCTTCATGATTTACTCTGATGAAGGAGTTCACCATCTTTAAGATTATATATATATATATATATATATATATATATATATATATACTATAAGTGGGCTTACCTCAAATGTTGATGGTCGCTACTGTCAGTTTCACGCTGGGCGATCTTCAGGCGGCTGAAGATTTTCGATTCGGCGCTGTCTTAAATAGGTTGAGTTGCTTACGTCATTGCTAATGGGTGTGTGTGTTGATGGCACGCTTCTGGGTGTGTGGGTTGATGGCGGTGTGTGTGTCGATGGTGCGCTACCTACATTCCTACCTTTGTTCTTGCCTACACCTACGTTCATATACATATATATATATCGTAGCAAACTGGCTACCCAAGCAGTTCGCTAGTTTTATACGAGAATATGTATACACATATATACCTATCTGATTCATATTGCCTTCAAAGATTCTATCAAGAAACACTTTTTGACAATCATTTGAAATCTTCAGCGAACCAGTTCCATCTTCATTGTGCTTATAAACAAC
>JAWNZC010000314.1:5632500-5660000 GCA_035771165.1 Paragorgia papillata
ACAATAAATTAAAGTTAGTATAAAGCCCTAATCAAACGAGAACGCAAGTCATCGCAAGTTGGCAGTCAGAATTTCTGTGGCGGTCGTTCGAACACCCAAATTAACAAAATAAAGGTTTCATGAGTGTTTTAAACAAGTTTTAACTTTGTCACGGTACATAATATTTTCGGGAAACTATTCAGAGCAAACTCTGAATAAACTACTCTGAGAAACTACTCTGAGTTTGTTGAAGGAGTTTGGATTGAGAATAGAACCTGGCCAATTCATTGTATTTGATATAGTGCTAATGCCGTGTATATAGTGCACGTAAATGGCGGGTATATTATAGAGAATTAAATGAATAAGTATTCACCATTTCAACTAAATTATAATTCATAGAATAACAATTTAAAGTTAGTGAAACATAATTGTTATCGTGCTCATATTCATACAATGATAAACATCAGAATTTCGACTCTGGCTTAAAAGTTTTTTTAACGTAGTTTAAAAAGTTACTGTTCACGATCCAACATTTCAACACTCCGATCTAGTGTCTTCATCAGATGTGTTAATAAAGACACTATGTAATAGATACAGCATGAGCAGCCGAGCTGTATCTGATTTACAAGGCGAGCTGCAAGCATGCAAGCCGTAGAAAATCAGATACAGCTCGGCTGCTCATGCTGTATCTTTCTTAAAATACATATGCATCTAAGTAATCAAGTTCACCAACTATTTGGGGGATATGGTCTGTTTTAGCCGAGAAAATCGAAGCTAAAGTTTATGTAAATCAGGACGATGCTGTATCCGATTTACAACCACTGGTCCACTGCTACGGTATTGATTTCTTTTGTGTTTTCGTAATGAATTATTAATGAGTATTTTAACAAAGTGTTGAAACGTTGGATCATGAACAGTAAGGCCTGTGCTAAACGTCGCACAATAGACGAATTTAATTCAGACGAATATAATTGTATGAATTTTATTCGACGAAACTGCGACGTATAACTCGGTTAAATTCGACACACGAATTAAATTCGTCTCGGCAATTAAATTCGTCTGAATCAGACGGATAATGCGACGATAATGCATGCGTGTTCGAGTTATACACGATAAATTATCGTCACGTCGAATTAAATGTTTCAGTCTCTTCTGTATGTGACAATTCGGCGCCATATTTTCAAGAAGTCGTTTATAGGCTCCATGAGTCCGAAATTCGACGTTTAACTCGACGTCATTACCGACGAAGTTAATTCGAATTAAATTCGTCTATTGCGTGACGTTTAGCCGCCTAACTTTTTTTAAGTTGGCTTGCGTTCAAAAAACTTTTAAGCCAGAGTAGCGTGATGTTGGATTCTTCACCGGACTGCGTTGGGAATTTATTTGATAATATCAAAACTTGTTTTGGAGCGGTAGTAATATTAATTGAGATTAGCTTTTTCGGTTGTACACCCAACCATGTTTGTATTAATGTCTGTATTTAAGTTCAAATATAGCATGCCAAAGTCAATAAATAGAGAATAATACATGGATGTGCGGAAATATGAAATTTATTTCGAGTGTTGACCAGGATATCTCACGAGTGAGCGAAGCGAACGAGTGACATATCCTGGTCAACACGAGAAATAAATTTCATATTTCCAAGCATCCATGTATTGTTCTGTTTATTATATAAAAAAATTGTCCTATTGCCTTGCAAAAATTGTATTAAACTATAATGCTGATTCAGCGATAATCGTCACATTTGCGATTATCATAAATAATCGCACATGTGAGATTATCACTTTTATTAGTGGCGGGAAAATCAATAAAACACTCTATTTTATATAATAAAGTCAATTAGAACCTTTAATGAGACTGGTTTGCGAAAGCTTTGTCCAGCTGGGCTAAGTTGATGCACGTGACCAAGAATGTGAACTTGCTCGCACAAATTATTGTCGATTAATGGTTGATAGAAATGAACTGGATCAACACAGCGTATTGCAATACGTGTTGAGTCTTGTAAAGCATTGGCTGGGACTGTCAGTTTGACGTCAGCGACTTCAAGAACACCTCCCTTCTTGTTCAAGACCTTTACATTCATCAACTTTGACTTAGCTGCAAAAAATGAGAAATCATTGACAGTTTATAATGGGACAATATAAGGGGCCGACCATTTGACTTTTGAGGGGGGGAGGGGGGGGGGGGTGATTTCAGAAAAAAAATCCTGCAAGGTGGTTTGGGACGGGGAAAAAGCGTGCATTGAATCACAAAGAGAAAAAATTATCCTACATCAAGTTTGAGCAAGAAAAAAATTGCATCACTTTTCAAAAACAAAGTTGAACGTTAATAGTTTATTTTTAAAAAAAGTAAACATGTAGGATGGTCTCAATACATTCATCTCTTAAACGATAAACAGTATTATAATAACTGTTATTTTGTTTAAATTTATCTTATATTTTTTTAGTAGTTACAGTAAGTTTGTTTTGGCTCAATGCAGTTGTTCAACAGGGCCGTATCGAGGGGGTTTGAGACGCCGGTACACCGGTTTGGGCGCCCAAACCGAGGTGCCCAAAAATATAAACTATGTACTACAATCTGAGTTTTTTTTTCAAAAACCCTACAATAATTTAAAAATCACTAAAACGAATTAAATGCGTCCAGATCAGATGTTTTATCCATGTGCCCTACACAAATAAAACATCTGTAACCAGTGTCTGATACATGTGTCGCTTTTCAGACGAATGGAATTTCCAGTAAATGCATAAAAACTATTCCAATGTATAATTTCGAGCTTCGGTGAAAATATACTATCATCGTATAAAATTACAACACACGTACTACTTTACTGAAGAATTGCTTATTTACCCGTATCATTGGTGGATAAAAGCTAAACTAAAACTGCTAAAAAAAAGATCTTGCCGAAGCTAAAATGGTGGAAAAAATTTCACACATAGTTGCGTCCTGGGAAATAAATATTCTTCAGCAATATGGGTACCGAAAAAAAATTCATGCCCAAATAAGATCACCCAACCCCCCCCCCCCCTCAAAAGTCAAATGGTCGGCCCCTAAATAGCAACAAGAAAATATTTTACGCGAAAAGTATAGTGATCTATTGCAAATTCGGCATTCTGATTGGCTAAGCTACTAGGTCCAGTAGGAGGAAACCAGAATAAACTAAACTAATTTTATTTATACTGGAAAACCTTTATCAGTCATTTGTAAACTGTTCTTCCTAGAGGTCCAGTAAGAGCCATCCCTCATTGATCCAGTATTACTACAGAAGGAAACTAGAGTAAACTAAACTAACTTTATTTATACTGGATAACCCTATCAGTCATATTTAAACTGTTTTCTCTAGAGGTCCAGTAAGGACCATCCTGGGAAGCACGGGTGGCGTGTGCTGTTAAGGCGCTGCCTTTCACCGCTGTAGTTAAGCCCAGTTGAATTTCATGTGAGTAGAGTTTAGTTGGTCTCTCCTGTGCTTCGAGGTTTTTCTTCGCAGGGTTCTGCGGTTTTCCTCCCTCCGTAAAATCAACACTTATAGGTCTTAGCTTATGTCGTGCACTTTTAACACGAGCCTCTGGCTCGGATGATTGGGCGACCACATCCTGTGCTTACGACGTTAAATAAATAAATAAATAAATAAATAAATAAATAAATAAATAAATAAATCCCTCATTGGTAATGTCAGCAGCAAAAGACTAGAAAAGCGTCTCATTTTCAAAATTGGTACCATTCATCCTCACGGACTCAACGAAAGTTTTTCTTTTATTTAATACCTCTGAAGACGTTGTTTCTGTTCAGCAAGGGCGGACATAGGCAGTGTTTTCACTTTATTAATTTATCTATTTTTACTCTCGCTCATCCTTTTTACACCCCCTCCTTTTTACACCCCCCTCCTTTTTACTCATCGACGGTATGAATAGCAAATGTCTTTCGCATCTCATTATCTATTTGTTATTGTTATTTTGCTTTGATTGGCTAATTTTTCGCATCTCATTATCAATTTGTTATTGTCATTTTTATCTGATTGGCTTATTTTTGGTCACATGATTACCTTTCGTATATAAGCTCATTGTTTGTTTACACTCTCTACGTTTCTCTCTGACGAAGGGCCTATATTTTGATTGTTGTTTCTACACTGCCTACGCAGCACGCTACTTTTATTTAACTTTATTTATACTGGATAACTCTAACAGTCATATCTAAACTGTTCTCTCTAGAGGTCCAGTAAGGACCATCCCTCATTGGTCCAGTGTTACTACAGAAGGAAACCAGAGTAAACTAAACTAACTTTATTTATACTGGATAACTCTATCAGTTATATCTAAACTATTCTCCCTAGAGGTCCAGTAAGGATCATATTAGTCCAGTGTTACTACAGAACGAAACTGGAGTAAACTAAACTAACTTTATTTATGCTGGATAACTCTATCGGTGAAATCTAAACTCAGTATTCTTCCTAAAGTCCAGCAAGAGCCATCTCTCATTGATCCAGTGTTACTACAGTCAGAATAAAACCGGAGTACCTGCGAAAACCTGTGGTTTTTGATAAACTATAGAGTCAAATTGAAAGCAGTTCTCACATGCAGCCAAGAACATTTTTTATTTGCATCAGCAGGAATTTAACCCAGGTGACGGTTGCAGAAGTGATAGTCACGTGCACTAACAACTGTGTCATCAACACCATCAAATGTACTGCCATGCATGCACATGCACTCTGAACTATATAATATAGAGTCAAAAAGTTGACTGCTGTCAATAAGAGCCGATGTTTATAATCCATTCGTGCCTGAGCTGCCCAAATATTTTTTTAATTTGTCAAACAGCTGACAATTTCACAACTCGCTCAACTTTCTCAACTTTCTATCTCCCCCATTTTAATGTTGTCATTTGAAACTTTACGCCAACATGGATTTGGGCGGTACGGTGTTACTCGATTGTCCAAGATCGTAGTTTGGTGTTGTTAACATGCAGGAAGAACACAAAGTCATTAACGCTGGTTATGAATCTAAATTCTAAGATTAAAAATATTTTATTGAATTTCAATTAAAATAATGTCCTGACATTACCTGAACTTCCATGAATTGATCTTCTTATGTTCACCACTTGTCCATTTTGCTGGATCTTTTCAGTCTTGGAAGTGAAATCAATTTCGAACTGGATACCATTTCTTGTAGAGTAAAAAGGTTTGCTTTTATCATCCTTGAATGCTGTTTCGATCTTTTCATTCAACTGTTTGTCGTACATCACTGACTGAGCTCCATCGTAAAAGGACCACTGTACATATTGTGAAATCTGATCCAACCGATTCTCCTCTCGTTCTTTTTCTTCGTAGTTGGCGAGCAAGCGTATCAATTCATCTTTGCAGTCCGAAACATCTCCTACCATTCCTTCGATGGACGCCTCTTTAGATGGTGAACATGTGACAAGGACATCTTGTTTTTGCGACAACTTTTTAACTTCAGTGAGATGCTGTGTAATGACTTCATAGATTTTCTCGTTGTTAATCACCTTTCTTGCCATGCTCTTTCTGATAAACATTTTCACCAATTCGTGAGCTGCATAAATATCTTGTTGGCAAGTGCCAACAAAATGAATCACTGCCTCGTCATATGTTCCTAATCTCAGTTGACCACTTTTTTCAGCTGCTTCATCTTGAGCTTTCTCGTTCATAACTGTCTGAAAAACGGTCACCATAGTTTTCTGAAAAACGACAATGCTTATATCTAGCGGGTGATTGGTGTTTGAAAAATTCTTGGCAGCTTTTAAAATGAGAGCTGCTGAGTCCTCTGGGCTGATATTAAATGAAGCAGTTCCAATTGCTGGGATTGAAACATGATCCAGAGACTGCTGTGTTGCCAAGTTGAAGCACTTTTCTATTGACGCTTCGAGTCCCTGGACGTCAGTTGATGCTGGTACAAAGTGTATAATCTTTTTGACATTTTGCAATGAACCAGCATTTGTGAGAAATTCAGAAGAACCAGGCGAAACATTGGCTTGAAGATCGTCTAGCTCTTGTTGGATATTCTGACCACCAGCTTCTAGGATGCTTTTGTATACTCCTCCACCGTTTGAAAGTGTTACGTTATTTGGTAACACGTTAATGATGGCGTCTGCCTGGTGTTGTGTTATGTCACCTTCATGAAGGAAGACCCGTACAGACCCAAAGCTGAGTGCTGGAGGATCTGAAGCACTAGAGTTGGCTGCTTGATTAGCTCGTCGCTTTGGGCTTGGCTTAAAGATAATCACACGAATTTCTTTTAAACAAACTAGCGAAGTAGTGGAAGCGCTCAGTTTGACTATCTCTTCTCTGAATAACTTTAGTACCAAATTTTCTGGGAAGCGGTGTTGTCCAGTCCCGATTGCTGGCATTGCTAGTGAAGAAACACCAAGCTCAATGCATTTCTCAAGGATTTTCTTTACCAGACCACGAAGTAACTAAAAATCAGGAGAGTTATTTTAAGAAAGATAAAGTTTTACGTTAATTTTGCTATGAAATTACTTATTTATAGTCATGTACTGTACTGTACTGTACTGCACTGCACTGCACTGCACTGTACTGTACTGTACTGCACTGCACTGCACTGCACTGCACTGCACTGCACTGCACTGTACTGTACTGTACTGTACTGTACTGTACTGTACTGTACTGTACTGTACTGTACTGTACTGTACTGTACTGTACTGTACTGTACTGTACTGTACTGTACTGTACTGTACTGTACTGTACTGTACTGTACTGTAAGGGAGGCGTGGATCGTACAAACCGTTAGCTCACTGCCTCTCACCACTGAGTTAAGTTTACATTTTGGATGGTTTTCTCAGCTTAAACAGCTTATATCTTAAAAGATTGTTGATAAATCTGAACAACTAGAGATGTGTGAATTGGATAAATCGTATAATATTCTTTAAACGTTAAAAGAGTAAGTTATTAGTGCGTTTTCTTACGGACTATTTAGTCCAAGTTTTGACGTGTGTGATATTCACGATAATACAACATTGTATTCCTTTCCTTTGCACAATCACGGTTTGACGCACGGTTTGAGCCACTGAGTCTCAGATGGAGAGCTAAGGTTGCAAATTCATAGTCGTATATGTTCTAAGTGGTAGCCTTTGCATATGAGATGTAGTTAAAGTGATATGATAAGTTGTACGTATACATGTAGTGCATGTGGTATGTTTGCGAGCTTGGTGTAATGTAACAGACATTTCATACGTTTCAGACAAAGTTAAGCCTGGTCGAATAGGGTTGGTACTGGGGTTCTCCGGTTTTCTTCTCTCAGTAAAATCAACATCTTTCTTTGCTCTCAGTGACGTGCCTATGTGTCTGTCCTCTAATAGATCATGGCCAACAACCAATGAAAACACGCATAGCAACCAAAGTATTGTATAAATATAATTATGTCATATTTTACCTTCAATAAATAAAGTCGCTTTATACTTTTACTTTACTTTACAACTCAGTTTCTGTACCTTTTCAGACTTTTTCTTTTTCTTCTCGTTCCAGTGGGAGCACACAGCATGAATCACGTACGTACAGGCTAGGTTTCCGCTTGTGGTACATGCGATATTTCCTGGTGAAATATTGGTATGTGGTTTACATGCTTCGACAAACGATGGTCCACCGCGAGCATTAAGAGCCTTTGTGCACGCTGTAGGATCATTGAGATCATCAGAGTGAGCAGAATTGACCAAAACGTCAGCCTACAAATTAAAATGAAATAATGAGATTAGATTACACTATATTACAGTACATTACAGTGTACAGTGCAGTGCAGTGCAGTGCAGTACAGTGTAGTACAGTACAGTACAGTACAGTACAGTACAGTACAGTACAGTACAGTACAGTACAGTACAGTACAGTACAGTACAGTACAGTACAGTACAGTGCATTGCAGTACAGTACAGTGTATTGCAGTACATGATGCAGTACAGTACAGTGCAGTGCAGTGTTGCGTTGCATGCATGACATTAGGGACGGCGGAGCCCCATTTTTTCTCAGGAATAACAATAAACTAAGGTTTTAGGGTGATGCCCCGGACCTTCTTGCTAGTCCCCACCCCCCTTTATATATCGCTCTGCCGTCCCTGTACATCGTACAAGTGTTTTTGTACTATAATACATGAACAAAGTTGAAGGAAATTATTCATCCGAAATTTCCCGTTCGAATGAGACCGTTTGGAATAAAACTCAGCCAAATTTTTTATGCTATTGCTCACTAAATTATGCTAAATTATTACTAAATTATCATACTTTCTCCCATCTCTTATTACTTTCTTTCTTTTTCTGCATCGCACTCCCAATTACCAGTACACATAAAGTACAGATAAGAACTACAGATAATGTTTTAATTGTTTGTGTTTCATGTTATTTTAATTTTGTCAAATATGTCATTTCTTTTATAGGGCAGCCTTGGGGTTTAGATTTACCTTTTCGTCTTCTATACGGCCATACTTCCAAGAGACTTTGACTCCTTTTGAGGTGAAATTGCACTGATTGTAGCAACGCTCGGCGCGTGTTGGTGGTGGGATGGGGCTCTTTATTATTCGTTTCTCACAGCTTTTCACCGTGATGTCAACGTTCCCCTTCACTGAAATTTCATCTAAGTATCTTTTTCCATTTTCTTCTAAAATAAGCTTCTTTAAACCAGGAGATGACACCGTTTCATCTTTCTGGATAATTGTTGTGTAAAGTTTAGAAAAAAGCTCTTTACATTTGACAAGGCCTTCTTTCGTTCCTTCCATCTGAACAGTTTCAGACGCTTCGTCTATCTTTATCGATACGTTGTACTCTTTTAAGCTCTCTTCTAAAGGTTTTACTTTCGATGAGAAATGGCGTTTCAGAAAACGACCCACACTTTTGGGAAGTTTCTCGTTGACGCTCTGTATCTGTTTTGCTTTTAAAAAATATTCGATTATTTTCTTGGCGCTAGAAACGCATTCTTCGTCAACACCGGCCAATTCAATCACGGATTCTGACATTTCTGTACGAATCTTCAAAATATTATCGCACTCTAATTTTGATAAGAAGTCCTGAAAATCTGTTGTTTGAACGAAGACTGCGACATCTTTTGAAAATTCTACTTTACGGAATATCACTGAGGAACAGAGTAAATCTTGTGCTTTTTGGCATTCCATGGCACTTGAAGCAACTATTGTGACGGAATGATTGGATTTAACAGATACCTTAAATAAATAAATAAATAAATAAATAAATAAATAAATAAATAAATAAATAAATAAATAAATAAATAAATAAATAAATAAATAAATACATAAATAAATAAATAAATAAATAAATAAATAAATAAATACATAAATAAATACATAAATAAATACACAAATAAATACACAAATAAATACACAAATAAATACATACATACATACATAAATATATACATAAATAAATACATAAATACATAAATACATAAATAAATAAATATATAAATACATAAATAAATACATACATAAATAAATAAATAAATAAATAAATAAATAAATAAATAAATAAATAAATAAATAAATAAATAAATAAATAAATAAATAAATAAATAAATAAATAAATAAATAAATAAATAAATAAATAAATAAATAAATAAATAAATAAATAAATAAATAAATAAAATTTATTTATGTAAATAAATACATACATAAATAAATACATAAATTAATTAATTAATTAATTAATAAATAAATATAAATAGTGAAGTACCTTTGCTTGTACGTTTTTTTTAGCAAGCTTTTCTAAAAAATAGTCATGCCATTGTACGTTCGTAATTATATTCCAGACAGTGGTTTCTTCAATCTCCAATGTCTTTCTAGTGATTTTGCTCATGATTTCAGTATATGTGATTAGCGCTTCTTTAAATTGCATAGCAGGGCCTTCTAACCACAGCTCTCCACGTTCTATGTCCATGCTAACATCGATATTTGGATATTTGGCTCTTATAACTCTTTCGAATCCAATGTGTATCAAAAACTTCATGTCTTCTCGGTCTTTTCAAAACCAACAATGTAATTTTTTTAATAAGTTAAAGGAAGAGAAAGAAAAAAAGAAATCAGTACCATGTCGGTAGTTTTGTACCTCAGTTTAACAAATAGATTCCATTTTGCCGTTGTCTGTTCAGTTACAGATGCACAGATGACGTCACAACGTGGTAAGAACAAAAAAGTGGCCCACGAGACGCAGTCGAGTGGGTCACTGATGTTCTTACCACGTTGTGACGTCCTCTGTGCATCTATAACTGAACAGACAACAAAAAAATGGAATCTATTTGTTTTATACAATAAAAATTTAAAAGGTCTTTGTCGAAACTCGTGCCGGATTTTGGGGCATGAAGAAGGAAAAAGGCAATTCAGCTGACGTGATCTGACGTGACCATGTGTCTGTCCTCTAATAGATCATGGGCGACAACCAATGAAAACACGCATAGCAACTAGGGTATTGTATAAAAAACCATAGTTAATAGAAAATAGACATGGTTTGGAAACCCGGCAAACTTCAAAGCGGTTAACAATCAAGCTATGATTCATGTTGAAAGGTACATGAAGGTGCCAAATCCTTTGTTTTAGGTTTATTAATATTTAAACAGTACGGTTGAGTGATTGAACCCAAACGTTGCTATTGGATGATTGCTTCATTATACAGAAAACACAATATGTTCAGTAACCGTGAAAGTGCAAAAATTTCCATAAACCTGAACAAAAACATAAAACAATGACTTTTGTTGAGCTTCCAAACCATGTCTATTTTCTATTAACTATGGTAAAACTTATTGACGTCAGATGGGTCAGAAAGAATACTATGGGCATAGAAAAATTTACTAATGAACATAATAACAAAAAAAACACAATAACGTTACTGCGCCCTTGTGATTTTAAAGCCCGTAAAACACTGCTGCTCGTTTATTAAACATTACTTAAAGTTAAAATTGAATAAAACTTTATCAGAATCCTAATTATTTAAAGGGTTTTAAGTTTCAAATATATTTAGATCACAGGACTAATTGGAAACGTCATTAAACTTTGTTTGTACGGAGGGAGGAAACCGGAGAACCCGGTGAAAACTCTCAAGCTACAGGAGAGAACCAGCTCTACTCACATAAAGCTAAGTTGCATGGTCACCCATCCAAGCACTAACCCCATCCCCTTATTTCGTGCTCTTCCCAAAAAAACACAACCTATTTTATAACAGTGAAGAAACGAGAATAAATCACTCACTTAGAGTTAGAGACTTCCTTTCAAAACTTCTTTCAATCTTATTGGCGTCAGACGTACTATCTTTGAAACTTTTCTGAATTTCTAATAAGAAGATGGAATCATGTTAGGTTGGTTTAAAGTGATCTTTAATTTCAATTCGTACAGTAAACTTGTTTAGACTAGCATAAAAATTTGCCTTTTATAAAGGTTAAAAGCTTAATCAGAATGTAATGTAAGTAATGTAATGTAATGTAATGTAATGTAATGTAATGTAATGTAATGTAATGTAATGTGATGTAATTTAATGTTTACTCTAACCCTGAAGTAAAATAAGCTACGCTTTTAACGTTCTGAGCCCTTCGTAAAATTACTGTCAATATACATTACAACACAACACACCACAACACACCACAACACACCACAACACAACACAACACAACACAACACAACACAACACAACACAACACAACACACCACACCACACCACACCACACCACACCACACCACAGCGCAGCACAGCACAGCACAGCACAGCACAGCACAGCACAGCACAGCACAGCACACCACACCACAACACAACACAACACAACACAACACACCACAACACACCATATACCACACCACACCACAACACAACACACCACAACACAACACAACACAGCACAGCACACCATACCATGTGGTACTTGTCTTTCTTGCTCAAAATCGGAACGCTCTTTTTCAATCTTCTTTTTTCTTCGGAGCCCCCACGTAACCCGTCCAAAAAGGGTTTTGTGCTTTGTCCTATTCATCTTTCCTTCTGCCTCTGTCCCTTTGTCTTTTTTTGAAAAGACTTTAGTCTTTTTTTGCTTCTTCTTCTTAAACAAATCCATTGTTTCTGTAATTTGAATAATTTCTAGAATTATTTGAGTATTTTCTCCTCTATATGACAAATGTAAAGCATAAATTTCAAATGGTGATATTATGGAATAATACTTTCTGCTAATTACTATCACAGTATATATATATATATATATATATATATATATATATATATATATATATAATACGTTTTGTGGAAACAGCACGTAAAAGATTTCTTTGCTAAGCTTTCGGCCTGTTGACTCAGGCCTTCATCAGAGCAATAACAACAAGCTGTTGGCTCACGTCATTTATAAACTAAGCAACTGATCAATTAAATCACGTAAGAATTAATACAATGGCGTATCACGTTAATTTTATTAATTGAGAAAACAAAATCAAGAATGTTCTCCGAATAAGCTAGGGCACACCACGTGCTGTTTAATGGCTGTCCTTCCTGAACAGCAGGTGGAAAAATGGACAATACTATCACAGTATTGCGTACAATGTGAACTATAACAGATTAGCTTTTTCTTATCCGTGCACCTTCCTTTTCTTCTATATATTTCACTTCTACCCACCCCAACTTTTCCTCCACCCATTTGGCGATTTTTTCCTTATTTGTAAAAATTGAGATTGGAAAATTTATCATTTGATAAAGTAAGATTAATAAGAGGGAGTGATATAGAAAATGTATTTCCTGTCTCGAGCGACTTTTACCTTTCACATGTAAAACAGGAAATCTCACTTCATGTGCAAAGCGGCCAGATAACGAATAAAAAACATTCCAAAATTATAAACTAAGATAAAACCAAGCCCAAACTCTCGTCAATTTTATTATCAAAATAGTTTCCTCCCCGAGGCAATGGTATAAATGAATGTAGAAAAGGGGACGGTGGTCATTCAGTCACAGTCAGAGAAGAGCTCGCTAGAAAATAATTGTTCTGTAAATAGCAGTTTGTGTTTTCCTCACCCACCACATCCTTCTGAGGAAAAACTTAAATATTCAAACGTATATAATATGTAATAAATGTAATTAGATAACATTAAATTAAAAGGAATAAAATAAGTAAATGAGTGTCAGGAAGTGCTGTCATTCTTATCAGTTTACAGAAGTGCTGTGCCTCACACACTTCACCCAAGTGAAGGATTTGGAAGGGCTAGGCATTGACCTTACAAGTGCTGAGCACCCCTCAGACTTAGTCAATAGGGCCGTTTATGCGAGAGCTGATAAGACGTAGCCTGCGTCGCAGCCGGACGTGGTTTGAAATTGAAACCTGATATAGTCCGTCTGCGGACCAGCGACCAAATTCGTGTTCTGACTCCCTGCGAGTTTGCAAGTTTTTTTATAATCGCTTGTAATTGGCGCTTGTCGTCAGTTGTTGTTATACGGCGCTACGTGATTGGTCAAGCGCCATGTAATGTATATTTTAAAAGGATATCGATTAAAAAAGATTCACGAGAGATTTTTAATGGGAGCTGGACGTGGACAATTTGATGTCATTTGAAGCTGAAAAGTCTCGCGTTTAATTTAAGGCGTACGAGTTGTTTCATCTGTCGTATTTGTATTCAGAAGCTGAAGAAAACGAAGAGCATTGCTAATCCAAACGTGCAGGCGTCCAGAACACGAATTTGGTCGCTGGTCCGCAGACGGACTATATCGGGTTTCAATTTCAAAACACGTCCGAAAATCGTGATGTTTCCCGCGTAACCCATTTACTAGAAACTTTATAAAACACTCGTAGAATATTACACGACATTTCAGGAACTGAGATGATTCCCGCTTTTTGCCCAGCGTATAGCTATCATTGTATTTTCTATTTCATGTGTTTATAAAAGTTTTAGGTCAAGCGGTGGTGGGTTTTGGCCTTAAACGTGGCCGCGGTTTGCCAACAGCACTTATACACGCCTAATTTCTTTGTCCATGCATATACACGATAAATAGAACATTTAATACACAGTAGTTATGATGTGTATGTTCTCCGTTTTGCTGCTTAGTAACAGCAACGAATGCAAAACTAAGTTCTTACAACTACTTTAGAATTGTTACAGTGTTCCTTGTAGTTTAATGATACTGATTACATTTGCAGGTATTTTAATGGGGGGATGCATTTGTCACTTTTCGTGCTATACCGAAAACTTACAACATTTCAGCACGACTCGAGTCTTTCATTGGACGTTAATTTGAATAAAATCAGTGTTATGATGGTTTAATGGATGATGGTTTAATGGAATTTTCCGCAGGGCAGGAACGGACGACAAGGAACTTTTCTTTGTCTTGTGACCTCTCGTTTGGAACTAATGACTTTATTACACAAAGGAAACTTTCCTGTCCGTTCCTATCCTGCGAAAAATTTTCCTGAGTGGAAACCAACCTTTAATTAACTATATAGCTTCACATAGCCAGTTGCTATTTTTGCTAGATTTAGCTTAATCCTTTCTTCTAAGATTTTTTCATCTATACACGAAGCACTGTATGCTATTTCCGTAATCCTGTAGACAATTACTGAGCTTAAAACACGTTTCACAACACAGCTTTTTAAATCATACTTCAAATTCCTGACAATTGCATATCGTCAACAACTGATACGTTTGTGTATAAGGAAAAGCAAGCACTTGAGTGATACACAAGTAAAAATCTCACAGCTTGTCAACAAGATATGTGTTCGCAACAGGCTGGTATCAAGGTTGTTAACAGGTTAAGCCCGATGTTGTTCATTCAGCAAGCCGCAACAACCTTATTAGCATTAACTAAAAGTAGTGTGCTGTGTTTGTTAGAACAACTGCTATATTGTCACAGGTCTGTTGAAGTCATTGACCTTGTTAGAAGTTGTCAACAACCTGTTACAGACGGTTGTCAACTGGGGAAAACCAGTCCGATCGCAGCGACAGGCTGTCAGAACAGCCTTGTACAACTTGTTGTAGGTATGAAACAGCTTACGCGTGTTTTAACAGTTTTTACGTGCATGTGTATGTTCTGTTTATCGCATGTATATAGTACACTGGATCTTTCAATATTATTTTAGGTCCCAATACTTGTAATTTTACCATACGATTAAGTATTACACTTTTGGTGGGAATCAGTCTAAGACCCATCCATAAGTATACGGTTTTCTAGCGTTTTCATATTGTTTCAGGTCTCATTGTTTTCTTTTTACTGAGAACAATATAAAAACGCTATGAAAACGCATACTCTGCTAGCTTGACGCTTATCTTATTAACCAGCTTAAATATGAACTATAGCAATATAATCAGGCTTTTAACTTAATGTTCAAATTAACTCAATACAAAATCGTTGTACTTACGGTCATACGGTATGTTGCTGTTGGCAGAAATATTTGCTATTTTCTGGGAACTCATCTATCATTGCAAATTGCATCAGACAGACCAACAAAGGTGTTTTGCAGTGCCAGCAACTGAAACAGTGAAAGTAAATTTTTTCTTCTTGGCCCACTTCCTTGAAGAAAACAGCGGGGAGTAGTTTTATTTGCGTGAGTGGGTTTTTCATAAATAAATTTTTGCTGAAGTCAGCATGACAACATCAAATTCTATTCAGCAATAATGAAGCAACAGGGTTGTTAATTTGTGCTTGCTGAAACGGGAGGGGAAATTTGTATTGATAACTCACAATCATGTTCACTATAATTGTCGGCTTGTCGGTTGTATACGTAACTAGCTTTTATAACATGATGAAGTCGGTTTTCTTCGATGTACTGCGATTTATATACAGGTTATAAACTTCCCAACCTTATAAACCTTGCAACGCAATAACAATAGAACCTCGCCACAAGCTATTTTTCTATTGAATTATTTAGAAAACCTCCTTGATCATGTTATAAATAACTTAAAATGTCTATGAAACGAAATTTCACTTCAGCTTTTTAAGATTGTATTTGGAAGAACACCTAAGATAATGAAAAATGGCTTTTACATGCCTTTCAAATCTTATCCCATTCTTGAGTTATTGGCTATGCAATTTGAGCAATGACGTCACACGTTGTATGTGGGAGAAAATGTAAAATCAGCCATATCTTTGGATTGGTTTGACTACAGAAAACCACACATTACAGATATAATCAGACCATACCCCCAAGGAAAATTTCCAACGTTTGATTCAGTTTAGTCTAATCCAAAGATATGACTGATTTTCCGTTTTCTCCCACATACAACGTGTGACGTCTGCTCAAATTGCATAGCCAATAATTCAAGAATGGGAGAAGATTTGGCATGTAAAAGCCATTTTTCATTATCTTATAGGTGTTCTTTAAAACGATCTTAAAAAAACTGAAGTTTCATAGGCACCTTAAGCACCTAAACCCAGTTTATTAGTGATATAAATCTATCGGACTTCGCTCTCGGGATTTATCTATTACCTAATAAACTTCGGGTGAGGTGCTTAACCTACACCAAAGACCTACACGTAACAGAAGCGATAATTATATCATTATATTATATAATAATGAATGTATATATAATAGCATTATACGTTCATTATTAAAGTGCCACTAACCTCAAAAAAATTTTTTCGCAAATCTAAAAGCCCTTATCGAGTGAATTAGGCCAGTGAATAAATTATTGGTATTGGACATTTCTTTGGTCTTCTGTAGTCCACCAAAGTTGCAAAAATTGGCATCTGCATGTCCCATGGCGGAGCAGGAAAGGGAATGGGTATATTCCTGGTGTGACGTCAGACAAATCAAACAAGGAACTCCTTTGAGCTCTGTCTGCTGAATACATAGAATTTTTACATTGCGTTAGTTGGGAAAATGAATTTTCAACCCAAAAAATTCTATGTATTCACCAGACAGTGCTCAAAGGAGTTCCTTGTTTGACTTGTCTGACGTCACACCAGGAATATACCCATTCCCTTTCCTGCTCCGCCATGGGACATGCAGATGCAACTTTGGTGGTCTACAGAAGACCAACGAAACGTCCAATACCAATAATTTATTAACTGGCCTAATCCACTCAATAAGGACTCTTAGATTTGCGAAAAAATTTTTTTGAGGTTAGTGGCACTTTAAGTTGTTTAATTATTACTGTAAATATAGCGAATTCAACATTTTTGTAGCATATACCTACATCCACAATTATGATCTTTTAAATATTTTGATATAAGGTATGGTGTACACGAGGGCTACTCTGGTTTAAGGTGTAAACCAGTCAAGTTTTTTTATCAAACTGAGGTTACCACAACTTTTGTGGATATCTTTTAGACAATAAAATAAAATGAAAAACCCCCAACTATATGGGGTCACCATATAGAGTGGGTATCTCCTCGAAACTATAATTATAGAAATATAAAATATAAAAATATGGGGTCACCACTGGTATCTCCCAGAAAATATAACTATAGAAAGATGGCCCTCCACCTATCACGTCTGCTCAAAGAGCGCCACATTTCATCCGTACATTAACCAATCAAAGATCAGGCCACACAGAAGTCCAACTCGTGGGAAAAAGAGTCCCATTATTTTTATGCGCATTTTGAAAGTAAGTGCCCCCGGGAAATTATCCCTCTCGTCCCTACGACCCTCGGGCTCCTGTAGTCAATTACTCTTGGCCTTCTTGTGACCTTTTAATTAACTTTATATTGCTATCTATACATCTATAAATAATATTTAGTTAAGTAATATCACGGCCACCTCGGTTTTCATTGTTTCCACACGCACATTTAATATCGAAATAACCCGATGCATAAAGATGAGGTACGATTAGTAACTAATCATACCTAATCTTTATGCATCAGGTACGATTAGTACTAATCATACCTAATGTTTATGCACAAGGTAAGCAAAGGTAAACGAAAGGCAAACTTTCATGGTGTTACTGGTTTGTTATCTCAAGAATCTATTACAGTTTGCCTAGAACATAAAATGTGGGACTAATACTAAATCAATGCGCATGTCTTTACACTGTTGTTGTTTTTATAGACAACCATCTAATATTAGTTTATGTGCGTGAATTTGCATTAGGTCAATGGTAACCATTGAACCGATCATATACATGTATTGTTATTTAAAAGCGCTTGTAATATATTTACAGGTATACAGATATATAAATGGCTATTGCATTTCAAATAAAGATAGTTGCCGTAAAAAATTGTCAGCCTTTACACACACAATAGATGGCCACGTTTGTATGTCGGTTTTATGCCAGATACATTCCCTTGGGCTTCGCCCTCGGGACTTTTACTAAACCTCCCTCGGCTTTCGGGTACATTTAATCACTAATCAACCTATATGTTATGCTATTACTTATAATAATTCCTTCCTTTCATATCCATGCCACCAACACGGTACCGATTAACATTTCCTTTGTGTTTCCCTCATAAATTAGTAATGAGTTTGAGATATTTATATCTATAGTATATATATCCCAAATTGTTTTAATTTAGAATAGCGTACCATCGAACTGCTATTAATACCAAAAAAAAAGCGGACAAACAAAGCAAAATTGACTTTCAAATTATTGCAAATGAGGCATTATCTATTGTTCGGACTGCCTTCAAGATTTTCTAGTTGCACGCCTGTGGACGTTTGTTAAAACAGCGTGCATGTTTTACCATGTAGTTTCTTTGGCGTTGGCCCTTGGTGACAGTTTGTGTGATGTCAACTTGGTTTTGAATTCCATTGGTTCGTGTTTCATTTCCCTGTGAGAGGGAAACGTTAGCTAACAAGATATTCTCTCAGTTTCGTGTGATGGATTCAAGACATTCCAACGAGCTTTGCAACTCAAGAAAAGCAAGTTTTTCAATTTACAGTTCTTGGCTCATTGTGACACAGTATTCATCAGCAATGTCTTTTCTTGACACAGATTCTGAACGCAAAGCGTGATAAAGGTCTTCATATGTTGCACAACTACCTTTACTTTTCTTCCATTTTTCCAGCATCTTCGTAGCTTTCTCAGTAACTTGGTGTTCATCCTCATCAATTTCGTCTACCGCTGATGAACTCAGTAATCGACGACCAAGTTGTTTCCATTCTTTTGAAATCTTTCTGGCAATTTCATGAAGTTCTGTTTCCGAGGGAGAACCTATAAAAACACAGAGACATCAAAATTATAATTGGTAAATACCAGCTAATCTTAATATACGAAACTCCCAAAATATTGTCGTTGAAAAAAACAAAAAACTGTACTATATGTACATTTAAACAAAATTTAACTCTTTGTCTACCGTATGGTTCGTTTTCGAACGAAGCATGCTTTAGCGGTATTTTGCTCTAACGCCAGACGATTTTACATGTCAAGTGGAGAGCCCTCTGAAAGAGTTAACGTTATAAATAGTTTATGTGACGTTCGTATTCGAAAAACTATTTTTGAGAACCAAACAGGGTTCGAACCTGCAACCTTCTCAGACCATGCAGTTTAGTTAGACGCTCTAATCATTGCGCCACTGAAGCGTGGATGGAAACCTGAGGTTGCAAATTCACGGTAGCGTTTGCATCTGAGGATGTAGTTGAAACAAGACGCCTGCTTAGGGGTTCACTCGAGCTACTCATAGCAATGCAGCTTGGCATAGCATATGCTAAGCGTTTGTTAAAAAGTACAAAATAACCTACAGTGTTAGATTCGGCAGATTCAAGCAATCATTAGACAACCCTCGTGAAGTTATAGACAACCCCGTGAAGTTAGCTAACAGTTCGCCAGCCGTTAGTGAAAACGCTGCCTCAGTTTCGCAAAGCCTGTCGGGTCAATATCGCGACGCAAAAAATAACACGACCGAAACCTAGACTCGGCTACCACAGGTAGCCCGAGTAATAATACAAGTTGTACGTATCGCGTGTAGTGCATGTGGTACATTTGCGAGCTTGGTGTAATGTAAGTATGTAACAGACGTTTGGTAGACGTTCGTCAAGCTCGAATACTCACAAAATGTTTCGAGCCCCAGATAGGGTTTGAACCTGCAATTGAGCTACTGAGGCTCGGATGAAGAACTGAGCTTGTAAATTGCAGTTGTAGTAATACGATAAGTTGCACGTACACACATACATACATACATATAGTTCGTTTGCAAGCTTGGTGTAATGTAACAGACGTTTGGCAGACGTTCGTCAAACTCAAATACTCAGAAAATATTGCTGAGTCCCAGGCAAGGATCGAAAATGCAACCTCAGTCTAATGACTGGTTTTATGGTTTATATTTAAAATACTCTCTCCAGACTCCCGCGAAGGAGTAATGCAGAACATGTTGTGAGTGCATATGTCATGTAAGGCATGAGAGTATAGTAATAACCTTCTTTGATATTTATCATCTCAGGAACATGCGCAGTCATTTGTTGAGTCGCTTCCTCGCGTATAACCATTTCTTCAGTCGGTGCTCCGTGTGCAACCATTTCTTCATGGGTAGTTGTTTCTTCAGGTTGTTCTCCATCTATAGTTGAAACAAAAATTAGATGGCATGACACGATTTACGATGTCTAAGTTGAGAAAATCAAAGCTAAAGTTTATGTAAATCAAGAGGAATCTACATCACATATATAGACCCTCATTAAACATGGATTTTCTTTGTGTTTTCCTCATGAATTATTAATGCGTTTTAGAAGGACATGGCAAGGCTAAACCCGGCGAGATATGGCAACATAATGCAATCAAGAATAAAATAATTAAAAATAATAAACTGGCGCTAGAGAATGAAATACTGACATTTCAAACCAAAACCCTTATCAGAGTAAATCATGGAGTAATATAAAAGTAGAGTGCTGCGTAGGCAGTGCATGTGTTATAATGTATTGAAAATCTTAAAAACGGTGAACTGCTGAGATTTTAGAGAACGATACTGAGAGATACTGACGGCGTTTTCAGCCAAAGTCTTTCATCAGGGGAATCATTTAATGATACGATCCTTTACAAGTATTTCGTTCTTTAAAATCTTGCCAGTTCACCATCTTTAAGATTTTCTATATTCATCGTAACAACCTGACTATACACAGCACTCTACTTTTATATTACTTCATGATTTAATAATTATAAAGGACTTTGGTTTAAAACGTCAGTATTTCGTTCTTTAAAATCTCAGCAGTTCATCATCCGTAAGATTTTCTATACATCGTAACACACTGCCTACACAACACTCTACTTTTCTTCAAGATTTACTCTGAAGGACTTTCGTTTGAAACGTCAGTATTCACTAAAATATTGGCAGTTCACCATCTTTAAGATTTTCTATATACATCGCAGCAAACTGGCTAGCTAAGCAGTTCGCTAGTTTTAAACCAGAATATATACACATATATATACCTATCTGATTCGTATTGCCTTCAAAGATTTGGTCAAGAAACACTTTTTGACAATCATTTGAAATCTTCAGCGAACCAGTTCCATCTTCATTGTGCTTATAAACAACATTGAGTGTAGTACAACCTTCATGGTGCTGCTCTTCAGATTCTTCACAGATTTCAAAAAGAACTGGAACTATTTCAGAATATTGGCGTCCATTAATGTCTGTTTTGACAGCAAACTCAACGACAACTGAATCTTCCTCAACAGTAAAACAAAATGTCTGAGTGAAAGACTTAGATTCTTGGCAGTACAGTAATGGATGTTGTACTATCTCGGCACCCGAAGTATTTGGAGTGAATTGCACTAAACGTGTGGGACAAAAAGCGACATAGCGTTGCAGCCATTGCAAGAGATTCTGAAGATCTTGTCCAGATATACGACTAAGTTTATTTCTTGTGATTTCCTTGGACGAATGTCTGAAATATTTGACTCTAGCTGTAAGAAGACTCCATTCTTTATCAGTCAATGAAAGCAACATCAGCATACCATTCACATCTAAAGTTCTTTCCATTTCATCCAAATCTACATCTTCACCAACCTTCCATAGATTCCTCTCACAAAGCTTTTTCAATACTTCACAGATCTGACACCAAACCTCATTACAAGGCAACTCTTCTTGAGCATTTCTAGCTGCATCAGTTTCAGAGACTTCAGGAGAGAGCCCCCACATTCCAGTGGGTGGTTTAGTCGCGTGTACTTTAAATAAATCCTTAACGATCTGACTTATCCAAGGAATGCAGCGGGAAAGATGGTGACAGAAACGACGTGCCTGTGTGGTGCTTTGATTTCCTTCACCAGACGCAAGCAAGACCATTAATTCATTGAAAAGTTGTGATGTAAATTGTGGATAGTGTTGACCAACGTTTTCAATGATTTTCTCCATGGACTTATAAATGTCCGTAGCCAAACGAACAGCGTCCTCGCAATGGTCAATTTGCAAGAAGCAGTCACTCAATATCGACTGACATATTTCTTTTCCGTTTTCCGCCATTTTTCTCAAGAAAAGCCCATTTTCTGCTTCATCTTGGTTGATATTTTCATTCCACTTCTCACTGAAGTGATTTAAATGACCAAGATGAAATTTACCACGATCTGATACCAAAAGTTCTGGAATAAAAGAGAAAACTGAGAATAAGGTATTTTCCTATATTTTCTGCAGTGCAGTACAGTTGGTACAGTACAGTACAGTACAGTACAGTACAGTACAGCGCAGTACAGTACAGCGCAGTACATTACAGTACAGTGCAGTGCAGTGCAGTGCAGTACATTACAGTGCACCTAGTATAGTACAGTAATACAGTACAGTGCAGTACAGTGCAGTACAGTACAGTGCAGTGCAGTGCAGTACAGTCCAGTCGGTACAATGCAGTGCAGTGCAGTACAGTACAGTCAATTTCAAAATCAAAAATGTTCTCAGCAGTACAGAGGGTAGTATAAATACAGTGCTACACACCAATCTTAAACGTACCTTCTTTTGGTACCATATCAACAAACTTTGCTAAGCTCGTCAGTTCACTATTCTCAGCTTTTCTTTCCCAACATTCTGTTATTTTCTTCAGCTGTACTTCCTCATCACAAGGTGTTTCTTCGATAAGTTTCGTAATTTCATCTTCATCGAGACCAATAGCCTTTGCGAGTGGAATCATGTTAGTGTGCGTCAAAGAAGCAAAGTTGAGAACTTCTTCCACATACCGCGTTGGTTCTAGAGAAATGTTATAATATGATATAAAACAAGAATTCTCACACAAAGAGAAAAGATATAAACATAAATATAAACATGCGCGCAGGATTGAACACACTACCAACTGACCAACCAACCAACCAACCAACCAACCAACCAACCAACCAACCAACCAACCAACCAACCAACCAACCAACCAACCAACCAGCCAGCCAGCCAGCCAGCCAACCAACCAACCAACCAGCCAGCCAGCCAGCCAGCCAGCCAGCCAGCCAACCAACCAACCAACCAACCAACCAACCAACCAACCAACCAACCAACCAACCAACCAACCAACCAACCAACCAACCAACCAACCAACCAACCAACCAACCAACCAACCAACCAACCAACCAACCCACCCACCCACCCACCCACACAAACAAACAAACAAACAAACAAAAAAACCCAACAACAAACAAACAAACAAACAAACAAACAAACAAACAAACAAACAAACAGACAGACAAACAGAGAGGCAAACAAACAGACAGACACACACATACATACAGACAGACAGACGAATAAACAACTTACCACCTATTTTACCAATATACAAATATGGTTACTCAAGCAAACAACCACCCACCAACCCACCCACGTAGACCTACCGTGTTCCCAAAACTGAAAACGATAAACTTGACCACCAGATCTTTTCACAGAGACCATGCCACTCAATGGTTCTTGAAAGAAACACGCGTCAAGTCTCCACTCGCCAATCACTTCACCTCCAAACAAACACTGAACAACATATGGTTGATTGCACCGTCTGACAACCTTGGATGAGTTCTCGACAGAAACCTCTAGTTGCTCTTTAGGAAAGATATACTCTCTTCGGCTTCCATACATGACACGAAAACCTTCGTTATCTTTCAGTTGTTGACAAATAGAGTATTGATTAACGGCCTCCATGCTGCATGAACTAGAATGAAACGACTCACGCACCACTGCCACACGGACATCTAAATAACCAGAAGCATCGGGGTCACGTCGAACTAGGATAAGAAAACGGAATACCATCGCTTGGAAGCTGAAAACGGCAGAAAGAAACTCTCTGGTCAGAGAAGGCAAGCTTTTAAGAAAAAGCAAACATGAGAAGTGCTCGATAGTTAGTGTAATTGTAGTTGAATTCTTGAATGGAAGTATGCTAGAAGAACTTGTAATGTCTTTCCAAGCAATACTATTCTTGCTTTTATTTAGACTGCCGTGAAAAACTGTAATGTCTTCGCTTTGATGAAGTTCTTCTGGCAAAGAAACCTTGAACAAAATAATAAATTAAAATTATTCTACGTTAGTAAAGTGCTTTCGGCTTAAAGTTGTAAGTTGTTAAACCCAGAAAACTTTGAGCTCCAGACAAGACTCGTTCTGAGTTCCAGTTGAACAATGGTGAGAGCGACCGGTTATAGTATTCAGAAGGTTGTGGGTTCTGGAACTCAGGGTTTTCTAAACTTGACTACCTACGGCAGCTTGTACATTAAAACAACTGAAACGTTAAAGGGTATTGGCAATAAAAATTAAGTTTGTTTAATTTGAAAGAATTCGTGAAATTGTAATAGAAGATCTTTTACAACTTTTTCATGTCTTTCTTCGTTTTCAAGATATTTCAATTTGTTTGATATGTAAATTAGATGATCTCTGACGTCATGAGCAGGGTTGAAATGTTCAGTGTCACAAGGCGTTTTTATGTGCACAGTTTCAAGTGATTTCGTTGAACAAAATTAGAGATATAATTGATTTTGTTACGTGTGAAAATACTGTACCCTGCTCCTGATGTCAGAGACCATCTCATTTACATATTAAACAAATTGAAATATCTTGAAAACGAAGAAAGATACGAAAAAATTGTAAAAGAACTTCTATTACAATTTTACGAGTTCATTCAAATTAAACAAACTTAATTTTTATTGCCAATGTCCTTTAAAGTGCCTATGAAACGAAAATTAAGTTTGTCTTAAAATAAAAAAGAACACTTAAAGTGATAGAGTAACATATTTTGCAGTTTTTGGTTTCCTTGCTTCGTTTTTGAGATATTTCTGTTTGTTTGATATGTAAATTTAACTTATAAGATAACTTTACGTCAGTCTTTGCATAATGACTTATGGCAAAACATTATATATCTCTGTTATTGTCAAACAAAAACCTTAAAATTTAACAGACTCTGTTGTAGGAGAAACACTCGCACATGGTTCCTAATTCGCCAAGTGCTTTTGTTCAATAACAAGACGCCTGGTCAGGCGTTCACTTGGGCTACTGCAAACTCGCAGCTGCAATTACATCGCATGCAGTGCTAAAATCTATAAAAGTCTAAACATCATTGGTCACAGAAAATAGCCAAAACACAATCTAATTCTCCGATAGAAAACACAATTCGCAATACACAAAACACGATTGCCTGTATTTAACGTGTTTCCACACAGCGTTCATAAGTCGAGTCCCTTCGGGTGTTAAATATCAACACAGCGCGATCATGTTTAATCAGCGATTGTAAGCGTACAAGATCAAGATACCTGCCAGCAAAATTACTGAACAATAACGACGTCTGTGAACACACTGAAGACGTCCAAGAAAGAACACTTGACTGCAAACAACTTGATCAAACATCAAGATTCAGGAAAGCGAAGAAATATGAAGATTAGCATCAGCCACGCAAGGCCTGATGGGATGACGTAATGATTGCCATTTCGAAACATAGACAAAAAAATAAAAATAACGGAGCCGAAACCTTAGACTCGTCTACCACAGGTAGCCCGAGTAATAACAAAGATATAAACACTTTGCCGTAACTCATTATGCAAACTGTGACGTAAAGTTATCTTATAAATCAAATTTGCATATCAAACAAACTGAAATATCTCAAGAACGAAGCAAGGAAACGAAAATCTGTAAAAGATGTTACTTTGTGATTTTAAGTGTTCTTTCAAATAATACAAACATAATTTTCGTTTCATAGGCACTTTAAATTAAAGTTAGTAAAACCTATAATGTTGCAATTTTATATGTTCTGAGATCTGATCCAGTCTGGGATCAGTCGCAAAAATTCAACTTGAAGACCTTTGAATTGGAAATTGAATTCCCTACCGTGGGAATGTACATCATTGCTACTTGGAAAAAGGTTCACTGTATATGATAGTGCCGTGTGAAGTGAATGCAGGCGGTTATATTACAAATAATTAATAGACGAATTTAATAGGCGCATCATTTTGCACAGGAATTGGCGGGCCCCCCACAAAGTAAGCAATGGCAAATAGACTTGCTAGCGAGTCAACAACAGCAGAATAATAGTGTTAAACATCCAGAAAAAGTATCTATACTTTGCTTATTTTGAACCGAGTATGTTTACTCTGAGTGGAGTTGGCCAGTTTTTTTGAAAAATGATGCGCGCACAACACCCTGAAACTCGTCTATTAATAAATAATTCAGTCAGTTTATAATAATAATTTAAATTTCAGAGACATGCACCCATGCACATTAGGTGGTGACTTCATTTTTCTATATTTCTAATTTTGCGAAGATACTTACTTCATGTGACGACCCTATATAGTTCTTTTTACCTTATTTTAAGAAATAATATCCACAAGTGTTGTGGTAATTTACCTTATTTTAAGAAATAATATCCACAAGTGTTGTGGTAATTTACCTTATTTTAAGAAATAATATCCACAAGTGTTGTGGTAATTTACCTTATTTTAAGAAATAATATCCACAAGTGTTGTGGTAATTTACCTTATTTTAAGGAATAATATCCACAAGTGTTGTGGTAATTAGTTTTTTATAATGGAAACGTGACTGATTTTCACTTTAAACCAGAATAGCACTATACATCATGTCTTATGCTAGGCCACAAAAGCTATTTACTTATTTTATTTGGAATTTCAACTGAATTATAATTCACAAAATAACAAGGTGAAGTTAGTGAAAGATAATTGTAAGACTGCTAATATTTCTACAATGATAGATAAATAACCTTTAATGAGACTGCTTTGCGAAACCGTTGTCCAGCTGGGCTAAGTTGATGCACGTGACCAAGAATGTGAACTTGCTCGCACAAATTATTGTCGATTAATGGTTGATAGAAATTAACTGGGTCAACACAGCGTATTCCAATACGTGTTGAGTCTTGTAAAGCATTGGCTGGGACTGTCAGTTTGACGTCAGCGACTTCAAGAAGACCTCCTTTCTTGTCCAAGACCTTTACATTCATCAAATCTGATTTAGCTATTAAAATGAACAGCATCAATATCAGTTAAACTTAATGGGACAACGTAACAAGAAAATACATTACGCCGAAAGTATAAGAACCACCCCTCATTGATCCAGTCAGAACCCCCTCATTGGTCCAGTAAAGACCATTCCTCATTGATCCAGTCAGAACCATCCATCATTGATCCAGTAAGAACCACCTCTCATTGGTCCAGTATGAACCATCCCTCATTGGTCCAGTAAAGACCATCCCTCATTGGTCCAGTAAGAACCATCCCTCATTGGTCCAGTAAGGA
>JAWNZC010000314.1:5665000-5805000 GCA_035771165.1 Paragorgia papillata
TTTCACTTACCTCTGGTGCCATAAAAGCCAAGGTTCCAGTTAATCTAGTTTTTCTCCCATCTTCAATGCTACGCAGATCAACACAAGATCCAAAATCAGCAAGTTTAACATGAACACCAAGATCATCCATAAGGACATTACCAGCTAGAAAAATACCAACCATTAACACTATGTAAAATTGTTGTAGTATTTTATAAACATTCATTTGTCCTTCAGCAGCGTAATATGTGAAGAAGAAGAATTTCAATAACTCCCGACTGACTGACTCAGCCGGGGGTCACTTCATTTGAAATTCTTCTTCTTCACAGTGTTGTAGTAATGTTCGTGGATGTATTATTACCCAGATTCACTAGGAGGTCATGTTTTCACCTCTGTTTGTGTTTGTGTTTGTGTTTGTGTTTGTGTTTGTGTTTGTGTTTGTCTATCTGTTTATTTGTCTGTTTGCTACCAAGATATCTCACAAAGTTTCTTTTCATATCTTTTCACGTTTCTCTCTGACGAAGGGCCTTCGCTCGAAACGTTAGACTCCTACATTCTCTGTTTCGGCAGTATATCTAACCTTACTATATTTTGATTGTTGTTTCAACACTGCCTACGCAGCACACTACTTTTATCTCACAAAGTGCTGCACTTTTCATGAAAGTTTATGAAAAGATTGAGCATAAAGGCCAAGGACCAAGCCTTTATAAATTTTGGTTGAATTTGGTTAAAAATTGGATGAAAATTTCATAAAAGTTTCTCATGTGTAGAAGAAATAATTGAAAAAATGCTTGATTGCGCTCATTATTACTGCATGTCAGCATGTCTTATATATAAACCGATATGCAAGCAATCCTTAGTGTGGTATCATAGTGTAACTTAAACTGGGGCCTCGATAACCCGCTGACTGAGGTATGCAGTCTCTGAGTGCCCTGTTGTTATGTCCAGTAAGGACCCTTCCTCACTGATCCAGTGTTACTACAGGAGGAAACTGTAGTAAACTAAACTAACTTTATTTATACTGGATAATCCTATCAGTCATATATAAACTGTTCTCCCTAGAGGTCCAGTAAGAACCATCCCTCATTGGTCCAGTGTTACTACAGAAGGAAACTAAATTAAACTAAACTAACTTTATTTATACTGGATAACCCTATCAGTCATATCTAAACTGTTCTCCCTAGAGGTCCAGTAAGGCCATCCTGTTACTACAGGAGGAAACCAAACTATTTTTCTCGTTTATGCAGATTAATTCCATTACCTTTAACATCACCATGTACTATGCAGTTCTTGTGCATATACTCTAGACCACACAAGACTTGATAGAGCAATTGTAAAGCCATTTTTTCACTTAAATGGCCATATTTAGCCAAATAATCACTAACACAGCCACCTGAAACAAAACATAAAACATCTTCGTTAGATAAAGATGTTAAAATTTCAAAACGGGTATCATATTTCGACTTCAACAAGGCAAAAATAAGAAAGAAATTAGTTAATTCTTAGAATGTTTGCATGGTGACAAATTGTAATAGAAGTGATAATTTGTAGAAACACCATGTTCATCATTTATTCCTACTTCTATTTATAAGCAATACATTATATACGTGGTGTTATCACAAATTTACGTTTCATTTTTTTTTTTTTGTATAAACAATATTTAATTATAGGCAATTGCCCCAAAAGCCAAAAGGCTTTTGCCTTCTTATTGATTTTACAAAAATCAAAACAAAGATAAACATAAAAGACGACCAGACGAACAAAAAATACGACAACATAGAGCAAGGATGGTCAAATGCGGCCACATGTAAAACGACCTGAATCGAATATGAAATTTTGGACACTCAAGAACAAACGTACATTAATTTGAAAGGAAACAAACGAAATTTATTATTTAGTTTTAAAATTTATAGTTTTTTTATTTACTGCTATTTCTATTTATAAGCAATAAATGATATTACGTGGTGTTACCACAAATTCACGTTTCATTTAAAGTGCCTATGAAACGGAAATTAAGTCTGTCTTATTTGAAAGAACACTTAAAATGACAAAGTAACATCTTTTGCAGTTTTTCGTTTCCTTGCTTCGTTTTTGAGATATTTCTGTTTGTTTGATTTTTTTTTTTTTTTGTCACACGTGCATAATGATTATATATATTTGCTATTATCACAATATCAAACGAAACCACTTTAAAGCATCACTTCACGAGCATGTGTTTCTCCAAAAACATGCACAAGTGATTATGTTTGATAATAGCAAAGATATATAACCTTCTTTAATAAGTCATTATGCACATGTGACGTCAAAGTGTTTGAATTTCGTATCAAACGAACTGAAATATCTCAAGAACGAAGCAAGGACACGAAAAAAAAGAAGTTATTTTGTCATTTTAGGTGTTCTTTCAAATAAGACAGACTTTCTTTTTGTTTCATAGACCCTTTAAAAAAAGAAACATTAACACAGATTGAATGAAAATAAGAAAATGTTTATCTTACCATTCATATATTCCATAAATATCAACACTCGTTCCTTGCGTTCCACTGCACCATACAGAGTAAGAATGTTGGGATGTTTGCCACTGAGCCTCTGCCAGATTTTAACTTCGTCCATGTCGAAGCCTGATACAGGCAACTAAAAAAGAAAATTGGTGTTTTGTAGACCTTATCTAAACCTATTATGACGAATAAAGGTATAATCCTTCAGTAACATATAGAGTAAAAAATTGTAAAAAGTGCAAATGCGGCCATTTAGCTTTCGTCGTACTTTCGTTCAGCTTTTTCCGTACGCGTAAACCTATTAAGCCGTAATCAAACGAGAACGCAAGTCATCGCAAGTTGGCAGTCAGGCTATCTCAACCAGCCTCTCTGAATAGTTTCCCGAAAATATTATGTACCGTGACAAAGTTAAAACTTGTTTAAAACACTCATGAAACCTTTATTTTGTTAATTTGGGTGTTCGAACGACCGTCACAGAAATTTGTGACCGCCAACTTGCGATGACTTGCGTTCTCGTTTGATTTGGGCTTAATACTTTACTTTATTAACTTAGTCGTATATAACACAAACATAAATACAGACATTAGGACAATAGGCTGGGTAACTGCAACAGCTAATGGCAATTACTGCCGCACCAACTAAACAAGTAGACAATTACTTAAAAAAGATACGATGATATATGAAATAAACATTATTGTCGATTTCAGTTCACTTTTCAACGCGAGGTTCTGAAGGTCATTGCCGAATGTCAAATTACGTTTCTAAGTTCAGAAGTTCATTACGAAGTTCGATTTGAAGTTCGAATGTTCAATTCGAAGTTCAGCTTCGCGCCATTCTTTGGCTATGCAGTTGGTAATTTGGAATTGCAAAATGAATAACAACATATTTTCCGAAAGAAATCATATCAAAAGAAAGTCTGGTTGACCGAAGGTTTTCCGTAAATGTGAACTTCAAATTGAACATTTGAACTTCAAATCGAACTTCGTAAAGAACTTCTGAATTTAGAAACGTAATTTGACACTTGACAACGAACTTCCAACTTTAAAAGTGCAATTAAGTTGTTTCGACGGAATACTTTGGGTCTAAATAACACACTAGATTGTATCTTCATGTCATTGGTTTGCTTTTGAATTTTTTTGTTTTTGTTGTCCATACCCTTTAAACATTAAGAGGAGAATTTTTTCTATGTCGCGTAACATGCGCTCAAAACTGATTTCTACTGATCATATCTACATTCATAATTATCAAATCTTTTTATCTTTTGAGATGTTTCTCAACCCCCACATGTACTTAAAAAGTTTGTTGCCTGTATGAGCTACACAATAATGCTAAAATAAAGAGATTGTGAGGGATACGCCAAAAAGAAAATGTTGGTTGAACAAAAACAAATTTTGCATTGATTACTGTATAAATATGGCGGATTCAACATTTTTGTAGCATACCTACTTTCATAATTATGATTTTTTTATCGTTTGATATGTTTCTCAACCCCCAAATGCTTATAAAAAGTTTGTTGATTCTAATAGGCTACGCAATATAATGCTAAAATAAGAAGATTTTGAGTGGTACGCCAAAACGTTCTAGGGTTTTGAGCACTTTTCACCGAAAATAGACATAGAAAAAATTCTCTTCTTAATTTATTGAAGTTAGAGAGAGTGCATGATGGTTTTGTTGTTGTAATAGTTTTGGGTGGTAGCATAATTTAATATTTGTGCTAGTTAGGGTCGGATGAACTTGTTTGTCTATGCTCATACATTGCAGCGTAGTCAATCGAGATATGGTCTGGAAACTCAGCTAAAGTCTTTGGTCTATCTTTTCGTGCCTTTATGCATTTTTGTGCACGGTGCACGGTCACTGAACACATTGTATTTTAGTATAATGAATGAATTGTCCAATAGCAACGTTTCAGTTCAATCACTAAACAGTGCAATTTAAATATTAAATAAACCTAAAACAAAGGATGTGCACGGTGTAAGGTACGGTTCAACATAAAATCACAGCTCATTATAGGCGCTTTGAAGTTTGCCGAGTTTCCAGACCATATCTCGATTGACTATGATTGCATTGTATTCAGTAGTTGAGTTGTTTTTACCTTTTTAATGGCAAAGTGAGAATCCTTGTGTTTGTCATAGCACAGGTATGTGGTTCCAAATGTTCCTTTTCCAAGAAAACTAAGTTTTACCCACTCATGACCTTTTCTAAAGCATCCATTAATAACAGAAAGTTCATTCTAAACAAATAATAAATAAGAATTAATCAACATTAAACAAAACGGAACTTTGTGTCACATCAAGTTGTCATGTGTCGTACATGGCTGGCGTAGAATAGAATGGAATGAAATGGAATAGAATGGAATGAAATGGGATAGAATGGAATGAAATGGGATAGAATGGAATAAAATGGGATAGAATGGAATAAAATAGAATGAAATAGAATGGAATGAAATGAAATGGAATAAAATGGAATAAGAAAAAAAGAAATGGAATGGAGTAGACTGCAATGGAACGAAAATGAACTCCATTTACTGTACTGTCCTCTGCTAACTGTATTCTATAGATCGTTTTCACTCACGTGATGGGTGGCCCCATTGGGGTGGTGCAACAATACGAAATATTTGAATAAGAAAGAACTAACTCCCATACCGTACACCAATATGGCCGCCATTTCATTGTTTTGGTACACCAATATGGCCGCCGTGACGTCAGATGAAAACGATCTATTGTACTCCAAGTGCTGTACTGTAACAAAACTGTCAAAACATCATGTAACTTAATATAATGTAGTTACCTCATCTAGTGGCACTAACTCAACAACGGAGACTATTGTTTCTTCAATATCCATTTCATGGTTTCTTTCAAGCAGTGATTGAAATGGTTCATCAATTGCTGGTGAGTTTGGTGAAAATTCACTAGTTGCAACATATTCTTCAATATTCAGAGCTTGTAATTTGGCCTGTATTGCATCACCTCCCATCTTAATACGTCCATTCCTGACACTTTGATTATAATGTCGGTGGCCAATCAAAGTATGTGACATGGTAGGGTATTTAGGAGTTAAATTTCGAAGTATTTGTAATTCTTTCTTCAGTGGATCACACCGTTCTCTACAGCCACCAATCACCTTGTAAGGACACTCTATTAAATGATGTAATTCGTCTCTCAGTTGCTGACAAGATGTCTCTTCACAATAAATCCATTCTCTTGTTCCAACATGTTGTTTACACTGCATTGCTGTATCCCACTTAAAATATAAGTTATCTTCAACAGGTCTGCTAGAGTTCGATGAACTAGCATCATTTGATGACTAGAAAATTAAATAAAAGAACATAACACATCATTCAACTTGTCCAAGCCTCCTTACCCATTTCTAGATTATTAGCAATATATTAATATTATTATTAGACTTTAAAATTTTAAAATCTTAATATGTATTTTGCTCAGGGTTATAATTAATATCAAGCCAGTCCCTAAAAGTCACAAGCACCTTACATTACACCTACATGTAGCATGCAACCTCATTTTGAATGTCAGGGGGGCTTATTTGGAAAGAGGGAGGGGAGCGTAATAAGGGAAATATTTATTTAGTATACATAACCATACAATTACCACTGTTCGACGAATATATTGCATATGATCACGAGGGATATTGCCATGCCCAAAATTATGATGATGACTTTCCTAGAAGAAATAGAAATAATTATCATAACAATAATACTGTCAATGGTGGTGGAAGCATGGGAACAGTGTATGCAATTACGTGTATATAGGGGTGATCATGCACCTCCACAAGTAAAAACATGTGGGGGCAATTAGTTAATTAATTAAGCTAGTAAATAAATATGTTATTTTAAAATAACAACATGGTTGAAATATTTAAGCTTCTAATAAATTAGATACCATGCATGCAGGTATGCACTATGCATGATATATATATATATATAGGGATGCAGTATGCACTATGCATGATATATATTATACATCCATTATACATATTAGAGGTGTCCAGCTGTTAAAAATGCTTAAACAGGCTGACAAAACTTTGAACTCAGACGCGAGTGTATGTTAATTGTTAACTTGTGTCTAATAATAAAGTTAGAATATATATAAAGGTTATTCTGGCAGGTTTATTAATGTGTTATTATACCCACATACTCCCCTAAAGAGGTTGTGGCAAACCCACAAACAGAATGTCAACCCCCCCCCCCCCCACTCAAAAACATCTTCTACCACCCCTGCTAATTACAACAAGAGAAGATATATTGTAGTACTAGTATGCAATTGGGAGGAAACCAATTGATTCAATATTAACAGACTAATATTAACTATGGTTCGTGAAAGTTAAATAAAGAAGCAACATACAATTATTAGGTAACAATATTTACCAAATAAGGCATTGCAGTTGAAGGTGACAAGCTAAGCGTCGGACTTGAGCAGCCAGCTTCTACCTTGCCAGCCATTAATACATAACAAGTTGACTTGAACTATCATAATATACAATCCTATAATAAAACAAGAAGGCACTCAGAGACTGCATACATACAGTACCTCCACTGGTCAGCGGGTTATTATTAGAGATGTTTAAAAAGAAAATGAGCCATCCCACTAACTAGGCTAGCCTGTGAGACCAACACATGTATGTCAGGGTTCTGCCCAGGAGCATGTGAGTGCCGGGTACCTACAGGCCCGGGGGCTCACCCCCCCCTGAGAATATGTGAAAATTAGTAATCTGAAAATGATATTTTCAAAATTGTGGGCAAGTGAAATTCATAATCCTTTACATCATGTGTCTCAATATTACTATTAAATTTTTATGTGGATAATATAAATATTAATAAAACTGCAATGCAGTAACTGAAAGGAAAGACATGTTTGAGAATACTACATGTTTAATGATAGGACCTGGTGGAACACTTGTTGGATATATTGGGAAAATCTAGTCTATTTAAAACACGAGCAGGAGTGTTTTATCAGATTTAAAACCACGAGGGCGCAGCCCGAGTGCTTTAGTTCTGATAAAACACGTGATGCGGGTGTTTTGAATGGCTTCAAAAACGATTCGTTATTGGATGTTATGTTCATTAGTATTCTTTATATAAAATTGTATGTTCATTAGTATTCTTTATATAAAATTGTATGTTCATTAGTATTCTTTCTGACGTCAATAATTTTTATCAGGTATAAAACCACGGACATGGTACTGATTTCCTTTGTGTTTTGCCATGAATTATTAATGAGTTTTTGAAGTAACTATAGCTTCTGTCTGTTTACTGGCTTTTGCACCCAGACAGAGCACTTGTTGGAATTCCCTTGGGAAATTTCTTTGTCGATTGACTCACGCTGACACGTACAAATAAATGCTTGAATGATTACAACACACAACCACACTCTACTTAAACAATGAACAATTTAAGCTATATTTATATACATGCTAGGGCATGCTAGAATATACAGTATGACGAATTATCAACGTACATGTAAAGCTAGGGCAAGGTTTCCTACAACTACCAACGCCGGTGTATCATCTTACAGGCATTAATAAACAAAGTGCGAAGTGATTAGCGCCTTACCCAAGTATCAGACAATCCAATCTGGCTTTGAAGGAATATCGTATTTCACTGAATCACAAGTCTGGTAGCTAATAAATTTATATTGTGTGCGTTGTGGTGCTGAATTTCACCAAATAATATTGTTTAAATAAAAAAAAATTCACCGAAGACAATACAAAATGATGTATATTAATTAAAAGATATATAAAAAATACAACACATGAGGTTTTCTCATTGCATATTTCGAGTGCTGGGTGGAAGGATCCGTTTTGACGTGAGTGCCGGGCGGCACTGCTGAGTGCCGGGTGCTGCCGCCCTGCACCGCCCACCGTGGGCAGAACCCTGGTATGTATGAATGAATAAAATGCTGGATTGCACTCGTACAAGAATTATGCAAAAATGTTTGCATAAAATAAGGATAATGAGCACCATCAAGCATTTCTTCTACACAGAGAATCTTGTGGTCAGATTTCTATTAATTTCTCATCTAAATTTAAACCAAATTCAATAAAATTTGAAAGGGTTGGTCCTTGGTCTATGATCAATCTTCATAAGATATTCTGGTGACAGAGTAGACAAACAAACAAACAAACAAACAAACAAACAAACAAACAGACAGACAGACAGACAGACAAACAAACAAACAAACAAACAAACAGATGGACAGACAGACAGACAAACAAACAAACAGGGGTGATATATATAGTATAATTGAACAGATGCATGTTAATTATATTTTGAAATAATAATTTCCTTACAAAATAATCCTATACTGTATACTTAGTTAAGTACTTCCTTTAAAAGGTTAATTGTATTTGTAGATTTTCTAACCTGGAAAAGAATTGCATGATATTGAACATTTCCAATCCTATATGAATTCTAATAGAATCCTTGAGCAATTTAGGTCAATATCTAAAAGGAAATAATTCTTATAGGAATCACCATTGAATTTTTTTCGTAAGAGAGAGATGGTTCTCATTGGTATTGAGTTGTCTCAGAATGGCTTAGCTTTAATTCAAGAATTCTTCAACGACATGCAAAACTTTATGCGTTTTCAACAGCTTCCGTGCCCCAGGAATGTACAATATCCATATTAAATAACTTTCTACAGAAGATATATGAGATATTATACATTGATATACGAGATATTACTGTATTTAATGTTACAAATTACTAATCAAATTACATTCTAAATTATTGATTAGCTTTACAGAAAAAGCGAACAAATCACCTCCCAAAAGATTCTAACGAATCTATTAATTCATCCGTAGTCTGAACATTGTTTGACCTTCTCTTATTATTACACATTTTGACATAATTTTTATCTTGAACTTTTCAAAAGTCAGTTCGTAGAAATAAAGGTTTAAATACTTACTTTATACACTGCTAAGCCATGAAACATCATTGAAGTCTTGCTGTACATTATTGATATTATTTGTAGGAAGTGGTCTCTACCACTACCAGGAAAATAATTAAATATATATTTCTTGGAAGAACCTGTTAACACAGGTAACCCATGTGAAACATATGAGATTTATCTGGGCGTGGTAAATTTTGATAACGAAATACAGTCGAACCGTACCTCTATTAAGCGGCCCTCTATTAAGCGACCACCTCGATTAAACGGCCACTTGTCAAAACCCCTAAAATATTCCCTGTAATTACTTTATACAATACCCTGGTTGCTATGCGTGTTTTCATTGGTTGTTGGCCATGATCTATTAGAGGACAGACACATGGTCACGTCAGATCACGTCAGCTGACCTGCTTTTTCCCTTCTTCATGCCCCAAAATCCGGCAAGAGTTTCGACAAAGACCTTTTAAATTTTTATTGTATAAAACAAATAGATTCCATTTTTTTGTTGTCTGTTCAGTTATAGATGCACAGAAGACGTAACAACGTGGTAAGAACATCAGTGACCCACTCGACTGCGTCTCGTGGGCCACTTTTTTGTTCTTACCACGTTGTGACGTCATCTGTGCATCTATAACTGAACAGACAACGGCAAAATGGAATCTATTTGTTAAATAGATTACCCCTCTATTAAACGGCCACCTCTAAAAATTAAGCGGCTACGGTCACCTACGAGCGGTCCCAATTGGTATTTCGTATTGTTTTTTACCTGTATTAAACGGCCAGCTTAATTTATCTTAGGCACAATTTTTACCGCAAGAGAACCGAAACTAAAACTCGAGCTAAATAAGAGACCATAGAACACTTAGTTGTTGTCAATAAGTATACATGTATTTCATTCAACACATGTCACTTGAAACCTCATGCCTCAAGTTTGCATGTAATCAAATTCAAAAACATTGTCGGTAATAAAAATATCTGCATGTCCGGTGCAGAGAAACACTACTCTTTACTTTGCGTCAAATCCCTCCTTGTGCAGGGCTTTGGCGTACTGAGACTCTGCGGGATTTCGCACAGTATCATGGATATGAGGAGCTAGCTCTATCAATTTCAAAGACAAATGACTTGCTTTGCGCTTTGAAACTCAGTGCACCGCAGCGACAGATGCACATTTATAACTATTTTAAGCCAACGTAACTTGCTAGGCGTCCGTATACATGCATCGAACGTGTGGCATTTTTGTTATTCGTTTCGTTGCTCCTTTGTTTTATTATTTTTTCGGTTTTTGAAAACTGTTTTGTTAACTACTTGTTGTTTTTTTCAAAGTATACATGTTACTGTTATCAGTGTTTTAGAATTGAATAAAAGGACATTTGACCACACCCAAGGCCCATTGTTGGCGTCACTCTATTAAGCGGCCACAAAGCCATTCCCCGAATTAAAATAATAATATCTTCAGATTGTTTACTAATTCTATTTATGATAAGTGTGTTGCTTACCATCTCTCCTCTAGAAAACAGTCACGGTTTTCTACTTAAATGATCTGTAATATTTGAAGCCAAAATAATGTACCCTCCTTCTTATTAAGATGGATCATGTCTACTCTCTTTTTAAAAAACTCATTAATAATTCACGAGGAAAACACAAAGGAAATCAGTACCATGTCCGTGTTTTTTTTTATAAAACTTCTTGACGTCTGAAAGAATACTAATATGAACATACAATTTTATATAAAGAATACTAATGAACATAACATCCAATAACGAATCGTTTTTGAAGCATTCAAAACACTCACATCACGTGTTTTATCAGAGCTAAAACACTCGGGCTGCGCCCTCGTGGTTTTAAATCTGATAAAACACTCCTGCTCGTGTTTTAAATATTACATAAACCCAAATATGGTATTACTGCATATGATATGGACTCTATTTAATGTGTGTAGTTGAATGCCAAAATATTTTTTGATTTGTCGTTATATCGAGGTTTGTATTCCCAAAATGGTAATGAGGATGACGTCTATGTAGGCATAATTTGCATACGCAGTGTTCCGTTACAGAAATATTACCCAATTCACATGTTAATGGATACTTGAGTAGTATATTCTGTATTTTATCTTTTTTTTCCCCATTAAAATCTTCAAGCGGTTTATCATAAAAGAAAAAAACACACAAATGCCTACATTGACGTCACATTTTCATTAACATTTTGGAAATGCAAACCTCAATATAACAACAAATAGAAGTTCAAGCCAGAAAATATTTTGGTATTCAACTATTCACGTTACATAGAATCCATATCAGTAATATCTTATTTGAATTTATAGACACTTTAAACAACTAGAGTCAATATTATCGTGACATGCTGACGTCTGGAGTGAAGCTCTTCATCAGAGGGTAAATCGTAGAGGGCTGAGTCCGTTCGAAACAAAAAAATAAAACAATAAACAAATAAAAACAACAATGGCAACAGCAGTAGCAGTATCAACAAACAGACAGACAGACAGACAATGACCACTACCACCACCAACAACAATAACAACACCACCAACAACAACAATAACCAATAACAACACTAACCAATAACAACACCACCACAACCATGACCAAATTCAACAACACCATCACCACCACGACTACCATGACCACCACCACCACCAACAACACCACCACCACCACCACAAACACCACCACCACCAACACCACCACCACAAACACCACCACCATGACCACCACCACCATCACCACCGTGACCAACACCACCACTACCAACACCACCATGACCAACACCACCACTACCACTACCAACACCACCATGACCACCACCACCACCACCATGACCACCACCACCGCGACCAACAATTAAATGAAAATAAAAATATTCACTTGCAGAAAAACGTTTAATTACAACTTTTTTTAAAATCTAGAAGCAAATCTAGAAGCGTTTCTACATTTTCTAAAAATAAATGAACCCTATACTTGAATTAACAATATTCTAGTAATATCACAATAATATCGCATAATATCATGCATATTTATAGCTATATAGCTACACTATAAGAATACTGTAATATCACAGTAATAATATCACACAATCAACTGTGCTGTATCAACATGCAATTAGCCTAACGAAGCGTCGTAGTGCTAGAGTACCCTTGGTTCGCCTTTTGATAAAATCCTGTGCCCAGTCGCAGAAATTTAATTTCCCTCGCAGCCGTTGTTAGGGACCGACCCTAACGGCTTCAGATTCGCTTGAAATTTTCAGTGAATGTTTTAAACAACAAAAACTTTAAGCTTCTCTTTCACTTCATGGACAGCCATAACAATGACAGCCCATAACAATGTTGTGCATGTTTACGCGGCCAAAGGATTTCATTTTTAACTTTCGACGATTGAACCGCCACTATCGAATAGAGAATGTTTTGGATGTATCTCTAATTGTTACTGCTGCATGGGTTTAAATAGTCATAAGGATACTTTCGTAGTAAATTTCTTTCAATCACAGAAATCGCGGCTTCTCTCAAATCTTTAAGAAATCTAGAAAGAAAATAATAAGTTACTTAGAAGAGATTAGAGTATTGAGTAGACAGTGTTTTAGATAGAGCAAAGTGAAAAGATGGTAAACTGCTGAGAATAGTTCTGACGACGAACTACTGACGTTTCGAGCAAAGTCCTTCATCAGAGTAAAAAGTAGAGTGCTGTGTAGACAATGTTTTAGATAGAGCAAAGTGAAAAGATGGTAAACTGCCGAGTTTTTAATAACGAAATACTGACGTTTCGAGCGGAGCCATTCATCTGAATAAAATAAATGACGAAGGACTCTGATGAAGAGCTCCACCGCCTCGAAACGACAGTATTTCGTCACCTTTTCACTTTGTTTCCCTCTGCTGTATTCGTGTTTGGCTTCGTCCAAGATTTAGGACGAAGTAACCCGTTTAAGACCCGTTTAACCGGTTTTCGTTTTGTTTCTGCTCTGATTGGGACTGGGTTCGGGATTGTAACCAAGCAACTGACATGCATGCGCAATGGAAACCAGTCACGAATACAGCAGAGCCTACTTTTCTTCCTCTCTCTCAGCAAAGAAATAAGGAAAAGAAGGCTCTGCTCGCAGGGTAACAAACACGTACTGATGCTAGTATTATGTCACATATAAGTTTAATTCAAAGTACAGTAAACACCCGCGTGTAAGAACCTAGTGATTTAAGAACCTGTAGGCAGAAATTTTGGATTTTAATACCCCAAAATATAAGAACCTGTTTAGCCAACCAAAGCCAAACAATATGAAGATTCACTCTGAAAAATGAAACAGTGCTGTAGCCAAAATGTGGGACTATAAAATATAAATTTGCTATATATTTGGCCCTTCCATAAAGATATCATTACAGAAATTACATACATACAGTATAATCTCTCTATAACAAAGTGGTTTATATATCTGGTCATATAACAATAGCATTTCCCTCAAAGAAATTTTAAGAACCTATTAAGAACCTATTTTGCCTAAATTGTCAGTAATTACCCCAAAATATAAGAACCTATTTTGCCAGACTTGAAAAAATCTAGGTTCTTACACGTGGGTGTTCACTGTATGTCAGATTGTCTTCCTCGCTTAGAATTGTACACATGCAGGGACAAAACAACTTAAAAAAAACAAACAACACGTTAATAATTGTCAGTTGTTTGCTGTCAAGCTGCATGTTAGTTAGTAATACTCAGAAAAACTCTGAGCTCTAAGCGGGACTCGAACCCGCAACCTTCTGAATGCCTAGAACTCAGATAGCAGAGCAAGATTATTTAAGATATTTATACCTTAGACTGTGCCCAGTCCTTCGGGAACGAGTCAACCGCTTAGAGCGCAGAGTTTTTCTGAGTATTACTAACTAACACAGCTTGTACAGCAAACAACTGACAATTATTACTAACATCAAGCTGCAATTTCTGAAACTAACAAACAACAAGTTCTCAACAATATACACGTCGAGAGAGATACTCACTGTTTGTGAGAATTTACTGCAATTGGATCGTGTTGAAATTCCGCCTTAAAATCAGCCAGTCCATTGGTTTTACGATCCGTCAAAAGTTTAGAAAAGATAACAGATTGCATGCACAGGTCTTTGGTGGGAAGATGTTTTAAAATATCATGTTTATCTCGCCAACGCTAGAAAAGTGAAGGTTTTAGATTATTGTGAAATAAGGAGCATACGACGACAACGGACAGGCAGAAAAACGCACAAACCGACGGACAGAGCGACAGACAGACAGATCAACAAACAAACAAACAAACAAACAAACAAACAAACAAACAAACAAACAAACAAACAAACAAACAAACAAACAAACAAACAGACAGACAGACAGACAGACAGACAGACAGACAGACAACGTTAATATTTTTCTTACTGTATTACAAGGAGGCTCTCCAGTCAATAGTGTGGGATAGTTAGGAAAGTAGCCATATTCGTCATATTGAGGTAAATTGACAGCTGCATGACCAGCTGTACACATGAAAATAATTGAAGTGATTGTCTTCACAAGTTCGTCAAATGAACGAAATTTCCCCGCACCTGGCACTCCCTAACATTTCAAAAAAGATAATTTCTCGTTTCATCATCATGTGTTATGATGTCGGGTGTATACTGATACCGCGTGTGCGTCAATAGGATAGTGATGGTCAGTGTTATACTCGTAGTCATTGTGATGGTCATGGTCATTGTAATGGTCATGGTGATGACCACTGTCATGGTAATTGTGATGGTCACTGTGGTCATTGTGATGGTCACTGTCATGGTCATTGTGATGGTCATTGTGATGGTCATGGTGATGGTCATGGTGATGGTCATGGTGATGGTCATTGTGATGGTGATTGTGATAGTCATGGTGATAGTCATTGTAATGGTCATGGTGATGGTCATTGTGATGGTCACTGTGATGTTCACTGTCATGGTGATTGTGATGGTCACTGTGATGGTCATGGTCATTGTGATGGTCACTGTGATGGTCATTGTGATTGTCACTGTGATTGTGATGGTCATTGTGATGGTCATTGTGATGGTCATTGTGATGGCCATTGTGATGGTCATTGTGATAGTCATGGTCATTGTGATGGTCATTGTGATAGGCATTGTGATGGTCATTGTGATGGTCATTGTGATGGTCATTGTCATGGTCATTGTGATAGTCATTGTGATGGTCATTGTGATGGTCACTGTCATGGTCATTGGTATGGTCATTGTGATGGTCATTGTGATGGTCATTGTGATGGTCATCGTGATAGTCATGGTCATTGTGATGGTCATTGTGATGGTTATTGTTATGGTCATTGTGATGGTCATTGTGATGGTCATTGTGATGGTCATTGTTATGGTCATTGTGATAGTCATGGTCATGGTCATTGCCACTGTCATAAACACGTTGTTCTTTCGTAAAAATAGCGTCATATTGTCAAATTGTCAAAAGAAAACATGTTACCTTAATATTGCACCCAAGGAGTGGATCCTCTTCTGTCAAGTCGTTGGCCCAAGCTTGTATTTCAAAATCTTCTGACAAATTTCTTACGTCGCCTGATAAGTAAATAACCCTTTGTTAGTTAATTCATTTTAATTTCTTTGTTTTTCCCACGACTACTTCTCTTCCATCCCTCCCTTCATCTCTCTGTTTCTCTTTCCTTCCTTCTCGCCTTCTTACTCGTCCCTCCTTTTTACCTCTTCCTTCCTCCCACCTTCATTCTCATCTTTCTTCTCGCGTTTTCTCTCGCTCGTCCTCGCCCTCGACTGCTTCTCCATCCCCTCTTCATCTCTCTGTTTATCTTTTCTTCCTTCTCGCCTTCTTTATTCCTCCCTCCTTTTTACCTCTTCCTTCCTCTCCTTCCCTCCCTCTCACTTTCGTCACTTTCATCCTTCTTCTCGCGTTTCCTCTCGTCCTCGCCCTCGACTCCGCCCTCCCTCTCCCTTTCTCTACTTCCTTTCGCTCCCCTTCTCCTTCCTTCCATCTCCCGTCTCCTCTCCACTCCCTCCTCCACTTCCTTACCTCCTTTCCCTTTTCCCTTCTCTCTCACTCATTGCTGTCATGTTCTTACTTAGTTTACCCCAAAAGAGATAATAAAGCTCGTGATAGAACAAAGCCCTTTTTAAAAGGCACAACATTAGCATATGCAAATTTATTCAACTTGTGCATGGATACTCTTACAATTGCCCCTCTTTTATCAACTTTCTTCTCCTTCCTTCCTCTACGCCCTCCCTCTCCCTTCCTCTACTTCCTTTCGCTCTCCTTCTCCTTCATTCCATCTCCGTCTCCTCTCTACTCCCTCCTCCACTTTCTTACCTCCTTTCCCTTTTCCCTTCTCTCTTACTCATTGCTGTCATGTTCTTACTTAGTTTACCGCAAAAGAGATAATAAAGCTCGTGATAGAACAAAACTCTTTTTAAAAGGCACTACATTAGCATATGCAAATTTATGTGCATGGATAATCTTACAATTGCCCTCCTTTTATCAACTTTCTTCTCCTTTCTTCTTCCTTCCTCTACGCCCTCCCTCTCCCTTCCTCTACTTCCTTTCGCTCTCCTTCTCCTTCATTCCATCTCCGTCTCCTCTCTACTCCCTCCTCCACTTTCTTACCTCTTTTCCCTTCTATCTTACTCATTGCAATCCTTTTAACAACTTTTTTGTCCTTTCTTCTTCCTTCATTCCTCTACTCCCTCCCTCTCACACCCTTTCTACTTCTCTGTCTTTTCCTCTACTTCCTCTATTCCTTCCTGCTTTCTCCACCGTTCTTATCTCTTTTTCCTGCTCTCTTTCACTCATTGCCTTTTTTTTTACCCAACCTTCCTTTCTTTCTCCTTCCTCTACACCCTCCATTTCTATCTCTTCCTCAACTCCCTTATTCCCTCCTCTTTGCTCCATTTTTTCCGTCTCTCTCACTCCTTGCCCTCTTGCTCCTCTACTTCACTCCCCACTTCCTCTCCCTCCCTCCCTTACCTCTCTCATCCTACTCCCAATCCTCTCTCTCGCTCCTTGCCTCCCCCTGACGTCCCTTCATTACCCATTCTCCCTCTCCCTAGAGACAAAATGTCATCACTTACAGTAATTTTGTTCCACCACTCGACGCACGTGTTTTTCAATCGCGTTGTGAATAAGTAATCCATCATCACGGTAAGGATAATTAGGAAGAACGTCTGGATCTAAAACCTTGAGAAATAAAACACAAACAACAGGAGTTGCTCCACGCAATTACTACTGACATAAAATTTGCTTATAAGGTGTTGCTCCGAGTGACGAACGACACCGAACAAGTAGAGAAACTCTACTTGGCCCAGCTGGGATTCGAACCCGCGACCTTCGGTTTACTAGTCCGATGCTCTATACCAACTGAGCTACAGGTCAAGTTGGGAGCTGAAGGTCGAATGATGATACTACAGCTCCTAACTTGACCTGTAGCTCAGTTGGTAGAGACTAGTGAAGCGAAGGTCGCGGGTTCGAATCCAAGCTGGGCCAAGTAGTGTTTTCTCTACTTGTCTGGTATGGTTCGTCACTCGGAGTAACACCTTAATATTATTCTCCACCCGAGTTCACTGTCCCTTAATATATTGTTCTAAAATTTGTTTGTAAAACAAAAACAAAAACGAGAACAGAAACTTATGTTGTTAAATCTCTACGTTAAAGTAAAGTGTTTTTAGTTTGAAGTTGGTAAAGTTTCATTTTATTTTGCGACAGCTTGTACAGCGAAAACAACTGAAACTTTATTTTAAGGGGCTTATGCTGCAAAAAATAAGTTCGGGAGAGACTCTCTTATTTACAAGAACTTTTGAAGTTATAAAGATTGACGTTTGCTCACACTGTATAATGACTTGTTGGAAAATCTTGAATATCAATTTGAGATTATTTAACAAAATCACTTTCAACTGTGCACGTGCTTCTGTGTATCGCAGACACTATAGATGAAAAGTTTCAGGTGATTTACTTGAATTATTGCAAGAATAGACATGATTTTTCAACAAGTCATTATATACAGTGTGACGTCTAAGTGATGTTATTTGCATATCACGCAAATCCCAATATCTAAAGAACGAAGTGAGATATGGAAGAGCTGTAAACGTCAATCTTTATAACTTCAGAAGTTCTTGTAAATAAGAGAGTTTTTCCTGAACTTATTTTTCGCTGCATAAGCCCTTTAAACGTCTTCGTAAACTCACTCCTCTGTCCTCTAAATCTCTAGGAAGGTCTCCTTGTCGGTCTAATCGCCATGATGGCCAGCTAGACAAGACAAAAATACATCCAAAATTTATTCTCGGAAAAGTTAGAAACGTATGTTATGAGGAGTATGTACCGGAAGAATAGGAATACTAACTGTTCTTGGAAAACGCTAATTATTCCAGAAACACCAAGATTTGTTACGTTATCTAACCAGCCGTCATAAGCTATAAGTTGGTTTGTTTCAAAACTAGAGAAAGTTTGTGAGAAAAAATGCAAATACATGAATGAGGATTTTTATTATGGGGTCATCTAACTCGCAACATTTTAAACTAGTTTAGCACTGTATAATTGAATTTTAACCATCCGATTTACAGAACCTACCTATTAATAGGAATGACATAATGAATATAAGAAGCCAACAGTCGATAGATTGGATGTGACGGTGACAATTGCCTGTGTGTTGCTATAGCAACACTTTCTAAGAGAAGATGACTAAAACCTTGAAAACAAAACAAAATGAAAAACAACTAACTAAAAATGTTCAGAGCAGTTGATCAGTGAAAATTGGATATTTGGATATTGACTGCATAAACTCCAGAAGATATTGTTTTCCACGAGAGCGTTGCATCAAAGTTTGACATTTGACACACCAATAAATTACCAAAAAAATATTATTAATGAACAATTATTCGCCGAAGGCGAGGTGAATATCGGTGAATAATAACCGAGACGACCGATATTCACTGAGCCTGAGGCGAATAATTGTTTTAGTATAAATACACATTTCGTGCTTTAGGAACAACATTCTCTTTAAAACTGTTAATTTCCTCGTCTGTCGCATTGATAAATCGGCTGGTGGACATTTTGAATTAACGCAGTAGGTGATTAATTTCGCCAATCAGCGCGCGCAGTTTTCTATAATCACCTGTGTATTTATACTAATGGCAATTATTTCCTTTATAACTACAAGCCCTCTAGCCTACGAACGTCTGTGAAAGAGGCGACAAGCCCTCTTCCTCCCTATAATATTAAATTAATATTTCGAAACGTAAACTTTCCTTTCAATTATAAGCCTTGTCGAAATGAGCCCCCCAAAAAAACCCTTTAAAAAAATAAGCCAAGACGGTTCTATCAATTTACGGTACTTTACACAGATAACGTAAAACAGTTACCTAGATGTGCGCATGCTCTGTGATGACCAGCATCAGCATTGTTAAACCACATTTTGGCGAGCATCCAAGTATAGATCGGATCACTGGGAACGAATATCTGTAAAAACCAACACGTAAGATTTTGATGAATGTGATATAACTGGAACAATATTAACCAGCAGCACTTGCAAGCGGTTTGATGGATGACCAACCATTATTTTGCTGGAGGGTGTGTGTGATAAATGTTGAAAACGATTGACCCTACCGTAAAAGATGGCGTCTTGTACATTTAACCACAATCTTTTGCGCACATTAAATATAGTTTCTTACAGAATAATCGGAAGATAGGGTTTTAAAAAGGGGAAATTGGTAGGAATGAAGTTCTTGCTTACTTAATCCATGTTAGCATGATAACATGTTTAGTTGTTATTTGAGCTGATTTGAGGTCACAAAGCATTATGGTTAGTGGTACCGTCGCCATATTTTTCGGTACCGTCAGTTGTTTGGAAATGCTGATAAGATCAAATATTGTTTTCAAACATAATAAATCAAAAGGTTTAATAACTAATAAAAAAAATAGTTTGCGGAGGTACAGGCACTAAAAAAAAAGTTTGCCCTGAAGACTTTCTCACCCCCCGGCCCCCACCTCCCTTCAGAAAAATAATGGTTCGTCCCAAACTCTCATAATTAAATAAAATAACTTGATCACATACACCAAAATGATAACAATGAACGCCATTCTTTTTGCTCGCCTGTCCGTCCTATGCCCCCTCAAGCGCTCCCAAGGAGGATAACAATCATAACATCTTCATTGCGGTGTCCTGACGAGTTACTTGCAGGCAGGTTTCAGGCAGCTTTATATGTTCGTACGTTAGTTCGTGCGGAATCGATAGTAAGCGACATTTTGCAGGCGACTTTTTCAACGCGAACTTTTTGACGCGAACTTTTTGGCGCAAACTTTTTAACGCGACCTTTTTAACGCAAACTTTCTGACGGCTGACGCGACCTTTTTGACGGAAACTTTTTGGCGCAAACTTTTTAACGCAAACTTTTTGACGCAAACTTTTTGACGCAAACTTTTTAACGCAAACTTTTTGACGCAAATCTTTCAACGCAAACTTTTTGACGCAAACTTTTTAACGCAAACGTTTTAACGCAAACGTTTTAACGCAAACTTTTTGACGCAAACTTTTTGACGCAAACTTTTTAACGCAAACGTTTTGACGCTAAGTTTTTGACGCGACCTTTTTGACGCAAACTTTTTGGCCTGAATTTTGTGGCGCGACGTTTTTAACGCTAAACAGGACAGCACTCTTTAGCACTACATCTGGTTAAATTTTTAGTCTACTTTAACTTACCGGGTTATTTTCCTTTCGATGTGCAAATAATTGTATCGCTACCGGAACTAGATCGCGATACTTATTGACAAAGAAAAGTCCGTACGGACTTGTTACCTACAATTAACAAAGATAAGAAACTTCACGACTTTTCTAAAAAAAATATTCTGACAGGTACCCTGTGTTCCCAGCGGTTTTTCGCGCTCGCCTCCCAGGTTGGCCCATCCCATTTTACCGCCTGGCTTCCTCGCGCGTCCTGGGTTATCCCTCACGAGCGTCGAAAAACCTCTGGCACCCAGGGTATCTGACAGGAGCATATGGTAGAAATCTGATTATCCCTATACTATAGATACCCCCGCCCCCCAACCCCAGAGAGCCGTCTTACCACACGATCACTGTCAACATCAGCCTTTTCCAAAATGCTGTGATCTACAAGAAATAATCGGGAGGCCTTCAAAGCTACTTCTAAACTCATGCCTTCAAGAAATGGATGCAACAAACTTGAAGTTACACGGAATCTAAAAAAGGAATTAAAAAGAAAAATGAGCTTTTATCTACAAGTCTTAAAAAAAAACAACAAGACTTGATCGACTTTTACGAAAATTGCGGGGAGTTGACATATATATTTCCTCAAAAACCATTTACTATATTTAAAATGTACATTTTTTTGTTTTAATGAACAGAAGAGCAGAAGCATTCACTGAAAATTTCAAGAGAATCTGCATGATGTATATAGTTCCCGAGTTAAGAACTCGCAGGCCGCGTTTAAACTATTACGGTACGGCAAGCGCTCCGGATAAAGTAGGCATACTGTAGCGAAACTTACGTCTGTTTACACTATGACGATCAACGCGTAGTTCTCCAATATTTACCGTAGAATAATGATTTACATCCGAAGTGCTCAGCGTAGTGACTATGCCAGAGCAACCGCTCCGGAACAGTGTAAACACGACAAAGAAACACAGGAATTTTTGAACGGAAGATTTACCGTACCGTAATAGTAGTGTGAACGATGTTTACCATATAGCTAGTTCGTTTTTGAAGAAATTTGGACTTCTTGGTAACAATGTCTTATGATGTACGTAAATGGATCATTGATACTAAAATCCATTGTTCTTATGCAATGTTGTTCACTGCGTATGTCATAAGACATTGTTACCAAGTTGTCCATTTGTACACGTCATAAGCATTGTTACCGAAAGCCTAAATTTTTCCAAAAACGAACTGGTCATGGCAAACTTTGATAGTCAATAGCATGAAGATTATACATCCAATTCTCCTGAAACTTTCTGTGAATGTTCCTACCCTGCTCTTCTGTTCATTAAAACAGAAAAAATGCCAACCAGTTTTTCACTTTATAAGCGCTTTACAGAAATGATTGTATGCCAATTTCTCCATTCAAGTAGCTAAACTAAGGAATACTTACCCAGGTGGAATTTCATTACACAGCCGCAGCACTGTAGGATTACATCCAGCCAAACGTTGACGACCAAAGTACACATCATCCATCCAGAAATTCTTGGACTATTTATATAAAAAAAACAAACAAAAAAACTATAGCTGCGTGCATGTATAGAGCAATAGCTGTATTTCATAAAAATTAGTCTGTGTTATGCAATTTTCGAACAAACATGCTTAATCCATTATTATTTAAATCAATTCCGAAGTCACCCCGTCAAAACTGAACGGTTCGTAAAAAACGATGGATTCTTCTCACGGCCCGGGAGAACAATACAGTTTTTAATGATTTAAAAGACATCGTCTTTTTGTTTTGCATGGTGATGAGTAATTAATAAACTTAAATTTGAGGTAAACACCATGTGTTTTATTTTCAGGACTTCATCAGGAGTTAATGAAAAAAGGCACAGCGTCAGGTATTAAATTACCGCTTAATTAATAGTTTTGCGCGAGACAAAAAATATATTTGTGTCGAAAGGAAAGGAATTATATTCTTAAAAAGTTAAAAAAGTAAGACAACGGAAAATTAAACAACGGATCTAATATATTTAGCAGACAAAACCTATAGTGTCGGATTCGGCAGATTCAAACAGAAAATATTTAAACATGTTTTAAAACACACGTTTCCAAAGGTAATACGACACGCGATATCTAGACATGCACTGAACATGTTCAACGTATTGATATCTTAAACCGGTATTTGCTCTATTCGGTGCTTATTATTATACTTGCATTTTGTAGTTGTCGGACTGTTTTGAAATAGCTCGTCATCTTTTACGTACTAGGTCTACCGCGATCGCCGGCGTGTGCAGTTGTAAACATTGTAAAGCCTTTGTAAGCATGTTTATAATGAATTGAAGCCAATTGTCAATATTCTTAAAAAGTTAAAAAAGTAAGTCATTGAGCATTTTCCTACGGACTATTTAGTCCAGGTTTTGACGTGTGTTATATTCATCATAATTTTAATCATGTGATGTAAACTTGAATTTGTCCACGAAGATCACACGTCAGTTTATTTGATAACGGTGCTTACCTCAAAACTAAATTTATTAAAGGGGATTGGCAACAAAAATTAAGTTAATTTGTCTAACTTGAAAGAACTCATAAAATTGTAATAGAACATCCTTTACAACTTTTTCGTATCTTTCTGCGTTTTCAAGATATTTCAATTTGTTTGATATGTAAATGAGATGGTCTCTGACGTCAGGAGTGGGGTAAAATATTTTCATACAGAGCAAAATCACTTACATATCTAACATGAAATGTTCAGCGACGCAAGGAGTTTTTATGTGCACAGTTTCAAATTATTTCGCTGAACAGACTTAGAGATATAACTGGTTTTGCTACATGTGAAAATATTTTACCCCACACCTGACGTCAGAGACCATCTCATTTACATATCAAACAAATTGAAATATCTTGAAAATGAAGAGAGATACGAAAAAGTTGTAAAGGATGTTCTATTACAATTTTATGAGTTCTTTCAAATTAGACAAACTTAATTTTTAGTGCTATTGCCCTTTAATACAATTTTTACCGGAATTCTCATCAACCATTACGGTTGTGATTTCTCGGGTGGAATTAATTAGAAAAGACAAAAAAAAAATCCGCTCTGCGCGCAAAGTTCAGCCTAGTGGAAAACCGGCTTTAGCGCGCGCCATGGCTGAAAACGAGCTCAGCCATGAAAATAAACCAGTTTGTCATCTCGACTGCGCATTAAAAATTAAAATGGCGCGTTCTGCGTCGGGATAAATCAGGCTGAGGTATTCAGTATAACGAATTTGGAAGTTTAAATGAAAATGCAAATGAATCCTGCGATCTCAGTCTGATGTTAGGAATTGAAATAAGTTTTATCCTGAAGCAGAACGCGTCACTTTGATGTGCAGTCGAGATTTCAAACTATTAAGCTTATTGGATAATAGTATAAATAATATAATAAATGCAATTCTCAAACTCATTAGTAATTCAGGAGCTAATTATAGCCAATCAGGAGAAAATATTTGGTCATGTGTATGAGGTTTGAAACTCGGTAAGGGTCGCGCAAACTGAATTTATAATTAAGAAATCAGATAATAAACGGCACAAACAAAGAACCGTTTATTACCACATTTCTTAATTATAAATCCAACGTGAGACAGATCTGAGTTATCCTCCTTGCAACGATATAGTCGTTATAGAGTTGGAGCACTCCCTCCCAAATTGGCGATGAAGCAACTCAGCAAAATTTTCCCTCGATTGAGTCGTGCGTTTATTTTGTTCTATTGAAACACCTAGTGTTTTGGATATCTTAATCTACGGATCATGGTAGTAGGGGTGAGATGGTGAGGCGAATAACAATTTCTTTGTGATAGCGTCGTTTGGTTGACGGCAGACGTGCGCTACGTATTTCAAATGCTGCATCACAATGAAGTCTCGAATGGGCATACGAAGAAGAAGCAGAACAACGTTGAACTTAAAGACATATTCTGATCTAATATGCACCAAGTCCCTCGCAAATTGTACTGTAATACTACGAATAGACGACTGAGAAGCTATTTCATAAACTCGTGTCTTGTTTTAGCAGGGTTACTCTGTTTGCACCTTCGTGATTTTCATTATTCTCTCATGTTTTACAAACACTCGAGAACAATGAAAATTACTCGGTTAACGGCCTCGTGATTTTCATTGTCCTCTCGTGTTCGTAACCCCTGGTAAAAGACTCCCACTCGTTTATGAAATATTACTTATAATGTAGATTGATGACATGCAAGCCACTTACCATTGGCTCGCCCAGTTTGTTATAGATAATGTCAAATTCGTGAAAATCATTCCAAGGAGTTTTCTCAAAATTGATCAAATTATGTCTGGCAAAAAGCTTGTCTTTACGAAGAGATATATCCCACTGTAGGAAGAGAAACATATCAAGAATATTAGAAAGAACAACATCGATACTTTTAAAAATAAATTTATGGTACAAGCATGTGAAGAAAACGCTTTATTTTGCTGAGTTTCCGTCCTGGTTAACTCACGACTTCTTCAAAGACTTCTTCACTGGTTGAATCGTAAATAAATTTTAATGTGGCTAAATGTAATTTAGGCAAGGTAAAAAAGAAGACAATGCTAGTCAGCGGTCACGCATGATAATATGTGGGGTTTATCTCAGCGCTCATCAAAGTCTTGTCAGCGTGGTCTGAGCTTGACTTGCGCTCATCAAAGTCTTGTCAGCGTGGTCTGAGCTTGACTTGCGCTCATCAAAGTCTTGTCAGCGTGGTCTGAGCTTGACTTGCGCTCATCAAAGTCTTGTCAGCGTGGTCTGAGCTTGACTTGCGCTCATCAAAGTCTTGTCAGCGTGGTCTGAGCTTGACTGGTTAATTTGCGCGCGCTGTTTAGTGACCCACCCACCCACTCCTGATAGAATGCAAGGGTAAGTATATATATTTCCACTGCTTTGACAGTGTGACTGGTGCCTGGAGGTGGGCTGTGGCGGGGTTGCCATGGTTACCTCTGATCAGGGGGTGGCATCCCCCTGTGGCTTGGCACCAATCCTCCAATAACGTCAATTGGCGAGTCTATTTTTAATAACCAAACAGGTCGAGGCTAAAACGGATACCTCAAAAGGACGCCTCCAGTCCTTTCGCGGCTTTTCCAAAATATGTCATCAAATTTGTTTTTTCTAAATTTGTCGTCGAGCTTCAGCGAGTCTCAAGATTTTAGCAATCTTTACGATACCCTAACCACAACAAAAACCCTAACCCTAATCAGAAATCTGGTTTACCCCTTAGCTTTTTGGAAAAACATATTTGACGACATATTTTGGAAAAGCGGCAAAAGGACTGGACGAGTCCCTTTGAAACATCGCCAAGCAATGTTTCAAATCACTTATCAATAATTTTAATAATAAAAAGAAAAGAACAAGAAAAAGAAAAAAGAAAAGCAATAAAAACATAAACAGTTAACCGTTTATATTTTGACAAAATTTATATTTGAACATACCTTGAAATTATTGCTAAACACCTCGTTTTTCGGAAATTTCTTCAACTAATCACGGAATTTAAAAATAAACATGAAAATTTAATACAAATCAAAATATATTGAAAAAATCGCAAAGCAAAATATTCAAAGATATTTGATTAATTATAAAAATGGCTACGTAGTTCAACACTTGTAAAGCGTTTTAAGATCTTGAATTTTAATAATGATCTGAAAAGACTATCTAGAAAAAAACTATTCGTAAAACTGAAATCAGACTTAAGCAGGGAGTATAGATAAAACACTGGGAACGAGGCAACTATTGTGTTCTTAAAGTGCGTATACGGACCTGGGAGATAAAGGACTGGAGGCTAATCATCCTTACTTGCAGCCAGTGGTTAGCCAGCGGCTGAATTGCGAAGGACGCAGATCAACGTGGCCGTGTCGAAGCATATCAAAGGCGCTACAAGCAGCCGCCAACGACACAGTTCAGACCACGGATCACAGCTAAGATGTTAGGTGTTGATTTTATGGAGGGAGGAAAACCGGAGAACCCGGCGAAAAACCCTCGAAGCACAGGAGAGATCAACTACAACTCTACTCACACTCGGTCACCCATCCAAGTACTAACCCCGTCTAACCGGGCTTAACTTTTTGGTGAGAGGCAGCGCGCTAACAGTACACGCCACCCGAGAGATGGAGAGTTTCCATATTTACAATATTTAGACCTTCCTGATCAAAATTGTAATATATCTTCTTTTGCAAAAATTACACCTACTTGGACTTTTTTCGTGTGTAAAGTTGACGATTTTAAAGGTTGATCGTGAGAAGAAAAAAAACTGGGTCAAGTTACCGGAAGTGACGACAAACCTGGAACCTGATCGCTTTGAATCGAAAAACCAAATACCTTGCACTAACTTTTTTTCTCCGTTTTTTTAAAAAATCCGCGTCTACACGAGAACAGGAAAACGGCGTTTTCAAAAAGTTCCACTTTGGAGACCGTCCTCGAAAAGTTCCGTTTTTGATAACCGCTTCATCGTTTGTGTGTGGACGCGGAAGACCAAATCCGTAAATCCGAAAGAAAACTGTGGAAGAGAACTGTGGTCTTCGACATTCTCAAAAAATCTTAACTATTTGCTTACTTTAAGAACAAAAAGTTCCATGAAGATGATTCTTTTTGCAAGAAGAGATACATTGCAATTTTGATCAGGAAGGTCTAAATATTATATATATGTAAACTCTCGGGTCCAAATAGACACTAACGCTAAACCAAGGCTTGATGATAACAAAAACACGACGTAACCCCGCATAACTATATCCATTTTAAAATAGCCCGTGTGCAGGCTAAAATAGCCTGACCACCAAAGTGAGTAGCCTTCCTTAAAGAGACTGGCTATGAGAGAAAGCCTAGCGTATATGCTAAATACTGACAGACAATTAGCTATACTTACTCTTGGAGGTAATCCTGAAATGCCTTGACAATATCGATACTTGGCTCGCTTAGAAAACAACTCTGCATCCCGTTGAACATTTTCTTCATCAAAATGTGGTAAGGAACAATCGTAGCGCTGTAAGACGATGGCTTTATCATTTAAGATCCATCTGTTACAAGGAAAAACAAGTTTTTCTTCCGGTCCTGGCACCTTATGATAACGGATCTCGACTTTTTCCACATACCATCGCACTACATTTTGTTTGGTCTCGTTCCGAAATAACTTTATCTTTTTCACAGCGCCGAAGTTCTCAGGTAATTTCGTTATCCGAAACGCATCCGTATGACCTTTCTTGAAGACAGTTAGCGAGCACCCCTGAAGTGATATATTGTCTGATTGACGACCAAACTCATCCGTGAGTTGTATATAAACCGAGTTATGCAGACCAACGCTTGTGGTATCGCCAGTTTTTATCGAAACAATGATACAAGGAGGGAAAATAAACTCGAAACATTCATTTGTCACACTTATTGCGTTTCCCATGGCAAGACGAAGGTTGCATTCCTTTGTCAACAACAAGAGAGAATATACTGCTTTCAAACTCAAGGAGACAACGAAGCGAAGCTGAAACCCTTTAAGAACAGTCCAGATTTGTATCCAGTTGCCATTATATGTAATAGAATCAGATACACAGTGATATTTAAATTGTTATATATACGAAAGCTACATGAAGTTAAACGCTGTGAAACAACTTGTAGAGTAAGCGGCGTCTTGTCAGCATGATTATGTGTTTAGTCGGGTCAGCTAAGATAGCGTTCGTTCAGCAACAGGTGGCATGACGAATAATGAATGACCAAATTCGGTAAGCAACAGGTAGCAAAATGAAACGATTATATACCAGTCAATGATATAGATTAAAAGTATAGGTTTTGAACAATAACAATGCATCTATATACTGCCAAGCGTGTGTAACGCTTTTTTATAAAACTGCGTTTTCGTCTTGTAAAAAGTAGAGTGCTGCGTAGGCAGTGTTTTAGATAGAGCAAAGTGAAAAAGTGGTAAACTGCTGAGAATAGTTTTGATAACGAAATACTGACGTTTCAAGCCAAGCCCATGATACTCTGATGAACGGCACAAAACGAAACGTCAGTAGTATATCGACTACGTCTAGAGCTAAATGCGTCCTGGGAACGAAACGTTCAACGTTACATCAATTACGTAAAAGTATTCACAAATTATTATAGTTGAAAAATTAAACAAATGTATTATAAAATGTCACAAATGTATTACACAATGTAACAAATGTATTATACAATGTAACAAATGTATTATACAATGCAACAAATGTATTATACAATGTAACAAATGTATTATACAATGTAACAAATGTATTATACAATGTAACAAATGTATTATACAATGTCACAAATGTATTATACAATGTAACAAATGTATTATACAATGCAACAAATGTATTATACAATGTAACAAATGTATTATACAATGTCACAAATGTATTATACAATGTAACAAATGTATTATACAATGTAACAAATGTACGCTACAACTTCTAAACTGATTTAAACTTCTCTCCTATTAATAATTGTCAGTTGTTTGCTGTACAAGCTGTGTTAGTTGGTAATACTCAGAAAAACTCTGAGCTCTAAGCGGGACTCGAACCCGCAACCTTCTGAATGCTAGCCAGACGCTCTAACCATTGGGCCACTATAGAACTCCGATAGCAGAGCAAGGTTATTTAAGGTAATTATACCTTAGACTGTGCCGCAAACAACTGACAATTATTACTAACATCAAGCTGCAATTTCTGAAACTAACTTCTCTCCTATTGTTATCTCTGGACAGTAGAAGATGCGATTACTTCAGTGAGACATACAGCTGAGTGAAAGTGAAAGAATGTACAGAACGGCACAGAAAGCAAAGTAATTACAAACCAAGAGAACTTGTTGAAATATTGAGAGCCAACAAAATCAAATGTGTAGCTACTACGAAAAGTATATGTCCTCATTGCCCAGAAACCAAAGCTGACGATCAGCAAGAATGAACTAATCTGTCGGATCTTCTTGGCGACTTCCTGCTGATTGTACGGCAATCTACGCGAGTAAGCCGTAACAATAAACGATACTAAAGTTGCAGTAGAACACAGTTCAAACAATGATGTAACTCCGATTATAAATTCAGACGTCTTGAACCGGCGTTTCTTATAAAAGATATCGGCACATGCGGCAAAAATTGTAAATAAATCAATAATAAGAAATCCCAACCAGGATACACACAATAAAATGATATCAACTCGGATTGGCTGACGGTCAACAACGTACGTTGATTTTAAACGATTTATTCCATAAATGCTGCAGATAAAGAAAAAGAAAAAGAAAAACAGTTGGCCGGAGTAAACGATCGTAATCTTGTGAGTATTAAATTCAACAGATGCATTTACAGCGGTAGTTCCAAGGAACGGAAGACATAACAACCCAAGGAAAAACCCCAAACGCCAGATTTCCCATTTCTTTCTATTCGTAGTACCATATTCTCCAGCGTTTGGTGTCGCTATTCCCAACCACAAGTGAAGCAACAGTGCTGATGCAAGCAAGGAATACTCCATTGCCAGTGTGTACATATACGGTATCATGTTCGACCAGAATTGATGCAATGCGCTGGACTTCACACCCGTGTTATTCTCAGAACACAAATCAACGCCAATAACACCATAGTGATAATGTGTAAGCCACGTTTCGTTTTTCAGATTCACATTATTCACTGCGCCAGCGAAAAAGTATTTAGTCCAGATCGTTAGGTTCATTCCTAGGGTAAGCATCGTGAAAGCATTGCCGAACCACATCTGGCGCTGACGGTTCACAGACAGAGTGTAAAATATGTAGATTTGCGAGAACATAAACGCCATCTCAAAGAACGGATAGACAAGACTACTCGTATCCAATCCCGGAACATTACGTCGACATTTCCAAAAATCTAAGATAGTTACAACTTGGCAAACAGAACTACCAATACCAAATAGACCTAGACCGTTCAGAAGATGACTAGGAATCAGAGAACCGCTTTCTTTCAAGGTTCCTTCGAGACAGTTTTTGTTTCTCCACAAATCAAAACCTAACCAGATGATAAAGATGGTGATAAGTAGAATAAGATAGCAGTTGACTACACGAGGAGTAATCTCTAAGCCATGACGATCTGATTTTATATTGGAACTAATGACAAAAGCCATTCCTAAGACGAGGACCAGTAAGAATAAAATAAAGCTGAAAAAACGCTCTGTTGATAGACTGATATCAGGAAGGCGTCTTTGGAGTGTTTCTTCAGGATGAGGTTGGAAATCAATCTGATTACCAGGCGCATCTCCATAACCATTTGGTCTAGGATTATCACCCATTACCGCACTAAGGTTACTACCGGCATTTGCGGGTAACAAGCGTTCTCTTTCCGACGTATTGCCTTCTCCGTAATCGTCTGTTGTTCCCATTACACTTCGCTGATCACCACGCGGAGTTTGAAACTTTTGGTGGTCTCGTTGCCTCGCGTTTGCTTTCTTGTCAGCTCCATTGCTTCGGTGTCTTTGCTTTCGTTGCCTCATTCTTGCTCTCCCTTCCCCATTGCTTGTTGTCGAAGCGTCTGTTTGGTTTCGTTGCTTGCTCTCTTCTCCATTGCTTGTTGTCGAAGCGTCTGTTTGGTTTCGTTGCCTCATTCTTGCTCTCTCTTCTCCATTGCTTGTTGTCGAAGCGTCTGTTTGGTTTCGTTGCCTCATTCTTGCTCTCTCTTCTCCATTGCTTGGTGTCGAAGCGTCTGTTTGGTTTCGTTGCCTCATTCCTGCTCTCTCTTCTCCATTGCTTGTTGTCGAAGCGTCTGTTTGGTTTCGTTGCTTCCTGGTTGTTCCCTCTTCTTCATTGACCTTATTAGTTGTCAAGGTGTTCGCTGGGCTTCTGTTTGATCGTTTTCTTGACTTATTCTTCATTACACTGAACGATTCAACGCCATTGCCATGTTTTTTAACTACGTCCTTTTCTTTTGCAAGCGGCGGATCATCATCGCCGTTGCTAAATTCAGGAAATTGCATAGATGACTCACTATACCTACCGCCTCCTTGTCTTGGGGGGAATGGATTACGAGCCATTATTTCACAAAACGCCAACCTGAACAGTATGGATGTCTTTGTGTAAATATATCTATACACGGATTACAGCCTGTTATCACTGATCGAATAACACACCACTCGGCACAAATATGGAAAACAGGAAGTTGTACTATCAGCAATATTTTTTTTCACTTTCGAATGAAGAACCGCGGCACATGTATGTCATCATGCATTAATGCATACAATACTGATTTCTCAGTAAATCTCTCTCTGACATGTCAGACCATGAGAATATCTATTCGTACAATACCGATTTCTCAGTAAATCTCTCTCTGACATGTCAGACCATGACAATATCTATTCGTACAATACTGATTTCTCAGTAAATCTCTCTCTGACATGTCAGACCATGACCCATGACAATATCTATTCGTACAATACTGATTTCTCAGTAAATCTCTTCATATGAGAATATATAATTCACAGTCCTCATACAACACTGCATAATTTCTCGTACTAAGTCTAATAAGATCGATAAAGTCTCTGAACGATTCACAATACTGATTTCATAGCGAATCTCGTCTTAAACTAATATGTACTCCCACATTCTTGATTAGTAAATATATCTACAGGTATACATCATAGAATACTAATTTCTCATCAGATATCTAGATGTTATGGTTTAAGAGATCATATAACATAAAACGCTTTATTAGAATATCTATTCATATGCAAACATTGTGATCTAAATGAGATTGGGAACGAACAACACCTTTTAATGTCATGCAGAAACACAAAGTTCGCCGATCTTAGAGTTAATTTTATGGAAAGTCTCTGTAAAATAAATAACTCATTTTCTAAATTTAGCTATCAAGACCTTTTCATGTATGTCATTGCTATGCAAGACAAAACAATTATGACTTTGGTAGCTAAATACTGTTTTAATGTTTTAACAAGTTTTGAAAGTTTATAGTTGAGCATGTAGTCTAGTTTATATGTTATATGTATGTGTAACTATATCATGCTTTTATGCGCTAATTCTGTTAATTGTTAATTTACATTCGTCACATATGTATCTTATATACCAAATCTGGTATTTATGTTGTTTGAATAAATATATAAATACAATCTCGATTTACAATCTTGATTTCTGAGTATTTAAACTCCATGAAAATATCTATTCCTACAATCTTGATTTCTGAGTAACTCTCTTCACGTGAATATTCGTATTTCAGTCGTACAATCTTAATTTCTCGGTAGAACTCTCTACGAAAATAATTATTCATGCAATATTAATTTCCAAGTAAATCTCCCTATTATAGAATACCTACTCGAATAGTATTAATCTTTCGTTATTAATCTCATGTTCTAAGGGATTGTCGGTGAGGGAAAAGTTCGAGTGTTAGAACATACGACTGAAAACTAATCCGTTGCCCTGCTGTTCTCTCACTTCTCTGACAATATGGTTGTAATTAATACTACGGAAGTATAAGTCAGTTATTACTAGTTCTAGTAATATAACTTGAGTATATGGCTGTATCGATATCTGTTCGATATTATACGGATTTTCGAATGTTATCGTAATGTTGCAACGTACGCAATATTAGTAAAAGTCGGTTAAAATGTCGACACAGCAGACAGCAACAAGTACCGTAGCCTTTTATGGCTCTTTTGTTAATAAAAGTGCTGAGCTTTTGTCTTTCAGTTTCACTTCCAACCGGAAAGTCAATTACCATGACAGGTCACATGCTAAGTGTCGGATTCTAAAAGGAAACTGTAGTGTACATGTTGTTATTCTTGGAAGAGAGATCTTTGATCAATTGCTCTTACGCTGTGAACACGAACTGAGATCAAGTACAATGTCTTCATCTTCAGACGTGGAACACAACGACATCAACAATGAAAATCCCGAAAACCCGGAAGAAACCACAAACGATAATATCGTTTGCTGCTGCGACATAAGCACACGGAAATTCTGTAGCTTGGCTTACATGGCGGTTGCTCTCTTACTCGGAGTGGTGTTCTTGGTAGCTGGGAAAGTTAAAACGGATCGTGGAGCCATTCATATCAACGAGGATCCAGTGTATCGTTACCTCACTTTCATGTTGTTCGTCGCTGTACTCTGGATGAGTATTCTAATATTTCAAAAACGCATACCCGAAGGATTTCGCGAGAAATGGTTGAGCAAACACGAAGAGCCTGAAAAGCAACTCATTCCTATCCGTCTGTTGGTCGGCATCATGTTCTTTGGTCTCGGCAGTTCATTTATGACTATGGTTGAACTGCTCGAGTATTCTACCGGGTATGATTGCCCGTCAGGAGATCTAACCAAGCCGTTTTATTATTTCATGAGAACAATCTTCATGTACGCGCAACTGTATTTCTTTTATAAGCTCACGAGTAGTCGTTCGAAAAAAGTTTTGTTTTGCAGCCATTTTCTTGTCATGCATTTGATCGCAGTTAATCTCGGCACATGGATTGTAACATTCGTTCATGACTCCGCAGAAGAAATGGCACACGACCGAAAAAGCGCACAGAAAATAAACAGTACAGCAGATTTGAGTATGTACATGGCCCACAACTGGGGAATGATACTGGATTTAAAAAACCAAAGCGCGAACATAAGTGACATCAGTAAAGAATGCTTGAAGACAACCGAAGATTTGAAATCAACAGCTGATAATATGGCGCCGTATTTTTATACGTTTACCATGGAATATTGTCTGATATCAGCTGGGTTGTTATTGAACGTATGGCTGTCTCTTCGAAAGGGTGTAACTGAGGAATCCAACGACAACGTCGGCGACAACGAGGCTGACCAAGGACCTGATGATACTGACTCAGGCTCTATCGCAGGGAGCTGGGAACTAGTCGAAGCTGATGAAGGAATTCAGGAAGTGGGCACCCTGTGGCGATTTGGGTTTATTTTTGGATTGGTCTATGTTCCCGTGTTTGCTGCAATAATATTCAACATCATGTTCACAGACACTGTAGAGAAAGATAGGTTAATCTACGTTGGATTCCAGTGCTTCTTTTTTGCGTCAATTCTGGTAGCGTGTGTGATTGGTTGCTGGCAACTAGCCAAGCAGAAAGGAAAGAAAAATGAAAAAGAGAAACAAGAAAAACGGCTGCATAGTAAAGTTGATTTTTATCTTCTTGGTGGCGCATTAGTTGGTGTCTTCTTTCTTGATATGTTCATCATTATTGCAAGTATCTGTGAACTTGGAAGATCAACACCAATTGCAGTCTTTCTCATTATTACCAACATAACAGAGTTGTTCTGCTCAGTGGCTTTTACACATTTTGTCCACAAAGCATTGGAAAGTGAACTGCCGTCAGAAAAAGACGAAGCTGTTTTGAACTCAGCTTCGATAATACGCGAGGTCGTCTCCTTCTTGTTCATGTTGAATATTTGTTTCTGGGGAATGTATACGTTTGAAGTAAAGAAATCTAATATGGTCGTAAGCCTGGTTGAGGACTTCTATCATAAAAGTGTTTGGTTTTATATCTCACATTTCGTCTATCCTCTCGCAGTTTTCTTTCATTTCCACGGCGCTGTTTGCATGTTTGAAATTCTCAACATCTACAGCAAGGTGCCAGTAAGAGGAGGACCGCTGACAACCACAACGCCGTCGACCAACCGAGGCCCAGCTCCTCGTCATGTAGCAACGTAAAACGGTCACGTGAGGAAAAGTAACCATATTTGGCAACACTGCATGTTGTATAGGGTTAAACCCACTGGTTAAATCGCTGACGGTGAACCGTAAAATATACAGTTTTGTAAATACCTTGAATAATTTGTTATTAGTTAATAGTATAGAACTTTCAGCTTGGACTTAGAACATCTGCCTAACAACGAAAAACGATCTCGTGATGAAAAACAGCCATTTTGACAACACTGCATGTTGTAGGGTTAAACCAGTAAAGGTTAAACTGTAAAAATATACAGTTTTGTAAATACTTTGAATAATTTGTTATTAGTTAATAGTATAGAACTTTCAGCTTGGACTTAGAACATCTGCCTAACAACAAAAAACGATCTCGTGATGAAAAACAGCCATATTTGGCAACACTGCATGTTGTAGGGTTAACTGACCACTGAAGGTTAAACTATAAAAAGATACAGTCTTGTAAGTCTGCATGGCTAGCATTCGGAATCCATTGTGCGTTTGAGTTCCGTGTTAGCGCCAAAATCAAACTAAACAATACTACTACTTTGCTTTTCTTTCTATATACAGTTCTGAAGATCCACACAATTAGAAAACAATTTATATTAAGCTGATTTATCTTTGTAAATATTTCACTCTGAAGATATTATTGGTGGGTGAGTGAGTGAGTGAGTGAGTGAGTGAGTGAGTGAGTGAGTGAGTGAGTGAGTGAGTGAGTGAGTGAGTGAGTGAGTGAGTGAGTGAGTGAGTGAGTGAGTGAGTGAGTGAGTGAGTGAGTGAGTGAGTGAGTGAGTGAGTGAGTGAGTGAGTGAGTGAGTGAGTGAGAGTGAGAGTGAGTGAACCAGTGAGTGAACCAGTGAGTGAGTGAGTGAGTGAGTGAGTGAGTGAGTGAGTGAGTGAGTGAGTGAGTGAGTGAGTGAGTGAGTGAGTGAGTGAGTGAGTGAGTGAGTGAGTGAGTGAGTGAGTGAGTGAGTGAGTGAGTGAGTGAGTGAGTGAGTGAGTGAGTGAGTGAGTGAGTGAGTGAGTGAGTGAGTGAGTGAGTGAATGAGTGAGTAACAATTATTTTATTGCCCCCTAAACAGAGGAGTGATTGTTTTAAAGTTATTTACATAATTTCAAAAAGATATAATGTTTAGAAATAAATTAATTAAAGAATAGTTCCCTAACGTAAGAAATGTACTTTGCTGTTCTCAAAAAGAACTTTTCTTGATCATCTTTGAGTAAATTACTTAAATTACTTAATGCCTTTTCTCTCCCAATATTGTAGTGATGAACTCATCATCGTCCATTGAATGCAATTCCGCTGCAACTGTAAATGGTAAAGTGTCCATTACCCAATCCCACATCATATTTCTTTCTTTCTCAGATTCCCTACAATACAACAATGCATGTCTCAACGGGTCCCTACAAAGTACACGACATCTTTCACACTCGGTGTTACTGTTATGAATGTCCTCTACTCGTTTACCCCTCTGGGTGTATGATCCACATAAAATGCGCAGAACATCTGTTACTTCGCCCAACGAATCAGGATACTGCCTTGCCAAGTTCCACCAAAAGATTGGTTCGAGTTTACTGTGAACAACTGCGTTTAATTTCAGCTGTCGATTGCGTAATACATTTTCCCTCCATTGATTTTCATGAACCTCTTGAATGGTTAGCTTTACTATAATCTTCCACCTTGATTTACTGGGAAATACATCCTCGTTGTAAAAATCCTCGATGTAATTAAATAGATCATAACGTCTTAAAATCTTTATTACATCAGGAATAAATCCTGTTGCCCTATTGTCAACTTTCCATTTCCAGTATAAGTCTTCTTCTAAACATCCGTTTGTATGCCAAACCATCTCCTGACCTGATTATTCTACCAAGAAGATACAGCTTCCGTTTGTCAATTTCCGTTGCGACATCCCACAACCCAAGTAATCCCCTACATGCTGTTCCAGAGGTTCCTGGCAAAAATCCTTGAATGATTCTGATAATTTGATTTTGCACCTTCTTCAGTTGTTTTATCAACACTCCATTTACTCTCCATAGTTCACAACCATACAATAATTTTTCCATACCAATTGTTTTCCAGAGTTTCAATGATATGATGGGATTAAGTCCTAAATGACGACCTCCCCCTCTTATTATGCCAAAACAGGAATCCCACGCTTTGGTTGTTGCATCTTTAATGACATGCATACACGTTCCCTCCAAACACCAAATATTTCCAAGATTTTTCCATGTCTCTACCTCTTTAAGCTTCACTATTCCCAGATTCCAACTTCTCGTATCTAAATTCATTTTATGATCCGCTTTCTTTTCTCCGAATACCATGACAACAGTTTTCTTATAACTAAACATCATTCTCCATTTCTTACCAGAAGTATTTACTTCTTCCAACATCATGTCCAGCCCAGATTTCATTCGCGAAATCATCGTTAGATCATCAGCGAACATAGGTGATCCAAAGTATATATTACTGATTACGACGCCACGTTTGGTTGACTCTAGCAAATTAATAAGATCGTTAACATACACAAGATACAACCATGGTGATAAGACACCCCCCTGTCTGGTTCCTTGAGTGATTTTATACTCTCTTGATTTGCAACCTGCAATTACAACATACTCCTTCATATCTTCGTACCAATTGCTTACAATTCTCCAAGCCTTGCCAGTTACACCCATATAATAGAGCTTGTAGAGCATACCATCAATCCACACGGTATCGAAAGCCTTTTTCACATCCACGTAGCCAACATACGCCTTGTCCCCATCTTCACAGCACTGATTTATTACCTCGTCAATCATAAAAGCCGTGCTCAGCGCATCCTGTTTAGTCTGATATGCTCCTTGCAATTTGTGAAGACTATTGTAATGTTTACACTTTATTCGATCCAATACAAGTCGCTCAAGTACTTTATCCAATACCGGAAGTAAGTTGATCCCACGGGAATCATCAAACGTCATCTGTGATTTTCTACCTTTTGGGATGGGTACTTTAACGGCCAGCTTAAATGCACGGGGAACATATTCTTTGTCTATTATATTCCTGTACAAATACACCAGACTTTCAATTAACTTGCTGCCTCCATTCTTTATATGCTCGTATGTAATGCCATCAAAACCAGAAGCTTTCCCATTTGGAAGGGTTTGAATAATTCTGGATACTTCCTCGAAGGCGAATGGTGTGTCAAAAAGATCATCAATATCCATCAACGACTTGTGTTTTAACTCTTTAAATTCACTTTCGACAAATAGCGAAAACTCTTCCATAAAATCATCATTTTGTAGCGGTGAGAATAATTTCTCATAATAGTCAGCCCAGCACTCAGCCTGCTTTTGTTCATCCTCTACCAGCTCTTCGTCTTTCTGTAGATATGTTGATCTTCTTACGCTTCGTCCCATCTTTCTATTTACGTATCTCCAAAACTTAAACTGATCTACTTCCTCCATTCCTGCTATTTTCTCAAATTCTTCGTTTTCGTATATTTGTCTTGTTTTTCTAAGTTCTCTGCGAAATGCTTTTTTAGCTTCTTTGTAGTTTTGATACAATTCTTTCTCAATTCCTCTAGGCCTTCCATCCATAGTCCACTCGTACCAGGCAGTTTTTGACAACTTTTTTAGTCTATTAAGCTCTTCACTCCAATATGGTTTAATATATCGTCGATATTTTACTTTTGGAAGATTTCTAGAAGCTTCTTTCAACGATTCACTTAGTTTATCCACCATCTTATCAATATCGGAATCTTGTCTAATATCAAACATTTGACTGAAATGTACAGATAGTATTTTCGTTAAAATTTGTGCATACACTGTCAATTGATATTCGGTACATTTTCTCCAAGCAATATTGTTTACTTTGTTACCTTTTTTCCATGAGTCAGTATTGCCCCTGTCACAATGACTTAACCGCAATCTCTGCCTTTACTGGTAGATGATACGCTGTATTATTCGGATGTTCATCCATTACCTTAACATTTCTTACCTTATGTAGTAATATACTGTCGAGAAAAATGTAATCCACAACACTACACCCCAGTGAAGATACATAAGTATACATTGGTCCTTCGCACTCGTGTCCTACGTTTACTGTGCACATTTGAAGTTTATCTGAAACATCTCTAACCATCTTTCCACGAGAATTTTCTTTTTGCCCAGATCTTTCGTCATCCATGTGAGCATTAAAATCCCCAAGAACAACTAATGTATCCCCCATACTTCGTTTTGTAAAGCAAAACAGTTCAATTTCCTCCAATGCTTTCTTGAACTCCGCCAAACTGTTATTCGTCGAAGGTAAATAGACACAACAAATCAATAGTTTTATAGACTGATTTGTAATTCTCACTGCAATCATGCGATCAGATTGTATTGATATTTTTTGTCCAATATAAATTCCGTCTCTCCATAAAATTGCCAACCCCCCTTGACCCCTTCTCCATCTGTAATTCAAATCATTTTTTGAACTAGATGAGGAATAACATTTGAAACTGCCATCCAAGGTCTCAAGAAAAGACAACTCATCCGGATATAACCAATGTTCCGTAACAGCCAGAACATCAAACTTTTTAAATAAATCTTTAGCATACCTGACGTTCCCATAAATACCTTCGCAGTTCCAGGTTATCACGTTTAGCGTCATCAAGGATTATTATTTCTGTCCTCTGGCTCGGTCCTGTTTACACCTCTTCTGTCCTTCCACGTTGCCTCAGATAACCATGCTCTGGCATACACATTCTCTGGCCAGAATTCGTTTGTACACACTTTATCAAAATCTTCTATTTTCACATTAACGCGTACTGCTATTGTTCCCTTCCTCTGACTTTTGAACAATCTTACATACGTTGGGTGAGTGAGCGAGTGAGTGAGTGAGTGAGTGAGTGAGTGAGTGAGTGAGTGAGTGAGTGAGTGAGTGAGTGAGTGAGTGAGTGAGTGAGTGAGTGAGTGAGTGAGTGAGTGAGTGAGTGAGTGAGTGAGTGAGTGAGTGAGTGAGTGAGTGAGTGAGTGAGTGAGTGAGTGAGTGAGTGAGTGAGTGAGTGAGTGAGCGAGCGAACCAGCACACTGCAATGGTTCGTGCAACTTGTCTCACAACGACCTTGACCATTGCACAGCATGTTACACACTGCAATGGTTCGTTCAACTTGTCTCACAACGATCTTGACCATTGCACAGCATGTTACACACTGCAATGGTTCGTGCAACTTGTCTCACAACGATCTTGACCATTGCACATCATGTTACACACTGCAATGGTTCGTGCAACTTGTCTCACAACGATCTTGATCATTGCACAGCATGTTACACACTGCAATGGTTCGTGCAACTTGTCTCACAACGATATTGATCATTGCACAGCATGTTACACACTGCAATGGTTCGTTCAACTTGTCTCACAACGAACTTGTCTCACAACGATCTTGATCATTGCACAGCATGTTACACACTGCAATGGTTCGTGCAACTTGTCTCACAACGATCTTGACCATTGCACAGCATGTTACACACTGCAATGGTTCGTGCAACTTGTCTCACAACGATCTTGACCATTGCACAGCATGTTACACACTGCAATGGTTCGTGCAACTTGTCTCACAACGATCTTGATCATTGCACAGCATGTTACACACTGCAATGGTTCGTTCAACTTGTCTCACAACGATCTTGATCATTGCACAGCATGTTACACACTGCAATGGTTCGTGTAACTTGTCTCACAACGATCTTGACCATTACCCAGCATGTTACACACTGCAATGGTTCGTGCAACTTGTCTCACAACGATCTTGATCATTGCACAGCAACACACTGCAATGGTTCGTGCAACTTGTCTCACAACGATCTTGACCATTACACAGCATGTTACACACTGCAATGGTTCGTGCAACTTGTCTCACAACGATCTTGATCATTGCACAGCAACACACTGCAATGGTTCGTGCAACTTGTCTCACAACGATCTTGACCATTGCACAGCATGTTACACACTGCAATGGTTCGTGCAACTTGTCTCACAACGATCTTGACCATTGCACAGCATGTTACACACTGCAATGGTTCGTGCAACTTGTCTCACAACGATATTGACCATTGCACAGCATGTTACACACTGCAATGGTTCGTTCAACTTGTCTCACAACGATCTTGATCATTGCACAGCATGTTACACACTGCAATGGTTCGTGCAACTTGTCTCACAACGATCTTGATCATTGCACAGCATGTTACACACTGCAATGGTTCGTGCAACTTGTCTCATAACAATACAGAGAGTTCAACTTTTTACTACAGTTTAATAATTCATTTTTTTAATTTTACTAGTATTACAATTTAAATTATTTATAAAATGTCTTATTGCTCAGGTAAAGCTTACCGCAAGAAAATTTAGAAGTCTCTTAAGCCAGCTCACCAATGGGGGCGCTATCAAGCCACAGTTTATGCATAAATACATACAAATCATCTGTCACCGAAACCTAAAGAAAACACAGCAAAATAGACACCAGAGTTGTAGCCAATGTGTTTTAGATGTTCTCTATGGGGGCTTTCCATTTACACGGTTAGACCGGTCAGTCCGGTTAAATGGAACACGATTCGTTTGAGACCTGGGATGGTCTGACTGGAAAATTTGGTCCTAATCAAAAGCAAGTCCATTCTGGCCGGACTGACCGGTCTAACCTTGTCAATTGGAAAGCGCCCATATGATTAACTAAAGTCAAACAATTTTCTCAATTTTTTCGCAGGAACATCTTGTACTCTGAGTGGTAAGTAGAGAAGAACTCTACCTTCTGTTTACTAGTCTGACACTCTACCATGCACCTCAGCTACATGGTCAAGTTGGGAGCAGGTCGTGGAATGATGGCGCTTAATATATTTGATATTTCAAAACTGAAATGTAGTTTCTTCAATATCGAGAGACTCAACTCTTCTTATTATAAGGCTGGGCTTGTTTTCGGGTCATTACGCCAAACGGCACACGCTGATTGGTTGCTGAGAGGTCCGGAAAAAGCCGTAATGTCCTCTCGGCACTGTGAGAGGGAATTACGTCCTTTTTAATGACCTGCAAGTTTTGGTGGGAAAATTACTGAGTTGATTTGAATGAAAATAAAAGCGAATGAGATATATTCGTTGGAAAATTTTGAACAATAATACGTCCTGAAACATCAGTGTTTCTTTTTATAAAAACTTCTTATTTAAAAGCGCGAAAAATAAAAGCCTACAGGTGTAAACATGAAGCGAAACGAACAAGCTCAAAAGTAAGAACTAAGGTGAACAGCGACACCTGATCAAGACAAATGTAGAACTAAAAACAGATAAGAAAACAAACCAAAAGCCATATAATAAAAGGCTTATTAACCTCGTTTTCTCGGTCTGTACGAGAAAGTATTTGCCCTCGGTTTCTCTCGCACAAACCTCGCTCCTTCGTCGCTCGGTCTGTACGAAAACCTCAGGCAGATACTTTCCCGTACAGACCTCGAACTCGGTTAATAAGCCCTTAATATTAAGTTGTTAAAATAATTATTGTGGGACAGCGATCTCAGATGGAGGATAATGATATTAGGTGTTACTCCGAGTGACGAACCACACTGGGCTGGGATTCGAACCCGCGACCTTCGGTTTACTAGTCCGATGCTCTAACCAACTGAGCTACAGGTCAGGTTGGGAGCTGAAGGTCGAATGATAGTATTTAGGCTATTTGAAATTTCGAAACAGACTAGTCTCTTCAATATTTAGACAACAGTCTTCATACATGACGATTTCGAATGATTATTGCGAGACAGTGAACTCGGGTGGAGAATAATATTAAGGTGTTACTCCGAGTGACGAACCATACCGGACAAGTAGAGAAAACACTACTTGGCCCGGCTGGGATTCGAACCTGCGACCTTCGGTTTACTAGTCCGATGCTAGCTACATGGTCAAGTTGGGAGCTGAAGGTCGAATGATACTACTTAGGCTATTTGATATTTCGAAATCCCAGCTGGGCCAAGTAGAGTTTTCTCTACTTGTCTGGTATAGTTCGTCACTCGGAGTAACACCTTATTATTATTCTCCACCCGAGTTCACTGTCCCACAATCATCATCATCATCATCATCATCGTCATCACCATCCCGTTTGTCCCCTGAGGGGGGGGGGGGGGGGGGTCGGGTCGTCTACTCTCGACACCTCTCTCCACTCTATTCTGTCATCGACTTTGTCCAGATCCACCACTCTCCCGTCATCCCGAACACAATCCATCCATCGCTTTCCCGGTCGTCCTCTCTTCCTTGTTCCTGGTTCCCTGCGCTCCGCTGCCCATCTAACGAACTCCATCTCCTCCATTCTCTTTACGTGTCCGTACCATCTCAGCCTGCTTTCTCGTATCTTCTCTCTTAGTTCAGCCACCTTCAATTCCTGCCTTATGTTTCTCATTCTCACTGTCCCGCAATAATCATTCGAAATTAACTCCTCATCTGATGTTGTTGCTTACTCTACTTACCCGGTATCGTTCATCACTCGGAGTACATCACCTAATATATGTCAATGTAAAAGATCCCTCCACTATACAGCGAAGCTAAGTGAAAAGATGGTAAACTGCCAAGAAGAGTTTTGATAACGAAATACTGACATTACGAGCGGAGGCCTTCATCACAGTAAAAATATCAGAAAAGCTCCACTTAAAACGTCAGTACTTCGTTATCAAAACTATTCTCGGGCAGTTTACCATCTTTTCACTTTGCTCTATTACACACGATACCTTGTATGGTGTTGGATTCAAGACTCTCAGATGATCTCCTCGAAGGCTCTCAAGTGATTGCTTCACATGCACTCTTGATTCAGCCAAAGTTGGCACTCTTTCTTTCAACTAAAATAAAACAGAACCAGAAAATATGTATTGGTACTGTAGGTATGTTTTCCCTACCAGTCTTCCTGGATATTAGTACTGTTCAACGGACAATTGTACGTCTATGGACGGCAAGCACGTGGAAGTCATTGGCGCCGGACAAATGTGTTTTTACGTTAAAAAACTGTATTTACCCTGTCTGTCTGTCTGTCTGTGACTGTCTGTGACTGTCTGTGACTGTCTGTGACTGTCTGTGACTGTCTGTGACTGTCTGTGACTGTCTGTGACTGTCTGTGACTGTCTGTGACTGTCTGTGACTGTCTGTGACTGTCTGTGACTGTCTGTGACTGTCTGTGACTGTCTGTGACTGTCTGTGACTGTCTGTGACTGTCTGTGACTGTCTGTGACTGTCTGTGACTGTCTGTGACTGTCTGTGACTGTCTGTGACTGTCTGTCTGTCCGTCCGTCTGTCTGTCTGTCTGTGACTATCTGTCCGTCCGTCTGTCCGTCTGTCCGTCTGTCCGTCCGTCCGTCTGTCTGAGACTATCTGTCTGTCTGCCTGTCTATCCGTCTGTCTGTCTGTCTGTCTGTCTGTCTGTCTGTCTGTCTGTCTGTCTGTCTGTTTGTCTGTCTGTCTGTCCGTCTGTCAGACGGACGGACGGACAGACACTATCTGTCTATCTGTGACTGTCTGTCCTCTCCTCTCTCCTACTGCAATACACATCCAATACCTTGCCGTCCTGCCAGTAAATCTTGTACAAATTCTCAATTTTGGATGGTGAAACCCAAGCTCGTTTGTTCTCCAACACTGAATGACGACAAAGAATACGTTGGCCAATAATGGGAATAGGTTCCTTACTTTGCGTCATCAGATCAACTAGAGCTTTTCCTAAAGAAATAAATACCCAAACAATAACAACAGCGTTGTCATCCCTCGGTTAAACCTGGTTCCTACATGGTCGATAATTGTAATAAAGACGGCTGGAGACCGTCAACGACCGATACTAAGAGCCTGATTTCCATAAAATCGTCCCAATTGCCCAAATCTCTCCAATCAGACTAGAGATATCTCGAATCGCCCAATCTGATTGGATGGATTCAGGCGATCGTATGAAAAGCAGGTTTAAGAGTTCAGTTTATCTCAGCGACAAGCAAAGACTGCCAACGACACTTAACGACCAATAAAAACCTGGCTTTAAAAGAAAGCATGGAGCACGGTAATTTCAAACGTAAAGAGAAACTCATTTTTACTCCGCGAAATAAATATTGTTTTCCGTTGTTTTGTGTCTGATTCTCTGTTATAAAGAAATGGTACATGGTTTAGCAAGTTCTATTGAGTTATGGATGCACTTGGGAAGTTGGATAGCACTAAAAAATCTAGAGCTTTTTTCGTTCTCTCCGAACTTCCCGCGTGCATGCATAACTCGATGGAGCACGCCAAACCATGAACCATTTCTTAAATATAAATAATTTTTTCCATAAAAACTCTAGTATATGGTGTGACCTACTTATTTGATTCTATAAATAAAGGGGAGCACGGATGGCGTGTGCTGTTAGCGCGCTGCCTCTCACCAATATTTAAGCCCGGTTAGACGGGGCTAGTACTTGGATGGGTGACCGTCTGGGAATAACCCTGTTCTCAAGCTTAGACCTTGTGAGTAGAGTTTAGTTGGTCTCTCCTGTGCTTCGAGGGTTTTTCACTGGGTTCTCCGGTTTTCCTCCCTCCGTAAAATCAACACCATCTGGGTTAGGAGTGGCGCCCACCCCTGCCTTAGGGTAGTAGCCAAAGAAAGAGCAGCTTTCTGGCTCCCTCCGACTGCGGTCGACCGGTGTTGTATTGTATTGTATTGTATTGTATTGTATTGTATTGTATTGTATTGTATTGTATTGTATTGTACAGTGTGTATAAAAAAAAACTGAACCCTTAGAAAACAACCTATTGTAGTAGTTTGAAAGCCCTAAGCACTTCGCTGAACCCACAGATGCGTAAAACACACGGTCTTATACACCTGGGAAATTAATTTCGTTGGCCCAAGCGCTGCGTTATAAATTAATCAGCACAATAAGTTAAATGAAGCGAAAAAGCTTTTAAATACTTTCACCATGCATACACTTCAAGTTATCTTAATTTCCCAGGTGTATAAGACCGTGTGTTTTACGCATCTGTGGGTTCAGCGAAGTGCTTAGGGCTTTCAAACTACTACAATAGGTTGTTTTCTAAGGGTTCAGGTTTTTTTGATACACACTGTATTGTATATATATATACGTACCATCATGACCGTACAGTCGATAGAGATTCTTTTTCCCGGGAATGGAAATCTTTTCGACGTCTTCACTGAGTTTCATTCTTGGAGTACCAGATATTTCAATAAGCTAAAACAAAATTAACCCTTTAATGATTTGGCCAGGTTTCCGGGAGCTCTCCCCTTGACGAGTAAAATTATATCTCACACTCATTATTAATTCATGAGATAGTCAGCCAATTACAATAGTTCATTCAGTCACCTGATTGAAGTTGGATACTGCAGTAAAACCCAAGATATTAGATGAAAACCGGTGTTCATCTAATTCTTAAGATCATAATTATCTACGCAAAATAAACAAGTTGCTGTATGAATAAATTTTACACACACTTATGAATAAAATCTCATGAGGGTTTATTTTAATTGTATTTTTCAATTGAAATTGCTCGATTGAGATGCCATATCAATAACTTGTTTATCGTGTTTCATCACGGGAATCCAAACACTCGAAAACAATAATATTCATCATGTTTTCTCGTGTTTGGATCCCCCGATGAAACACTCAAACTCGTTGTTGATACATTAGGCGCCAAATTTAACCAAAAGATGACATTAGCTTTACAGTCAAAATGGAAATACCTTCCCACTTCTTCTTCTGTAGTTTGTTGTGTATTATTGTATTTCTGTAGTCGCTACTGAAGCGTGAGGAAAATTTTTTGTTGAAAAATGTGAATAAAAAGTATAATTTAGCTTTCATGGAATTTAATCATAAATATAACGAATGTTTCTCTCAAATCGATACCAACAAACAAATCTAAATCAAGAATAAGCGACTTTTATCGCTGGATTTTCCTCACGCTTCTGTAGTGGCTACAGAAATGCAGTAATACACAACAAACTACAGAAGCAGAGGTGGGGTAGAATTTCAGGCCACAATCTTCCTCAATATACATGTAGCGACCGCTCCCACCGCTCCCCCCCGGCTACGTCCCTGGCCCAAAATAGTATCTTGGCAACCATTCACGCATGCTCAAAAAGAAATATCGAGTCTGTTCATATGATGCCTGAAATAGGAAAGCACTTTTGATTTTTTTTTCTTATTCCTAGGAGCAAATGGTACTATAAATGATACTATGTTTTATTCATTTGCTCAACCATTTATAATTTCACACTTTTTTCTCTTGAGAGAGAGGAATAAGGGAGTAAGGGGGAATAAGACAACATATCTTGTCATATAAAACAGACAGCAAGGAATAAGGGAGTAAGGGGGAATAAGATAACATATCTTGTCATATAAAACAGACAGCAAGGAATAAGGGAGTAAGGAGGAATAAGACAACATATCTTGTCAGTTGTCATACAAAACAGACAGCAAGGAATAAGGGAGTAAGGGGGAATAAGACCGCATGTCCCCGAAGTCCCTAACAATCTACACTTCGCACATGTTTGTTACGGATTGTGATTCATATCGTTGGCGTGTTTTTACGAAATTACGAAGACTTCAGAACTTTTAATATTAAACTACAGTATGGAGAGAAAAAAGAAAAGACACAATCCTATTCTCTTTGAGGAAGTGCGCAATCGGTGCTCCGTTAAACAAGCATCCGCCGAGGCCATAAAGACTTTCACAAATGGCCTTCGAAATACTAGTTTGCCGAGCGTATTAACAGACATAAATTTAATTACACAGAATCAATTTTGAATCCCTGCTACTGTAGAATTTGAAACAGATTGTAAAGGCAGGAAATCTGCAATCATAATGAAAGTATATAAATATGCGTTGTCATTAACTATTTAATTAGTTCTCAACTCTCAAGTAGGTCTGCTTTCTAGTGTATACATGCAATTGTTTTTTTTCCCTATATGAACTGTATGATGACAATCATGTCATTTTAATGTTTTTAGTTTAGTGAAGAGACTTTCTTCGAGTATTAAAACATTTACGTCAAACAACTAATGGTCTAGAAACCTACTTACAAGAATGCGGATATGCAAACCCAGGCTAGAGATAAACTTGATAATTTACTTAATTTACATGGAATGCGGACAACAGCCCACGTTCACAATTTACGTTAACATTATAGCAGTAATAGCAACTTAGTCCTTACTCCTTTATAGACAAGATAATCAACACGCACGAGACAAGCTAAATAACAATCGTTACACTTAGGCTTAGCACCAAGCTAAATATTTATCTTCTTTGAGAGTAGAGAGTACTGGATTTCACAAAGAAAAGCTTAATATTTCACTGGTCTACAGCTTGATTTTTAAATTATTAAGAATCTTATATTTCTTGATGAAATGGAACGACTTCTATAAAGTGCTATTAATAAAATAATTTGAAAAGATTCAAATGTTAGGGAGGATGAAAATCGGCTGCCCGTGGGGTCTTTGCTCTTTCTATGTCAGCATGTTGATCACTCTCATGTTAATTGTTAATCTAGATTAAGCCATTAACCATCGCCAAATAACAGGGTGAAAATAACCACCGAATAACCATCGCCAAATAACAAGGTGAAAATAACCACCGAATAACCATCGCCAAATAACAACGTGAAAATAACCATCGAATAACCATCGCCAAATAACAACGTGAAAATAACCACCGAATAACCATCGCCGGACTGGCTTACCCTGTCGAAGGTGTAAGGTTCTTCTACCAAGTCGTCTTCATCGATCTTCTTCCTTAGATCTTCTAAACGGTTAGTAAGCTCAAACCTTGGGATAACTGCAACGATGGAGTCATCAGTGTAGAGCTTGATACACGCATACATATTTAGGAAAGCAAAATATACCTGAAGTGGTTGCTGTACGTTGTCGGGAGTTGTACTTGTAGGAAGCGCAGTTAGGATTAAGACGCTGTCCCTGTTCTGTATATTTTTAAGCTGCAAACAGGAAATGCTTTAGACATACGTAAAGTGACATTGCTAAAATTCTTGTTTTCAAAACCGCGTAAACCCAACTGGGTGTGTTACTCATTAGAAATTGGAAAAATGAGATAAAATGAGGGAAAACGTCAAACGTTTGCGTCTACGAGTCAGCTTGGCTCACCTTCTATATAAATACCCACTCACTTTGGCCAAGCCCATGTCACATGTGCAGTTATTACGTGTTAATTATTTTTATATTGTGTTTACACTATAGCCTGGCCCGGCTAGCCGAGATTTCACTTGGTGTTTCATTTGACAAGTCTTGTTTGCTCATATGTAATGTTAGTTGCCCGCAAAAGTGGTATAATTCTGGTTTCATGGCCGGAAACATAAAAAAATATGCAGTTATCACGGTCGACTCAAGCAAGCCAGTCCAGATACGGGGGTTTAATAGCCCTTCTGGCGTATTGATACGGATGACTAAATCAGCTCGAGCACGAGCAAGGTGCCTCGCCAGGCCGGCCACCCAGGCTGGCTAAATATTATAATAAAAAAAAAACCTTAAAATATATTGAACAACAATCAACCATCACAGCTTGCTAAGATACACAAGTAATTTTTATGTTGCTATATTAAGACATATAAGACTTGAAAATCTAGTCGAAAATATTTCTTGTACTAACATTTTAATATGGTAAAGCAATTTGTACATCATACATTGTCATTGATATTATTTATTAGTTACTTTCATATTCAGTTTGTATGTCTTCTACAAGGTTTGCTATCTCATTTTCACTAAGCGCATCGGCTATCAAAGTGTCTTCTTTCTCCTGAGACAGAGGCAAGTCTGAGGGCGTTACTTTTGAGCGGTTAATTATAAATGACTCTATGGATTTTATTTGTTTTCCTTGGCTTTGTTTTAAAGTGCTGAAAAACTCATCAAACTTCTTCTCAAGAACTTGTCTTTTACCTCTATCTCTATCTAGGTCAGCACAAAATTTATCATATTCACGTGCAACGTCGAAATGAGACTTCTTCAAGGTTTCTCAACATTGATTTTTCCTGGAAGCTTTCCAACGAAGCCGGTTTGTTGATGACCAATTCCTTTTTCCAGTTTTAGCAGCTCAGTTCTCTTCATCACCCATGAAGATTCAATAACACCGAGAAGCTCTTGCGTCATCCAACTGTGAAGACTGTGGTCTTCCTCGATACTAGTCATCATATTGTTGTGAAATCGCATTTTTTCCTTCGATAAGAGCCCTGTGGCTTCAGATATATCCTCTTACCGTTAACTGATGCACTTTACGTGTGCCTCTTTCACTTGCTCTGGCGTAGTTTGACAACTAAGAAACTCCTTTTCATCCGTTTCACGTAAAGGTACAAACTCTTCCGTGCTTACTTTTCCCAGTGTTTCTGTTTCAGGAGCATAGCAAGCTGAGACCTCCGGGACCTGTTCAGTTGTGACTTGTGCGTCGGAGATCTTGATGCTTATTTCTACGTTTCCATTTGATTTGTCTATGGTGCTGCAATCTTGCACAAGAGTTTTGGACTCTTGTTTAGCTTTCAATGAAATGCCATATAGTAGAAAATCGAATTTTCGGCCGCCGGTATTGCCAAGACGCTCACTGGTGGTTTTGACCAATCAGCATTTAGTGTTCTTTGCACCTGTCAGTTTGGGTCACTGATCAGTAGCCTGCCCCGCAAACATCTCCGGTTTCTGTCAGGCGAACTGATCAGTAGTAGCGTAGTGCGGTAGTGGCGTACGTTCTCACTCTTTCTGACAGTTAATGAATGAGGCATGTAAATGCATTTTAGAAACAGGCAAGATGTTTTACATCTCTTATTAGTAAAACTGGATTCAAAAACGACTGCAGTGTATTCTGGCGCAAAATTGACACACTACCTTTGAGATCCAATTTCACTTCCACGATAAACAGCAAATAATAAAATACAGCACATACCCAGATCGCTACACGCTACCGTCGGGCACCTCGGCCTGATATGATCATGCCGCATATACAGGCGCGCAAAGAGGGGGTTGCGGAGGGGACCACCACCCTTTTTTGGAAATTTTCGGGCCTTCCAGACGTCCAAGACCTGTGTGGTCACTTTGTATTAACAATGACCCCTCTAAAAAATCATAGTCGCGCTTTTGCGCAGTCATATTTGTTAATAAATTCATCTAACATGGTGATTATTATATATAAAAGTGCACCATATTCTCTTAGTTATATTCTCATATCTTATTCCCCCTTGCTCCCTTATTCCCTTAGGACTTAGTCATAGTGCTTATATTCTCATATCTTATTCCCCCTTACTCCCTTATTCCCTTAGGACTTAGTCATACTGCTTATGTTCTCATATCTTATTCCCCCTTACTCCCTTATTCCCTTAGGACTTAGTCATAGTACTTATATTCTCATATCTTATTCCCCCTTGCTCCCTTATTCCCTTAGGACTTAGTCATAGTGCTTATATTCTCATATCTTATTCCCCCTTGCTCCCTTATTCCCTTAGGACTTAGTCATAGTGCTTATATTCTCATATCTTATTCCCTCTTACTCCCTTATTCCCTTAGGACTTAGTCATAGTGCTTATATTCTCATATCTTATTCCCCCTTGCTCCCTTATTCCCTTAGGACTTAGTCATAGTACTTATATTCTCATATCTTATTCCCTCTTACTCCCTTATTCCCTTAGGACTTAGTGATAGTGCTTATATTCTCATATCTTATTCCCCCTTGCTCCCTTATTCCCTTAGGACTTAGTCATAGTACTTATATTCTCATATCTTATTCCCCCTTACTCCCTTATTCCCTTAGGACTTAGTCATAGTACTTATATTCTCATATCTTATTCCCCCTTGCTCCCTTATTCCCTTAGGACTTAGTCATAGTACTTATATTCTCATATCTTATTCCCCCTTGCTCCCTTATTCCCTTAGGACTTAGTCATAGTGCTTATATTCTCATATCTTATTCCCCCTTGCTCCCTTATTCCCTTAGGACTTAGTCATAGTGCTTATATTCTCATATCTTATTCCCCCTTACTCCCTTATTCCCTTAGGACTTAGTCACAGTGCTTATATTCTCATATCTTATTCCCCCTTACTCCCTTATTCCCTTAGGACTTAGTTATAGTGCTTATATTCTCATATCTTATTCCCCCTTACTCCCTTATTCCCTTAGGACTTAGTCATAGTACTTATATTCTCATATATTATTCCCCCTTGCTCCCTTATTCCCTTAGGACTTAGTCATAGAGCTTATATTCTCACATCTTATTCCCCCTTACTCCCTTATCCCCTTAGGACTTAGTGATAGTGCTTATAGACATCCTCAAGTCCATATAGTTGTAATTGTTGTAATTCAGTCAGCGACTATCACCGATCAAGGCTTAATTACAACAATTACAATGGAAACGCTTGATGTTTACAATGTAAAACACAATGAACTTGCGAACTTCCGAAGATTTGGGTGAAACGTATTTTCCAAATGACTGTAAAGGATAAATTGACCTGTGCACAGTTAAACTGAAACCTAGAAGCAGATTTGAATTGAATAAAACATAGTATCATTTATAGTACCATTTGCTCCTAGGAATAAGAAAAAAAAATCAAAACTGCTTTCCTATTTCAGGCATGGTATAAGTCTGTTGGCAGAGCCTCTGCCATCGCAGAACCCACTTTACCCCGAAGCCTGCGTAGGTCGGAAAGGGGCTCTGACTCGCAGGGTACGTATTTGTTAGTTAGCCAGTGTTTCGCTGCAAAACAATACCTAATTCCTCCTCAACACGCTGCCTGGTCAATTAAACTCAGAATCTAAATTGTTTTATACGGTGTTTAACATGTTTTCATTTTAAACATTCCTAGCGCAGCTGCAGTAAACCGTCTTCACAGCTGGTGCCCGCAGCTTTTGTCAATGTCATGACGCAGCCCCGTACCCAGGCGTTATCTTGTTTACTACGCCACCGCGTGACGCGCGCACGATTACACGCGCAGAACACGCGAAGAGAAACGCAGAAGCTTCACCACTGTTTCGCGCCAGGCTTCGCGCACTGCAGGCCGTACCTTCCACGAGCGCCACACGCGGCGGCTTAGTAAACAAGCGGCTGAATACGAGGCTGGTCTGACGTACATAAATGAGGCGATGTTCTTACTTACTTTATAAACACAACCAAGAGCTGGCTGTTTCTGACACGTCACAAGGTGGGTACCAATACCAAATGAATCAATGGAGTGACCCTATATAATACACATTGCTTCGTTAATCTATTAATCTTCATCTTTTAGATAGAGTTTAAAAACTCATGTCCGTGATGATGGAAAAATCCTCCTGATTTACATAAACCTTAGCTTTGATTTTCTCGGCTTAGACAAGGTTGTTTTTCAAAATTACTACGCCAATGAACTTACCAAATGGATCGCTTTTGAAGCTATTCAGTATACGTGTCTGATAAAACACTGTTGCTCATGTTTTAAATATTACATAAGTGTATAGTTTACACACTACATGTATTATTATATGGCACGGATTACTTCCGGTAAAATCACGAACTGTGATTGGTTGCTGACGTGGCGAGATTTCTCCGTAATGCCCGCGGGTATTATGAAAATTGTCAATGCCCTACGATTGGAAACAAACAAAAAATCCTAATAAGAAACTTTTACAGACGAAAATAAATGAAATAAACGACGATGAACATTATGAAAGTAAATTCTAGTATCCAGACGATAAAGAAACAGCAGAAAATAACGCTAGTTCGGTGTTTTGACAAAGTTAAAGGAAGCGAAGACCAAGAAATACAAGATTGATTTTGAAATAAAAAGTGCCATATAATAAACTACGAAATAATCTCGACCGTTCGGTCTTTACGGTAAAATATTAAACCTCGGTCTTGAACGTATTAATCTCGCTATTGCTCGGTCGATACAGCAAGACATCGGTTTAATATTTTACCGTAAAGACCCCACTCTCAGTTATTAAGTAGTTAGTATTATACAATAACCAAAATGTTTTGCACGTTTTCATTGGTCGAGAGCCATGATCTATTACAGGACAGATGCACGCGTTTCGTCACACTTGTTCCTATTCCTGTGAACCAATGAAAATCGTCACTGCAATGTCACGAACCAATGATATTCCCCGTTTTGTATAGATCATGGATCACGTCAGATGGCGTGTTTCACCTTTTCCAATGCCCCGAAAATTCGGCGGGAAAATTCAATGAACCTTATCAAACGTTTTTTCTTCTTTTTTTCATTGTATAAAACAAATAGATTCCATTTTTCCGTTGTCTGTTCAGTTATAGATGCACAGAGGACGTCACAACGTGGTAAGAACATCAGTGACCCACTCGACTGCGTCTCGTGGGCCACTTTTTTGTTCTTACCACGTTGTGACGTCATCTGTGCATCTATAACTGAACAGACAACGGCAAAATGGAATCTGTTTGTTAAATACTTATATTAACAGTGAGGTCTGCACGAGAAAGTATTATGGTTCTTGCTTCGTTTTATTTTTAATTTTTGAACGCTGTTTTCGTCTTCGAAGTTTGCTGTTACCATGCAGTTACCTGTTAGTTTTTTTCGTGTCGCTTCTTGTTTACACCAGTTCGGCTTTCACAGAAATTTGTCGCGTTTTTAAACAAACAGTTTTTAAAAAAAAACAGCACTAATGTTCCAGTTAATCCAATACAACTACTTCTCTCTTATTTGTATTCAAACCAACTAAAAAAATTTCCCGCTAAAACTTATATTGGTGCGAGAGAAAAGCGTGTTGAACTAGCTTTCTTGTAAGAATGTGCCTAGTTTAAGCTTTAAAACAAAAATAGCTTTAATAGCTATAAGAATGCTCATTTTCTATGTACAGTATAGTTTTCCTATTTTACCCCAACATTTTAAGCAACTTTTTAATTTAAAAAAACAAGGCCAATAGCTGTAAAAAACCCGGCCAATAGCTGTAAAAAAACCGGCCAATACCTGTTGGTTTAACGATAAGAGTGTGTCTTCGTTGATATCATTGCTTGCAACAATTATGGATTTCTCAAGCCAGGGAGCGTCAAACCTAAAGAACAATTTTAAAAAGTGCTTTTGTGTTTTTAGTACTTAAACAATTCATTAATAACTCACAAAGGAAATCAGTGGTTTTATACCTGCAGCAAAACTTATTGACGTCAGAAAGAATACTAATGCATATAATTTTATATAAAGAATACTAATGAACATAATAACAAACAACAACCATTAACGGAACGTTTTTTAAGCCGTTCAATAAACTCGCATTACGTGTTTTATCGCGGATCAAAAACCAGATAAAACACTGCTACTCTTTATTAAACATTACACAACTATACGGAGTATTAGTACACGTTTGTACATTACAAGTTACTCACCTGCAGGGGCCGGTTGTACGAAGCCCGTATATCGCTATTCACTGGATAGCGATTTTTTCAACCTTCGTAAAAATGGCCGAAGAGCTGTGAAACTACGGATCTGGAGCCCACAATAGATCTTAAAAACTTCAGTTTATAAATACCAAATCCTAATCTGAGGTCATAACAATCAACGGCCAATTTTACGAAGGTTGAAAAAATCGCTATCCATGTGCATAGCGCTATCCGGCCTTCGTACAACCGGCCCCTGGGCTATAGTGCATGTATGAGCCAAACGGTTTGTTGGTACTACTTTAGAGGACAAATGATGACATACATTTTTGAAAAGGTCTTTATGCGTAGTAGATGAATATGTGTGATAGCATTTGCCAAAGTATCATCTTCTATCATTTTTCAGAAAAGTCGGTTTAGCACATTATTTTGCTTATGCCGCCATGTTCGATAGATCTGAACTTCTATTTTGCGATCTATTTAGGGTCTAGAAAATATTTTGCAAAATATGGACCATTTTTTGTTGCACTGTGCGTATGATGTTTTTTTATTTGAACCCTAAAATATTTAATATAATATATTATAGTATTATAAAAGTTTAGTATAATAAAACAAATGAAATAGCGATGTCATTTCTAGCTCTCATGCTGGAAAACTGCCTGTTGGGGTTAGGGTCAGAAAACTATAAAGCCATTTCTCCCTGACGATGACACATCTGCATGAAATGCTATTATCCAAAAATGTAAACTAGGGATGTTGACCTACATCACCATGAACATTAGCCTTTGTCCCCCCCCCCCCCCCTCCCCCCCCCCCCCCAAGTGGTACCAATCGATCAATTTTGGGATGCTTGGCTCATGCACTACTATCGTCTCGAGAAAATCGCGCCCTTTTTTCGTGCTCTCCCAACTCTGCGCGTTCATCAACTTCTAGAGTAAGAGTAAGGGTAAGACTTACTTCTGAGCCACGACTTGAAAAACTCTCCTAACTTCTCTTGACAAATACGCTAAATCACCCGAATCCAAACGAATGCCCACGGCTCGATAACCAAAATCATTTAACGCCAGTGCCACAGCACAATAATTGGGAAGACCACTCCTTGTATTAAGAAATAAAAAACATGTTAAAAAATTCTAACAACACTTATCGTTTTAAGATATTCCCATATGGACCCCACATTGGTAAATAACACACATATATATGTACACATTCCTTCAAAAACTCATTAATAATTCATGAGGAAAACACAAAGGAAATCAGTACCATGTCCGTGGTTTTATATCTGATAAAAAATCCTCCTGACTTACATAAACTTTAGCTTTGATTCTCAAGGCTAAGACGTTATTTTTCAAAATTACTACGCCGTTTTATCAGATCTAAAATACTCAACTATTGTCTTGTGTTTCATTAAACAAATAAAACATAAAGCTCCGTGCATACGTACCCTTATAAGGCACGTTTGACGTCATTTGAACACGAAAGAAGTTGAGTAGAGGCACGAGGCGATTGCCGAGTACTTTTACACTTCTTTCGTGTTCAAATGACGTCAAACGAACCTTTATAAGAGTACATATGTACAGGAGCGGTATGTTTTCATTGTTTTATAAAATGTGAAGAAGAAAAAACCAACTAAAAGTGGGATAGTTTTGAAAGTTCGGCTAGCTTTTCCCACCAGGTGACGCCATTTTACGTCATTCATGATCTTCATGCTCTTATAAATGCACGGGGCCCAGCCAATCAGAGCGTGCGTAGAGGACACCTTATTTTATAAAGTTTACTAGTACATGCTGTTCAAATGCTTAAAACATGAGCAGCAGTTTTTTTATCACATTTTATAAAATAAGGTGCCCTCCACGCATCTGGTTGGCTGGGCCCCGTGTATTTATAAGAGTTTGAAGATCATGAATGACGTAAAATGGCGTCACCTGGCGGGAAAAGCTAGCGAACTTTCAAAACTGTCCAACTTTTAGCTTGTTTTTTCCCCTTCTTATTTTATAAAACAAATAAAACATGCCGCTCCTGTCCTGTGCATATGTACTCTTATAAAGGTTCGTTTGACGTCATTTGAACACGAAAGAAGTGCTGCTACTCGGCTATCGCCTCGTGTCTCTACTCAACTTCTTTCGTGTTCAAATGACGTCAAACGAACCTTTATAAGAGTAGATACTAAGGATTTTGGAAGGAAAATTCGAGTGTAGAACATATACATTTTTTCTGGCATTACCACCTTAATGTATACAGAACTCGCGATCAAGCTCTCGGCAACGCCCTCCATGGCTCAGTGGTCAGAGCATTGCACTAGAATCGCAAGGTCGTGGGTTCAATTACTGCCGGAAGGCCTGTGTAGTTGCATTTTTCACAACTGGTCCCGGTTTGGTCTTAAAATGTATATATTCTACACTCGAATTTTCCTTCACCCAAAATCCTTAGTACATGCTATGTGGTCAGGTGAAATGCCCAATATTACTTTACAAGAGTAGATATGCACGGAGCTTTACGTTTTATTTGTTAATTACTTCTAATAGTAAGTTACCTTAATACATTATACGTATCAACCAATGCCAGAAAGGATGTTGGGAAAGAAATAGCATAAGCACTAAAACCAATTCTTTCACCGACATTCGTTTCTGATTCGACGACTTTAATAAACGGAGCTAACTTCTTCAGCCAGCTCTCAACTTGAGGGTAGAAGTCTTGTGGAGGTTTTGAAGTATCTTTTGGTTGTAATTTTCCAATTATATTCGCTTCATCGGGATTAAACGATGAAACAAATGAATGAGCGTGTGTGCCTTTGATGGGAACACCATATAACATGCCAGCCATTACATTGCTCGTCCCATCAAATCCTAAACACAAAGAAAGTCAGTAGTGGCGAGCATGGGTGGCGTGTGCTGTTAGCGCGCTACCTCTCACCAAAACATTAAGCCCGGTTAGACAGGGTTAGACTGTTAGTACTCGGATGGGTGACTGCTTGGGAATGGCGTGTGAGTAGAGTTGTAGTTGATCTCTCCTGTGCTTCGAGAGTTTTTCACTGGGTTCTCCGGTTTTCCTCCCTCTGTAAAATTAACACCTATATCTTAGCTGTGATCCGTGGTCTGGACTGTATCGTATAGCAGCTGCCTCTGGAGCGCCTTTGACATGCCTCGACATGGCCACATTGATCTGCATTCTTTGTAATTCAGTCACTTGGCTGTGAGTAAGGATGATTAGCCCCTAGTCCTTTACCTTTAGTACAGTCACCACCACTTATATGCAAAACGTTTTTGCCAGTTAAATTTTCACATATAACTGGATTTTGCATATAAGCGGATTGAAAAACAGATTTTCATATAATTTGGAGTTTCCAAAATCCTTGCATGTAAGCAACTTTTGCATATAAGCAACATCAACTGTAGTTATATTACAAGTAACATTTGGTATTTCAAATGCTAACAAAATACAAACCTCCCAGGTATGTGTACTTGGATGCTGATAGTCCACCATTTGGTCCTTGAGCTCTACGTAATCCAAATTCTAATAATGTTGTGTTGGGTCCAGCAGCATGTCGAAACCTAGCTGCATTGGTGGCTACCAGACTGGGGAAAAGAATCAAGAAAATAAATAGCTTAATAATAAATTAACTGCATGAATCAGTGACATGGTCAGCTTTGGAAAAGAAAAGCATGTGATGACATCATACTCAGTGATGACATCATACTCAGTGATTACATCATACTCAGTGATTACATCATATTCAATAATGACATCATACTCTCAATCATGACATCATACTCAGTGATGACATCATACTCAGTGATGACATCATACTCAGTGATGACATTATACTCTGTGATGACATCATACTCAATGATGACATCATACTCAGTGATGACATCATACTCTGTGATGACATCATACTCAATGATGACATCATACTCAGTGATGACATCATACTCAATGATTACATCATATTCAATAATGACATCATACTCTCAATCATGACATCATACTTAATGATGACATCATAGTCAATGATGACATCATACTCAATGATGACATCATACTTCATCCATCCACTGTATAATACCTTCCAAGTCAAATGATATTAAATATCAACTCACCTTGCATAATTGACAAGTGTCAGCAAAGTGGTTTCCATCAATTGAGTGACTAAAGTTATTAAAAATAATTAAATTATAATTATATACAATAAGAAATATGCAAATATCAATGACATAACTATAACTATGTTTTTCCTTGGGATAGGTGCAAGCTGAAAATAGTTTGGACAAACCTGCTAGAGGTCCCGAGACAACCAATAATGGTTCTTTAGGAAATACAACTGAACCTTCTTTGATTGCCATAACAGTCACCTCTGAAGTATTCATTTGTTTAAAGAATGTATAAAATTCCTCTTCAGTAGTTTCAGGAAAAACTGACTTCAGATATTCAATATCTACACCATGGGAGAAAAAGAAATTGTGTGAATTTCAAAAGAAAGTAGACTACGAAGAGTCTCCTGGCACGCAATATGGAACATATCAAAAATGTTTTAGGATTATATCAATGAGAATCAGCTGACCACAAGGATATACATGACCAAACCTTCTGAAGCACAATATTTTGTTAAATGAATGGATAGACAATTACCCGGTGAATAGTATAAAGGTGGATTTTCATTTAAATTTTGTTGTTGGGCAAGCAACTTTTTGCCATCTCTTTCTTTGTCTTATATGAGCCCTCAGGTACAATGGATCCAGTCCAAAGCTCATATTAAGACAAAAGAAAGGATCATAAAACATCGTCATTGCATGACAAAAAGCATTGAATAGAAATCCACCTTAATATTTACAGGTACTGTACTGTGGTGGGTTGCAAAGTTGGTTGGGAAGTACAGTACTGTGCAGAAATGAAATAGCCTAACACTGTATGTATACGGTTGCTCTGTGTGCGGTTGTGCAGCCACCTCAAGTCTGCATTGCATCTGAGTCTGCACCCACTGTGAGGATCGTCTATGTGCGGTATAACACATGCACTGAACTGGATCTCAGAATATCATTGATGCTTAACTTCGGAAATGTATAGCTAACGTACGATTGGCACCAATCGTGTTACGATGTCTGCATCTTGCTTGATGCAGTGTTCAGCTGACCACATTAGGATGTACATGACCAAACCCCAAAGTGCCCAAAGCCACAACCACTATGCACCCGCAGCTACAACCACCCATAAGCAATCTGCAAACATGACCGCAAATCTGGTGTGGATTTTGTTAGGTTATTTCTACACAGTACTGTACATGTACATTCAGAAATTGGCAACTATGTTGTCAATGAGGTTGCCATTTATCCAATCAAAATAAGCTGTGCCTTGATTCAGAGTTTGTAATTTTTATTGGATAATTGACATGCATGGTTAGAAAGTACACACATAAAAATACACAAGCTGTTATGCATGCAAGCAAGTTGTTACAAGGCTGACAACAGGCTGTGTTGTGTCTGTCATAGTGATGTGTTTCCACTGGTTGTTCCCAGTTTGAAGGTTGATAACTTCAACATGCAGGCTGATAACAAGTTGTTCCAACAACCGGTTAGCATTCTGCATTTGACAAGTTGTTAACATGTTGATGCTAACAAGGTTTATAGCAGCTTGTTGTATTAACAGCATTGTTACAACTTGTTAACAGCCTTGCTACAAGCCTGTTGCAAACACATCCTGTTGACAAGCTGTGAGATTTTTACATGTGTATTTGTGAATTTCTGAATGAATTAATTTTCTCAACAAACTTGCAATTACAAATCCGAAATGCTTTGGGGTAAAGTAATATGAAATCAACTGTAATAATTTCTTTGTTATATTTCTTTGTTTCATGAAGAAAAGACCCCTCCCCCCTGTCTGCAGTTCATGCAAAATGTTCCAATTAACCAAGGTGACAATAAAATTAATCCTGGGTTCTTTCAAGCAATTAAAACATTAAAGGCTCTGTTACACAGTGCAATTTTTCATTCAACTTGTCTCGCAATGATGACTCATGCAGCATTGCAGTTGCAAGATTTGGATTTCGATAAAAGTGGGTAGACTGGGGAGAGGCTAAATTGAGTGCCAAATCATAACAAAATATTGCGAGACAAGTTGCTGAAGGGGTGTTACACGGTTCAACATTGAAACAAATTGCTGCAATCGTTGCAGAAAGTAGAATCCTATTCTACTTTCTGCAACGATTGCAGCAACTTGTCTTGCAATGATTTTGACCATTGCACAGCACGTTACACAGTGCAATGGTTCATGCAACTTGTCTCGCAATGGTGTTGTGAGACAACGATTTTGACCATTGCACAGCATGTTACATGGTGCAATGGTTCATGCAACTTGTCTCGCAATGGCATTGTGAGACAATGATTTTGACCATTGCACAGCATGTTACACGGGGCAATGGTTGATGCAACTTGTCTCGCAATGGCATTATGAGACAATGATTTTGACCATTGCATAGCATGTTACACAGGCAATGGTTCATGCAACTTGTCTCGCAATGGTGTTGTGAGATAAGTTGCATGAAAAATTGCACCGTGTAAACATGGCCTTAAGGTGCTGTTACACAATGTGATTTTTCTTGCAACTTGCTCTAATTTTGGACAATTTCAACATGCCTCGCAACAAATGTACTCATTAAATTTTTTTTTTTTTTTTAAATTTTCTCATTTACTCATTTTATTTATTTTTTGGAGAAAAAAATCGCAAGTTGCAGGAAGGGTGTTACACGTTCATGCCCACGTTCCTTGCGATTTTTGTTGCAAGTTGCAGCAAAAAGTAGAACCCATCCAACTTTTCTTGCAACTTGCAACACAGCAAAAATAACAAAATCGCAAGTTGCTACGGGGTGTTACACGGTGCGATTTTTTATGCAACATTCAGTGATTTGTTGCAAGTTGCAAGAAAAATCGCATCGTGTTAATCCTTTAATATATATGCATATTTAATATATATGCACATTCCCTGAAATAGAAACGAAATAAAAGCAATTGGGAGTATCAATACATAAAACCTTTCTGACTAACAAGGTGTATCAACTTTACCCCTCGTAAAATTGAAATTTTATATAAATAACTTGTACACTACCAAACACGATGACGATCGTAACACCGGATTTAATAGTTTTAATTTCAACAAAAATATACTTGAAACTCACAACTAATACTTCTATTTACCTTCGTCTAATATTTGAAAATTCTCTATATAACGCAGACATTCTTGGAGGCCAGCAAAGATGGTAAATTCGCCGTGGAATGGATTTTTTCTGAAGTATAAATCGAAAGTGGCGTTATCTGCAGCTTTCCCAGTTTTCCAGTAGCCATAAACCATTGTTATTTGATATAAGTCAGTAAGCATTGGACTGATTACTCCATTTTTACTCAAACTATTCTTAGGACAAGCCATGCTTAGTATTATATATCAAGAATAAAGTAAAGAACAACTAAGACAAGAACAAAATGAAAGTGAAAGTTGTGCAGAAAATATATTTTAGATATTTCATTGTTCGCGCGTAAACCCGCGCGTGGAGTAACTGAACACATGCTTTCGTGGACAACGCGCGCACCACACGCTCTTCGTCAGAGCAGAGAGAAAGGGCCTTCGCTCGAAACGTTAGACTCCCACGTTCTCTGTTTATCCCTATTAACTGTGGTTTATCTAACCTTAACTCTATTTCGATTGTTGTTTCAACACTGCCTACGCAGCACGCTACTTTTATTTCACTATATGACTTGTGTATATTTGTATCTATCATGTTAATTCATAGAGAGATCAGTGGTCTACGCTGGTTCGGCTGGTATATTATGCAACGCCGACAGTAAGAATGTTACATATTTCCTCGCATATTTCTGAATGTATTTTTCTCTGTCTATATCTGTTTCTGTCTGTTGGTCGGTCTGTTTGTTTGTTTGTTTGTTTGTTTGTTTGTTTGTCTGTCTCTCGCTCTGATTGTCTGTCTGTTTCTATCTATATCTGTTGGTCTGTCTTTCTGTCTGTCTCACTGTCTGTTTGTTTGTGTTTGTTTGTTTGTTTGTTTGTTCGTCTGTCTGGTCTGTACAAAGCTTCAGGTTTAATAATACAGTAATTAATTTGATTTATTACAATATTACAAATAGTTATGCATACATATTAAGTCTTATATCTCATACTTGACTCTTATAATTATTATAAAGTAATTATAAATTTAATCTAGCAGTGATAAACTCTGAAGATGACCGCTGCTGAGGCCATCGAAATGTCAGTCACTAGCACCACATTTCTGTGTGTCTGTCTGTCTTCTGTTTGTTTGTTTGTTTGTTTGTTTGTTTGTCTGTCTGGTCTGTACAAAGCTTCAGGTTTAATAATACAGTAATTAATTTGATTTATTACAATATTACAAATAGTTATGCATACATATTAAGTCTTATATCTCATACTTGACTCTTATAATTATTATAATGTAATTATAAATTTAATCTAGCAGTGATAACTCTGAAGATGACCGCTGCTGAGGCCATCGAAATGTCAGTCACTAGCACCACATTTCTGTGTGTCTGTCTGTCTTCTGTTTGTTTGTTTGTTTGTTTGTTTGTTTGTCTGTCTGGTCTGTACAAAGCTTCAGGTTTAATAATACAGTAATTAATTTGATTTATTACAATATTACAAATAGTTATGCATATACATTAAGTCTTATATCTCATACTTGACTCTTATAATTATTATAAAGTAATTATAAATTTAATCTAGCAGTGATAACTCTGAAGATGACCGCTGCTGAGGCCATCGAAATGTCAGTCACTAGCACCACAATCAGTCTTTCTCAAGACTTACTCTAACCTAGCTGAGCAACTTTCTTATTCTCAAACATGTTATATTACTTTTAAGGTTGATATTATACATTAATACATTATTTTATTCACATGCATCTTAGACATTTCCCATTCCTGCCAAAAAAGTGGCAAAAAATGATCTTTTCATGCATTAAAAACGTTTTGTACTCTACAATAATTACATCATACAATAATTATTTTCTTAGCCTGTGTAGTGGCACTTAGGGTTGGGGGGAAGAGGGAAGGGAGGAGGAAAGTAATTGGAAAGAAAGGGGAGGGAAGCAAAGCAAGGTAATAATTCCATGTCCTACATAACCCAGGTACTTCATGAAAGCCTTACCCCAACACACAACCTAACCTAAGGATAAAAATTTGTGTAAATAGGACATGGATTTATAACCCAAAGCAACCTCTCTCTTTTCCCTAATCCCCAGTGGTGTACCGAGGACATTTTGATTGCAGGGTGTCACCCCCCCCTACACATACCATTTGGTACACAACTGCTAATCACCCTCCCCCCAACCCCAAGCACCGCAATGCAGGCTATTATTTTCTCAGCCAATGTTCATCATGTTAAAGATGATGAAGTTACTTAATTTAATTACAGTATAAGATGCTGATACATGAGCCGGGCTAGGATCTTACTGTGGTTTTAAAACTCGCATAAATTAAATTTACAAAGAAGAATTGGCTTAGTTTAGATGTAAACAAATCTAAACGTTAATTCAAATCTGCTTTTGCAGCTGAGGAAAGAATTTCATGACTGGGCTAGCCTGGCCTTGGGCTCATGTAATCAACACCTAAGATTAGCTTTGCTCAACTGGTGCTGACATTTTATTACCATCTTGAAATAATTATAGTCTATTGTTACTTAAAAGTTATTAATGAGCCTTATGAAGAGGTCCAAACTGACTGTAGAAAAATATAACATCAGCAAAACAAATTGCCAAGTGGAAATGAAAGAAAATGCAAAGAGGGTAAGACAAATGACTAAGAGCAAACCATGCATAGCTACCAAAGAATTTCTCAGCAATGGTTGGATCATAATTGTCAGGTTTTCGAAGTTGATATGTCTTGGCAGCCCAATAGCCAAGGTTAACAACCAGTGCAAATGAAGAAAACTGTCGAATCAATCCAGCAGATTTTCTCACTTTTTCACTTGCAACTTCTGGAAGTTTGTGCTCATATGCCTTTTTGATGAAAAGAAACTGTAGACTAACAGCAACAAGCTCTGCCACTGATGTAAGGATATACGAAATAACTTCCAAGACTGGGAAATTAACAAATTCAGCCACAGCAGCAAATGTACAACAAATATCCAAAACAGGAAAGCCAATAAAAGAAATACCCAACAATGTCACTTCTAGTTGCATTGATCTGATACGTTTGACAAAACCTGAACTTCCCTTAAGAAGTACTGTGCAGTATCTACTGAAGGCTAATAATATTATATAAAAGATGCCCTCTAAGATATATAACACTGTTTTAGCAATACTTGCTTCACCTTGAGTTACTTCACTAATAAATGTAATAAACAACAAGGGAATACACAACAGACCAAGAATAAAACCAACTCGCCACAAAGTCCAATGTTGTCTCTCAGATCTGAGAGCTTGTGAGGACAGTGGCATTTTTAAAGTCATCCATACGTGCAATAATAGACCAGAAGCCAGTAGAGCATACTCCATTGAAAATGTAGCGATGTATGGTTCAAAATCAACCATGATCCTATGTAAATGCTGTAGGTCTGGGCTGGTCCCATTAGCACATGGATCATAGCCATTGACACCATAATAATAATGGTTTAACCATTGAATATCTTTCATTTTTGGATCATTTGAAGCATCATTGATGAACAATACCCCCCACATACACATGTTGGTTGCCAGAGTTAACATTATAAAGAAATTACCCCCTGGTACTTTGCGATCACGAATACCATCCCTCGACAATTTATAGAAAAAATACATTTGGAAATAAACAAAGAATGATTTGAAAAAAGGATAGATGCCATAGATCACACTCAGGTTTTCTACATGGCGTCTGCATTTCACAAAATCAACAAACGATAACATTTGAGTGGTTGCACAAACAGTGCCAAAAATACCAATGCCTGTTAATAAAGGACGTGGAATAAGAGCTCCATTGTGCTGGCTTGAATACTGAAACTTTTGCGGTAGAATAGTGTAGCTTGTCCACACAATAAACACAACCATTAAGACCATAACATACACCAACACATGTTTAGGTTCCACTTGCATTCCCTGTCTATCAGTATTAAGATTAGCAGTAGCAGTCAACACAATTCCTATTATGAGAATAAGTAAAAATGCCATAACACTGCCCGAAGGCATGGATAATGTTGCTAGAATTCTGCCAAGTACTCCAGAATTGGTTTCATTTTCTTCTTGTGTGGTCCTTCTTCTGGTTACAGCACCATACCTCCTTGGTGGTTCCTCATTACTGGTCACACTGGATACATCATCTGTGATATCATCACCTGGTTTGCGTGCTCTAATCAGAGGCCTTCTCTCATCTTGTTCCTGGCTGAAGCTCGGTCTTGCTCCATCTGATTCCTGATTTTCAATTGCAGACACTTTACTATCAGTAACTGGTATTAGTTTTTGCCCAGATCCACCATCACTGCTTACTAATGCCATTTGTAATGCTGTTGAAAGCTGGAGCACTTTATAACAAAGAAAATTATGTCTTATAATGTCCTAACAAGAAAAAAGACACTAAATTAACTTGTTGCCATTTAAATCCACTAACAATACACTTAGTTATTATAAGTAATAGATACGTATAGGAGTGGCTGAACTGTATGCGATTTACAATGGTCAGCCATAAATCGCATACAGTTCAGACACGAACATTGTATCTTACTTAAACTATGATGAATTTATATATTATGAATACTTTGTTTAGCAGTCGTAGATAAAGGCAAAAACAAATTATTTAAACAAGGAAAAAGCTCAATTTGAGTCAATGGGTCCTAATTAGTATGCTGTAAATTGGATACTGAGCATTGATGTTTTATTAATCAATGCTGTATCCAATTTACAACTTACACCTTCATGAATTATTAATGAGTATTTTTAGTAATATTTAAAACACGAGCAGGAGTGTTTTATCTGATTTAAAACCACGAGGGTGCAGCCCGAGTGTTTTAGATCTGATAAAACATATGATGCGAGTGTTTTGAATGGCTTCAAAAACAATTCGTTATTGCATGTTATTGTTCATTAGTATTCTTTATATAAAATTGTACGTTCATTACTATTCTTTATATAAAATTGTATGTTCATTAGTATTCTTTCTGACGTCAAGAAGTTTTATCAGAAGTTTTATCAGGTATAAAACCACGGACATGGTACTGATTTCCTTTGTGTTTTCCTCATGAATTATTAATGAGTTTTTGATATAAATTTACAGTACAAGTGTACAATCATGGTCCATGTGAAGAAAAGTCTTCTATTTCTTCATACCGTTGTACCGTAAATTACTATAACAAAGGCTTCAAAGTAATAGAAGGAACGAAAACTTCTCTGTCTGTCAAATTCGAGGTCAAATTATACGTCCGAAAGTGCAAGGTCAACAAAAATACACATCGTCATCATGTACGTTTTACTATTTTAACCCAGTTCTAAAAAGGTGTTTAATTACGAAGCATTAAGTTATTTGTAACATTTCAAGTTAGTTGCAACATTTACTTCATGGTTCAAAAAGTGATCGCTTAATTTTAGAAAAGAACAGTCAATATTATGTTACAGTATATTCATGCACAACTATTTCCGTATTATAGTACAAATTGAATACCTTGAATAGTTTATCTATTTCTTCCAATTTGCAGTTCACCAATATCTTCTGAAGATCAACTGGCTTTCTTCTTAGCGAAGCTGCAGTTGGCAAATGTCTCGTGACAATGTTTGGAGAAAACAGGTATTCTGGTAGCTGGACGCAAGGACGCACTCGCTCGATTTAATACTAGAAATTGGACTCAATAAAAGGAAAACAGGAAATGGTTATTGCGCGTGACCCAGACATGACATTCCATCAAAGAAAGGAGGGGAGAGATCAGTGGGGGAGAGACTAATGGACACCTCCAATATTGAAAATTTAAGCAATTTTCATATTGCTACATACATACATAAACCTTTATTTTTTTGGTATAGATAACAAAATATATACATTAATTTCTAGGCTAGCATGACCAACTTTCCAAAGCAGTCGGCAGGCAGGTGAGTTTTTAAAAAAATTATTAGCTTTCTATATATTTACATATATTGCCATTGTGGAAATATAGACTTTCTTACAGGATCACCAAATGAGTCATTCAATTCAGGATTTGCATGTCCAAACTGCCCACAAAGACATAATTGTACCATATTACTGCATGGTACTATTTATTACAGTATGTATTTTTACATGTAAAGTAAAATTACCAGTTATATACAGTATTACTAGTAAGGCTTGTTATGTTAAACCTATTCTGGCCCAAAATGGTTCTTTTATTTATATTTTATTCTGTCTATAATGCATTGCCTGGTGATTTTACTTAAATAATTGAAAGAACCCTTAGCCTGCCTATAGCAGATGGGTCAACACTGAAGTCAGCACAAGACAGAAACAGCTAGCAATTACAAATGCCACAACTATTGTCTGTTTTAACCCTTTAACTTCCACCATGTGAGGAGGTCTTCCCTTGATGAGTAAAATTATCTGGCATATTATACAGAGTAAAAAGAAAAAGCACCAAATGGCACCAATAGGAATGAAAGGGTAAATTAATTAGGAGGAAGAGGAATACATTAACTAAGGTTTAGGATTTTGATTTTGGCCATTAATTGTGTTTCTGTAAAGTGCCGTGTTACAAATCACTACAGTTTACAGTCAAAATCAGGGACGTAGCCAGGGGGGAGCCAGGGGAGCTGTGGCTCCCCCCCTTTTGATATAAAACAACAGACATATAACTACAAAACTGATGCAATATGAATTGTGTCAGGAAATAAACTGTAAACAGTGTATTCAATCTACTCAGTGTATGCATTTTGAGTATCTATGTGACGTTTGCTTGTTTTGAGTATTTTATATGATGTTTTTTAACCTTTAGAGTCTGTAAAATCTTCCTCCAAAAGCCAGGAAATGGCATTTCAGTGACTCTCAATTTCAAAATTTCCCGGGGGAGCATGCCCCCGGAGCCCCTAAAAATTTATTTTGATTTTGGCTCCCCCCTTTCAAAATCCTGGCTACATCCCTGTCGAAATGGAAATACCTTCCCATTTCTTCTGTACTTTGTTGCGTATTACTGTATTTCTGTAGCCACTACTGAAGCTTGAGAAAATGTTAGCTTTAAATGGCATTTAATCCTAACACAATGGATGTTTTTCCTAATGGATATACCAACAAACGAATATACATCAAGAATTGGTGACTTTTATCGCTAGACTTTCCTTATGCTTCAGTAGTGGCTACAGAAATACACAACCAACTACAGAAGCAGAAGTGGGAAGGTATTTCCATTTTGACTGTAATATATCAGATAAAAAGAAAATTAAAGTGGTGATCACTGGTCTTACAATAAAACATTTAATAATTGCCAGAATTTTGAAGAGGATTAGCAAAGTCACCAAACTGGCTGAAAATACATACAACATCAGCATAACAAGTGGCAACATGAAACTGAAAGAAAATACAGAGAGGATATGCAACATGCATAACAGCAAACCATGCATAAGTACCAAAGAATTGCTCTGTAATACTTGGATGGCTGTCAGGTTTTCGAAGTTCATACGTCTTGGCAGCCCAATAGCCAAGGTTAACAACCAGTGCAAATGAAGAAAACTGTCGAATCAATCGAGCAGATTTTCTCACTTTTACACTTGCAACTTCTGGAAGTTTGTGCTCATATGCCTTCTTGACAAAAAGAAATTGTAGACTAACAGCAACAAGCTCTGCCACGCATGAAATACCATGCCAAACAATCTCCGAGATTGGAAAATTGCCAAACTCAGAAACAATAGCAAATAAACTACTAATATCCAAAACAGGAAAGCCAACAAAAGAAATACCCAACAATATTACTTCTAGTTGCATTGGTCTGACACGTTTGACAAAACCTGAACTTTTGTTGAGTAGAATTGTACAATATCGACACAGCACAACTAGAAATAAATAAATAATACCTTTACAGCCATGTAAAACTGCTTTTTCAGCACTTATCTCAACATTGTTTAATTCACTAAAGTACGCAGCAAAGAGCGTTGGAATACACAAGAGACCAAGAATAAAACCTAGTCGCCACAGTGTCCAATATTGTTGTTCAGATCTGTGAGTTTGCATGGATAATGGTGCTTTTATTGCCATCCATATGTGCAATAATAGACCAGAAGCTAAGAGAGCATACTCCATTGAAAATGTAGAAATGTATGGTTGAAGATCAACAATAATGCTATGCAACTGCTGTATTTGTGGACTTGTGATTGTGGCATTAGCACATGGATCATAACCATTAGTACCATAATAATAATGATTCAACCAGGAAACACCTTTCAGTTTGGGATCACTCGATGCATCATTTAGGAACACCACCCACCAGATGCACATATTGGTGGCCAGAGTCACCATCACAAGGAAATTACCTCCTGGTAATTTACGATCCCGAATACCATCCCTCGACAGTTTATAGAAAAAATAGATTTGGAAATAAACAAAGAATGATTTTAAGAAAGGATAGATGCCATAGACAACACTAAGATTTCCTACATGGCGTCTGCATTTCACAAAATCAACAAACAATAACATTTGAGTGGTTGCACAAACAGTGCCAAAAATACCAATGCCTGTTAATAAATGACGTGGAATAAGAGCTCCATCGTGCTGGCTTGAATATTGAAACTTTTGTGGTAGAATAGCGTAGCTTGTCCACACAATAAACACAACCATTAAAACCATAACATACACCAACACATGTTTAGGTTCCACTTGCATTCCCTGTCCATCAGTATTAAGATTAGCAGCAGCAGTCAAAGCAATTACTGACACCATAATCAATAAAAAGAACATGACACTACCCGAACGTAGTTTATAGTTCGAGTTACTTTCTTCTTGTATGGTACTCCTTCTGGTTACAGCACCATACCTTGTTGGTGCTTGATCAATACTGCTGATACTGGATAGGACATCATCTGACCTTCGTGGTCGAATCAGAGGGCTTCTTTCATGGCCACGCCTATGATAGATATCCTGTGGCTTGGTAAAGCTACGACCTTCTTCATCACTATCAGTATCATACTCTTCACACATTGGCTGACGTTTTTCTCTTCCTGACATTCTGTTACCACCAGCTACTGCAGTTAGTTTCCGCCCAGATAATCCTGATTCATCATCATTAGTGTTAACCCACGCCATTGCAATAATTTTTCAGGAAAGTTGATTCTTATAGTGAAAGCTCCACCTTTTATCAGTTCTAGCAAGAAAAGAAATGAATAAAAAATACTGAATTCTGAGATCTCACAAAGGGTTTTAAAATGAGGCTACATGTAGTATTACATAAAACAGCCCCGTTTGATTGAAATGAAATAAAGTCCAACATTTCGAACGAAGGCCCTTTGTTTCTCTCGAAGGGCCTTCGCTCGAAACGTTAGACTTCTACGTTCCCTGTTTTGGGGGTTTAGTCGTCAGCTACAGTACTGTATACCAGGTCTGGAACTGGACTATATACCAGGGTGCATTCCATGTCGGTCACGCCGAAGATCTTCAGCGTGAGTTTCAAAAGTGCTCGGCGTGCTGGTGCACCATCACACTGCGGTCGGCGCACATATACAGCCATACAACTATACACGTTAGTGGGTGCTCCCTTGGCGCAGCACCTGAACGTACGTTTCGGGTCCTACTAATTACTGCCCGGGAGTAAAAAATGACCGCCCGGGAGTAAAAAATGACCGCCCGAGACGGTATACATCTTTTTTTCTTTTATTAAATTCGCCAATAATACAGAACATAACAATAACAAATAATACGTGGCAGGGTCACCGCAACAGCCGAAGCCAATTACTGCAGGCCCGAATTATTAGAGGCCCTATATTAGAGGCCTTATATAATAAAGAATAGACCACATTTACGGCACACCGCAAACTGCAGTTCGAAATCAGCAGTTAGCCGTCAGAAGTTAGGACAATTTGTATGTTGCGACTGAAAGCTTCCGTTTGTGATTTGCCGTATTCGAGGAACGAAATACTGATGTTTCGAAATACTGTACTTATACTAAATACTGTATACATGCAATGTATACATGTATTTTTATATAAGGTGAATAAATACGAGATTTTTCCCCTTCGATTTATAGCCCAAGAGCGAAGCTCGAGTCTGAAATGTCTCCCACAGCGCCATTGAAATGTTAATCGCAGTCGGCAATGATTAATGTATTTGATTTTCTAATTTTGAAACAGTTTGAAACAGTGTTTTGGAGAAAAACCCGTGCTGAAATGCCAAACCCGAAAACCGAGGTTTATTTCAAACTCGAGTCAACTTTGTGTTGACTTTAGTAGTGTTAGATTAATCATGAAAATATTTACAGACGCGTAACACTCGTGTTTAATACTTATATATTTAACTAAAATCAAATCGAAAACTTATAGAGCAAAGAAAATCTGAACTCAACAGTAGACTACTAGTCTGTTGACAGCCTTGCCATCTTGTTTCTCTTTAGAAACATATGGTTAACAACATTATCTATAAAAAAATAATTAATTACTGGATAAAGGAACGAGTTAGTAGGTCTCGGGCAGTCATTTTATATTCTCGGGCATGCAGTCCCGGGCAGTGATTAGTAGGACCGACCGTTTCGTCACGTTTCTCTTTGACGAAGGGCCTTCGCTCGAAACGTTAGACTCCTACGTTCTCTGTTTCGGCAGTATATCTAACCAGCCTGCAAGCAAGCTAAGCGACATTGTTTGTAACAAATATTGCTACAAGGTTCATATCAACAAGCTTGTTGTAAATAGCAATCATGGAATCGCAATGATAAAATGCGCAATTCTTGTACTTTGCCGCAAATACTCATGAAATAACGCTATTTTACAACTTAATTGATCTCAGACTTACTAATACAAAAGCTTAATTAGAGTATAATTATTGAGATCACATTTGCGTACATCGAGTGTGGTGACATGTAGTGGTCGCATTTTTACATCAATCAACAAATGAACATTGGATGAATATTATGTACAAAACCTACAGTATTATATAAATGACTAATACCTTGCTTTTTGTTCAACTTGTGAGATAATCTTCCGAGTTTTGGCCAGTAAGAAACGAAGCTTCACTGTACACATACAGTATCTTCAATGTCAAACGTTACTGAACCAGGAAGTGAAAATGCAAGGAAATAAAAGCAGTCAGGAAGTTGTTTATCTCCACATGGAGTTATTTTTAATTTCGGTTTTAAATGCCACATAAATGAATTAATTATAGGAAATCTCTTTATATTACTGGGGCCGGTTGTACGAAGCCCAGATAGCGCTATTCACTGGATAGCGATTTTTTTAACCTTCGTAAAAATGGCCGAAGAGCTGTGAAACTACGGATCTGGAGCCCACAATAGATCTTAAAAACTTCAGTTTATAAATACCGAATCCTAATTTGAGGTCATAACAATCAACGGCCAATTTTACGAAGGTTGAAAAAATCGCTATCCAGTGGATAGCGCTATCCGGCCTTCGTACAACCCGCCCCAGGAGTTATAAATGTTAAAATTAAATTCTCATAAATATTTTAAGTACTTAAGATGTATTTATTAATATAAAGTAAATGTAGCAAAAAATGATTTAAAGATTTTCACTTTATAATTGTTTTTAATAATATATTTTATTCAGCAAGCATTTATAATTATATAAAAAAGTAAAAATGAAAGAAGAATACTATTAAACTGCCAAGCTGTGAGCAGATATTCTGCTGTAAGAAGCGTCTTAAAGTTGAAAGTTGAAACTGAGTTATTTTTTTGGTAAGTTGCAAGCATTATATAGAGAATAATACATGGATGTGCGGAAATATGAAATTTATTTCGAGTGTTGACCAGGATATCTCACGAGTGAGCGAAGCGAACGAGTGACATATCCTGTTCAACACGAGAAATAAATTTCATATTTCCAAGCATCCATGTATTGTTCTGTTTATTATATAAAAAAATTGTCCTATTGCCTTGCAAAAATTGCATTAAACTATAATGCTGATTCAGCGATAATCGCCACATGTGCGATTATCATAAATAATCGCACATGTGAAATTATAACTTTTATCAGTGGCGGAAAAATCAATAAAACACTCTATTTTATATAATAATAATCAATAAAGACTGTATTAAAAATCAATAATGAGTATCAACTCCTGTGGCCTTGATTTTTTGACATTTTACATATACCTGTACAGTAATTTCAGCTTTTTTCTTAATCAGTTTGAAAATCACTTAATCTCACATATCCTACTTAACCAGCCTTGCAATTTCCAAACAGATAATAGGCAGAAATGGGTAAATTAATGTTAATTTGATAATTTAGAGCTCCTTGTGAGAGTTACGGACACAATCAGCTGTAAATTCCTTGCATAAAAATGCAACCAAGTCGCCTCTTTTGCGATACTCTTTATAAATTTCATCTTCACCCACATCTCCTGTTAAGATTGAACATTTTTCTCTCAGTCTAAAAATGCAACAAGTGAGAACTGATTACAAGTTTGAATGAGAGAGCTAGTATAGATCAAAGAGAATTGATTAGGACCTTCAGTTTTTGTGAACCAATGGCCAAATTGGACTATTAACCCCAAACAACCAATTGTTAACTCGTAAACAAGCTATCACATGGTACATAAGAATACACCTCGTGATCTGCGGTTAACAAAACTGTTGCTTCGGAAGCGATGAAAACATTGTCTATGTGACTATGTCTCGCTCTACTGATTTGAGTAGTAATGAACAGTGAAGTTCACTGAACTGTTTTGTCAAACTACACCTTAAAATTCACCAGTGTTTAATTAGTTCTTTTTCTTAATTATAAAATATTTTTATAAAAGGTTCAGTGAATTTCACTGTTTACCAGCCTAATCTGAAAGTCCTGATTAATTGAGAGTTGATTAAAAAATCGCTGTGGTGTTTTGGGTAGTATCACAAAAAAAGATTAATGTAAATACCATACCTTGGTGGCCATTTCCCACCCCCCTGCATCATGCCAGCAATATCTTTAGCTTCCAGTCCACCACCACTCAATCGGTTCACACCATTTACAGTTTTTATGCCATATCTATAAAGTCAAATAAAATAACATCAGAATACAAAATAAATATATATATATTTAAGAAATAGAAAATGGCCACCCGTGTTTATATAGCCTGATGCAAACATGAGAGTGAGTTGGGAGAATTCGAAAGTTTATGTGAACCCGAGCCGTAGGCGAGGGTTTACATAAGTACTTTTGAATTCTCCCAACTCACTCGAGTGTTTGCATCAGGTTATATAAACACAGGGCTTCCATTTTCTATTTCTTTTATGAAATAAGGTTAAAAAATGTGCCGTGACATCACAACCGTGTTTACATAGTCTGATATAAACACGGTAATTGACCAATCACAGCGTGCGTAAGACGCAACCTATTTTATAAATAGTATATATAACCTGTACCATCACATCATCCAAACCCCTATGACCCTGTTTCCAAAAATGAGCATAAAGATGTTCTCCACACACACACACACACACATATATATACATATATATATATATACACACAGTATATATATATACAGTATATATATACATGTATATATTGTTACTTATTGATAGCTATTATTTACTGGATCTAGCCTTGAGATCTTTTTCAAATTTTTCTAAACTATATATCACTGTTCACCTTAACTAGCCTTTGCTTATAATTGCGGACAGTGATTGTTACTGTATCATTTTTTATTTTAAATAAAATGATGATGAAATGAATTGTTCAACTTGAGGAATATACAGTAGTGCAACACTATTTTAGGAACGCTTGTATTGCCACGACAGTAAGTGTCACCATGGCTAGACTGCAGTTTAGCCAAGTGACAACACAACTTGTATTGCTGACCACCTGAGGTGTCTATAGGGTCATGGTTTATGCTGAGGTCTTTAGTGTTTCCAGTCTTAGTGTCATATGATGCCTAGTTCAGGATCAGCTTTTTGATTGTTGCTTATTACGCGTACTAACGTAACAACAAAAATTAACCGCTTTCTCAGCAACGATTTAATCAGTACCAACGTAGTACTATACTAACGTACCAAGAATATAAAAATAAGATAACTTTTTGCCAATTGTTGCTTATTACGCGTACTAACGTACTAAGAATATAAATAAGATACATATGTCCAAATATTGCCGACTGCCGTACTAAGAAAATAAAAATAAGATATATATGTCCAAATAGTGACTATTTGGACATATATCTTATTTTTATTTTCTTAGTACGTTAGTACGGCAGTACTTGGACATATATCTTATTTTTATTTTCTTAGGACATTAGTACGGCAGTATTAAATACTGCCGTACTAACGTACTAAGAAAATAAAAATAAGATATATGTCCAAATACTGCCGTACTAACGTCCTAAGAAAATAAAAATAAGATATATGTCCAAGTACTGCCGTACTAACGTACTAAGAAAATAAAAATACGATATATGTCCAAATACTGCCGTGCTAACGTACTAACGTACTAAGAAAATAAAAATAAGATATATGTCCAAATACTGCCGTACTAACGTACTAAGAAAATAAAAATAAGATATATGTCCAAGTACTGCCGTACTAACGTACTAAGAAAATAAAAATACGATATATGTCCAAATACTGCCGTACTAACGTCCTAAGAAAATAAAAATAAGTACAATCGTACTACTGGACCAGGAACTGGCCGCCTTCGCTCGAAACGTTAGACTCCTACGTTCTCTCTTTCGGCAGTATATCTAACCTTACTAATAATATTTCGATTGTTGTTTCAACACTGCCTAGCTACGCAGCACGCTACTTTTATTATATATATATAATTGCTAATAAACCCTGGTCCTTGGGATATGCGTTGAACTGTATAATAAAACGCCACCTTACATAAATAATATAATTAGCTTATGTCATTGCGCTCAACCAGAGAGTGAACTCGTGCAGCTCTTAGGTGAATCGTTAGTTGGCAGCAATCTTAGTTTGACTGATTATGTAGCCTGCGTAGCGGCGCTTGGGGTTGGGGTTGGGGGGGGGGGGGGGGGACAGCGGCGACGAGCGAGCGACGAAGTCGCGAGCGAGTGGAGAGGGAGGAAGAAAGGGGAAGGGGAGGGAAGAAAGGGGTGGGGGAGGGAAGAAAGGGGTGGGGGAGGGAAGAAACAGGAAGGGAGAGGGAGCGCCTGCACGAAAGACCCATATTTTTGGATTTCCGCGGCCGTCAGCGAACGCAAAATTCTGATTGGCTGACGAATTCATTAGTATTCAGGGCTTTCCTTCGGTAGGAAATGAATCATTGGAAAATGGCGACTTTAGAAGAATCGTGCGTTGATGATATTCTTTCCAAAGCATTATCAGATCTTCATTTAGCTTTTGGTTACGGGGTTTGGCAAGAGCTTGATTTATCAAACGTTTGTGCGCGTGATTACCAGTTGGCACTTGGCAGGAAATGTGATCTCTCCTAGCTTGAATAGTATTATTAGGGACCAACTGGATCACATGGAAATCTAAGGTTATTCTGCCGTTGATGCGTCGCTAATATCTCTGGAAGATATTCGTAAATGTTCGTTCAAAATAATCGTTGCCACCGCAGAAATCGTGAGAAAGAAGCGGTTCATGGAGATACTAAGACTAAGAGATCCGAGTTGTCCTTCACCAGAACATCGCTCAGATCGCTGCTATTGTGGTCGGCAGCGTTTCTTATTTATCTTCCACAAGGCCTACAAATTCGCTCGGACAGAGTTCCACAGCGTATTGGTAATAACTTATTAAAAGCCAAATGGACTCGCATGCTTCTGCCAGAACCAAGTATTGGCTCTCTTGTCTACGCGATGACTTGAATAAATTTTCAAAAGAGTTCTTAATACTTCCAGCAAGTGCGGTCAGCTGGCAATCACAGAACCTGCAAATCCGTTACCGCTTGCCTCCTTTTGTTTTCGTCCTCTTTCCTTCACTATTTTTTTCGAAGTTTCAGACATGAATAATCATGAGCACCGCAGCGATATATTTCTACGCTTAAAGTGAAATCCAATCATGCGTTATGATCGGTTGAATTTTGAATCGGGTTGACAGTTTGGTAATTGGATTACTAGGGGCGGAAATCCAAAATCATGGGTCTTTCGTGCAGGCGCTTCCTCCCCCTCCACTCGCTCGCGACTTCGTCGCTCGCTCGTCGCCGCTGCCCCCCCCCCCCCCCCCCCCCCCCCCCCTCAACCCCAAGCGCCGCTACGCAGGCTACTGATTATGCTGATCATCCTAGAGGCAGACATAGTTTAATTTGATTAAACCGTTTGAGAACAACCAGGGGCAGCATGGCTTGCGTCAGCCGGTTCACAAGCTAGGGTTTTGAAACCGCCTGATGTAACACTGAGACAGAGACACGCAGGCACAGCTGCATTCGCATATTAAAATATAGGAAATAAAATTACAAAAATTCGGCAAACATAGCTTAACAACAAATTCGTGCGCAGTGCAGTGGTAAAAGAAGCTGTAGCTTTTGAGTCAACCACTGCGTAACAGTAATAATTCTGACTTTCTAGAAACACAGTTTTATATCGTTTTATATGCACGTAAAAATCCAAATACAACATGAATTTATCAATATTTCTTGCATCCAAAATTGACGGTGCCAAGAAAGATGAAGGCTGCACATTTAACCACAGTGCCCTGCGACCACAAATCAGTTCAAATGACAACTAAACAATAAAGACAAGAGCTTCCTTCCTACCAAAATTGATCTGTTTTAAGCTTTATCTTCTTATAATTCTACAGGACGCTTAATCTTCTTATAATTCTACAGGACGCTTAATCTTCTTATAATTCTACAGGAAACAATGTTTACTGCGCGTAAATAACATGTGGTTAACTTAAATACTTAAATGCACAATTCGCCATCTTTTTCGGTACGGTAAGCTCACTAGTTTCACGCAAAATGTGCAAATAAATTTTGTTATTTTGGATTCTTCTAATTTAATGCCCGCGCACTTAAAGTGTTGCCACTGCTGACATACTCCACAGACTATCATTCCTGACTTCTTTTTTGAAGGACATAGATTACATTTTCCTTTGTCTTCAAATTTGCGTTTCTTTACATCTCGCTCTGATGGCATGCCTGAAATAGTATTGAAAAAAGTTTGAATGTTAAAGATAATTATGAAAAGCTAAATATATTCACGACAATGTCGAATATCTACTAAAATAAAGATGCATATCGACATTTCTTGAATTCAGCAATTCTGTTAATTATGGTTATTGTTAATTAACAACAATAATAACAAACCTGTCTGCGCTGAGTCCGTTTCTGTTCCTGACGTTTCTTGAACTTCGTTTGGACCAGAGCTCGAGTCTGGTGCATCATCTTCAAAAACGCCTGTTAATAATATGAGTGATTATGAGATAAGATTAGTTTCAGGTTGAGTCGAAAAAAATATTTAGACAACGTTCATATTTTTTACAAGTTGGTTACTGTTATCAAGAATTGTAATAGAACGTGACCTAAAAACATTTAAAATATAAATGCTAAAATTCTCTAATTACCGCGTCATATTAACTTATGCGCATTTAAAACTTATTTGAATTATTTACACAAGAACGAGACTTGAAAGGTTGATTTAAATGGGTATTAAAGAAGATGAAATTGGCGGCTATTTATGTAGATAAACTTGAACAAATCTGCATTTCTTGCAGTAGCAAAAAGAAATTTTGAACTCACCAGAATCATTCAATGAAGACTGTCCTTCAATTGATGCGCATTCTGTAAGAAAAAAAGGACGTCTATTTTTTGCCAATAACAATACACTAATAAGGATGGACGTAGCATGCGGCGCGCAGCGTTGTTACAAGCAGGTTACAAGCATCTGCGCGCAGGCTATAGGATGAACGTTATTAATACCATATTCTCCAATGCATACATGATAACAAATAACTTGTATAGTCAATCTTGTGGTCAGGGACTCACAACCCTTTTTGAAAACTTCATTCTTGATACGCGCGTGCGCATTCCTTACTATAAAATTACAAACTAGCACATTCAAGTCACTCGGAAGTATAATTTCCACATACCTCCAATACGCTCAGCAACGGCTCGGAGCACTGACGTAGGCTGACCGACCTCAGTTAATCTCCGTCTCAGCGACAGAGTTGAACTACTGATTGAACTGTATATACGAGGCTCCTTTTTTTCACCATCACTTTTTTTCAGTTTTATTTCTTTCATTAATTCTTGTACTTTTTTCTGATGCTGTTCTTTTTGTTCTTTTAACTTCGTTCGGAGATGTTTTATCTTTCTTTGGGCTGAATCAAGCTCTTTTTTAAGTTTGGGGCACGCCAAACACTCTATTTGTTCTGTGGTCGTAGTGTTTTCGTCTCTTCTGTCACCAAACCCTTAATGAACATCGTGCATTCAGCTAGTATAATTCATATAGTCTATAAGTTGCTGGTACTCGGAGATCTCATTTCTATTTATATGTTATCTTATTGTAAGTCGTAGTAACTGAATATTGCGCACATGTGTAAATTATTATGGTTGGAGAAGAAAAAGCTTTATTTTTTCCTTGTAGTCTCTTGTATAGCCCTGTGTCAGTGCTGATAATTAATAAAATTGAAACTTGCACCAATTATGTATCTGGACAAATTACACTGATTCATTGACTTGTATAAATATGCAAATTAGAATTTCTGACCTTGTTAGATCTCTTCCCTCCTGAAAACTGTGGACTGTTATTATAAACAGTCTTGAAAAGTGTTGAAATGTATTATACTCTACTATTTAATAGTTGAGTCGGTTTTCTTTGTTCTTTCTGGAGCTGTATCTACGATATATCCCAAGAGAACCGATAATTAAAAATTCAAGGCGCTGTACTGTTAGATATTGCCCTGGTCAACAGGACAATATCTAGATATTGCCCTGGTCAACAGGGCAATATATAGTAATTATATGTTTTTTAGAAAACCTCCTCAACTATTAAATAAGTCAGTTATAATTACCTCGAACCTCGGCTTTTATCCAAATAAACCCCTCGGGGCCTACGGCCTCGGGCTGTGTTTGGCTAAAAGCCTCGGTTCTCGGTAATTAACACTTACATACTCTAATACTTAAGAGTAACGCTAGGGCTGTGCAGCGAGGATCTAAAATGAACTCGATGAAGCACAAAACGTTTGCTGCAAACGTTTTGTGCTTCATCGAGTTCATTCTAGATCCTGCAAAACGTTTCAGAGAAAATCTGACTCTGATTTGTCGATTTTTATAGCTTCTTTTTTATCGAGCTGCCCTAACAAGGAAAGTAACAATGTAGGAAAACCTTTGTACTTACAAGAATCAATAAGGTTTAAAGTATTTTCGTCGATGGCATCCCTTGGGATTTTAATCGACACATCCTTTTGAGCTTGTTCTTCAAACGAAGAGCGAAACTCGTGATTTGCCCCTGTTATTCCACTGCACATGTCACTGATATCATCTACGGAATATGGACTCCCTGCTCTTGTCAACACGCTTAAAAGTCTTCCTCTGTGCAAGTGAACAGCTGCAGCACCATGATCACCATGATGGGTTTGACTGGCTCGCTGTTTGACAGAAGGTTTTAGCCACCTAAACACCTAAAGATACATTTTTTATATTTAAACAATATTTTGACTTTACAATTCTACGACGGCAGGGTGACGTACAGATTCACGTTAACACACACATACACACATACAAGAGATTTGATATACCATACGTACATTTTCACTTGGTCCATTTTCTATGGCAGCTACAATGTCCTTCATTAGTTGATCCAATGTTGCTTTAACTTTTCGCGACTTTCCATAAAGCATAGTGACGTATGGAATAAGACTTTTCGTAACGTAATCGTCAAACTCAGAGCAAGAAATTACGCTACTCTGGGCAACAAGGTCAATTATCTTTAAAAAAAATTTAAAAATTTACAGCTTTTAGGTTAGCACTCAGCATGCACAACACTGTCCTACACTGTACATGTACTAGGATTATGAAAAGTAAATAGAATTGTAGAACTGTACCTTGAAGGCAAAGTATCTATAGCAGCTATAAATACTTGGCAAACGACTTGGAAGACCCACGAGCTTGGTAGTGAAAAAATGCACATGTTCCTCCAGGTCACACTCTTCGAGGTCAGCGCCCGTCTTTATAATAGAAGGAATGCATCTGGTGGAGGCATGTTGCATGACGCGTTTTTTGTTGTCGAAAAAGTCCATATGTCCCGAGCCACTAGCAGTTAAAATCTTTTCAAACATGATTGGCGTTGTTCTCTCAAATGCCTATATAGTTATTATAAAACATAAACATTGGTAAATGACTAAAACAATTCTTGTGAATGTGGAATGTTGATTTTACTCGTATTTATTGGCTACATATAAATGTATAATTAAATAAAACGCTTGTTGAGTCAAAAGTTATAAGTCATATACTGTACATACATACATGCACTGGGAACGTAATATTACAACTGGGCATTTGCAGTGTAACCATGCATCACTTTTTTTTAAATATGAAATATAAAGATTTGCATACCTCGTATCATCATCCGACGTAAAATTAACAACAGTCATAAGAAACGTTGTCAAGGGAACTTCATTTCCACCACCTTTTGTTTGTTTTCCGCCTCCTTGAAACGTTGACACTAATACTTTTTTCAGGGTGTTTGCAACTACAAGGATCAGAAGTGCAAAACCTTGTACAATCCAAATGGTAAAATTCTTGAGAAATTTAATTCTATGGCAGCAGAACAGACATTTGTATGGGCCAGCAGATTGAAAAGAATTGTTTGTGCCATGCCTAGAGTTCACCAGTTCTTTTACTTCCATCGTGCAATCAAGAGACGCAATACATACACAGAACGTTGCCACAAAAATGGCAAAGAGCCAGTATTGCCCAAACAGAACAATGAATGGCTTTCTAATTGACTGTTGTTTTTTTTTATTTAACACTCAAGTTGACAATTGTGCATGACGTCGATATTTTTTATCAAATATCACTAGTTTACAGTAATTAGAATAAAGCGTCTTTCATCATGTAGTAATAGTCATGCGTGTAGTATATACTTCTTGATGAATATTAATGTAATAATTTATGAAAGAATCACAAAAGAAATCAGTTACGTTGTGACGTTGTATATATATATATATATACGAAAACCAACAAATAAATCATATTTTTATTTTCTTAGAATACGTTAGTACCTAAAGTACGGCAGTACTTGGACATATATATCTTATTTTTATTTTCTTAGTACGTTAGTACGGCAGTACTTGGACATATATCTCTTATTTTTATTTTCTTAGTACGTTAGTACGGCAGTATACTTGGACATATGTATCTATTCTTATGTTTTATTTTCTTAGACTTAGTACATAAAAAACAATTCTAATGTTTGCTATAGCTCTCAAACGCAACCCTTCTGGTTATATTATACGAGTTATATTGCAACATAAAATAATAACATTCAAACAGAAAACAAAACACCCTTAGTACATTATTCACGGTAACAAGAAAAAAAAGTAAAAAAGGCATTCCTATTTTGAGCATGGTCTTAGTGTTTCAATGACATGCACTGGTGTCTGCTAAAGTACAGCTGTAATGTCACCATACTGTATGATACTTACTCTTCCCATGCATTCTCACACACGTCCTCAATGATATCAAGATATTCTGATTCAGATAAACCTTTCTTTTTTAAAGATGGTCTTTTATCTTCTGCTTTTTTAAGCTGCAATGTTAACTAGAATATTAAAATAAAAATGATGGTACTTAGTTGTAACAACTCCAATCTATTGGTGTGTACCATACCTCAAAATATCCCTTAGACTTTCAAAAATCCCCCCCCCCCCTCTTTGGATTTGCATGCTTACAGCCATGTGTTTTGTGGTATGTAGTGCCTAGTGGTCGACTTGTGACAAGTTTACATTGTAAATGTCCCTGAGTGCAGTTTGTTATCTACATTATACTCACATCTTTAGTATTAACACAGCCAAACCAAAATGTTTTTTGTCATGCAACCTTGCATTGCAACATTGCAAACAGTATACCTTGACAATTACTGTAAGTTGCTTAAATAGCCAATTGCAAATATCAAACTTTGCATTGTTCAAAGTTTCAAGTAGAACTTCATATTATGCAAAATTTGTTTCCAAAACAAAGTTTCCATTTTTCCTGGGGTTTTTTTTAAACAAGTTTTGGAAAGTTTTTCGAAAATGTGTTTTGGAAACTTGTTTCAGTGTATGCTGGGGTTTACATCCATGCTCTCAGGCTAATGCCAGATGATTTTACTCATCAAGTGGAGAGCTCTCAGAACCTGGTCAATAAAGGGTTAAAATGGGACTTTTTAGCAACTTGTAAAGGAATTGTTGAATGTGTACCATTTCCAAGTCAACATCAATATCGCAAGGTCGTATAGTAAAAAAACCCATCAGAATTTGGCTGTAAAAGGCACACTAGCCCACTCCACCCTTGCTTAGATCTGCAAACTGTTTCTAAATACTCACATACATGTACAACTAAACTAAAGTCTACATTTAAGACACAGTGCTATGTTACATGATCACATTGAAATCCTTTGTTTCAAGAGGGACAATTAATGTTGTGTTTCTCTCATCAATACTGAATGAGGGACATTTTATAGTTCTAAACATTCTAGATTCAGTACTCATGAGGGACAATTAGACTAAGTGAGCTCCAGAGTGGAACAGAGCACCAGAGGAAGTCATCCCTCATAATAATCATCGGGGCAATGCTAGTAAATTAGCACACTGCTAAAGAAAGGGTGAGGTGAACACTGTTAACAGAAGAGTCTCTCCTATTAACTGTTGTCTGAGCAACCCTGACAAGACTGTTGCAAAACTGAATTCATCCTCAATATTTAATCTTGTTTTAGCCTCCAAAAGTAAAAGAATAATTTGTCTTTGCACATGTGTCCATTCTTTTGTTTATTTCCTTAGTGACCCAGACTGAAATTTTTGTAGTGTGCAGAGAAGATCTTCTCCACACCATTTCTCACAAAGTCATCTGCATCCACACAAAAACTACATACATGTATACTGTATACTGTAAACTGTGTGTCATCTGTGGTCCAACTTATGTCTTTTAGGCTTAATCCACTCAATATTGAATTAATTTCTGCATTGGAGATCTGTAAATACTGTTTAGTTTTGGAACTAATGTAAAGTACACAGCATTACAGCAAGTTTATAATGAGTAATATTAGGGATATTAGTGATTATTTGCATGTCCCTGAAAGCAGGGGTGTGTGTGTGTGTGGGTGTGTGTGTGTGTGGGGTGTGACACCCCCCCCCCCCACCCCCACACACACACTTTTTGGAAAACTTGTCGGTAAAACAGACGAAAAATGTGATTTGTCGTTAAATTGATCGGAAATTGGTCGGTAAATTGGACATAAAAATGAGTTGGTCGGTAATTGAGGACGCGCAATAGAGGTACACCCCTGGCTCAGAATGGTCACGCTACGCCACCACCTGAAAGCCAAGGGAGGTCCACAAGGTTCTTGCTAAAAGGAATGACTCAAAGGGACCCATCCAGTCCTTTCACAGCTTTTGCAAAATATGTCATCAAATATGTTTTTTTCAAAAAGCTAGGGGTTATGTTGTGGTTAGGTTATCAAAAACATTGCTAAAATCTTGAGACTCACTGAAGCTTGATGACAAATTTGCAAAAACAAATTCAACGACATATTTTGGAAAAGCTGCGAAAGGACTGGACAGGTCCCTTTGAGTCATTCGATCCTTTTAACCTCAACCCCTCCTCAAATCATCCCAAGCTTTGAATGTTATTACTAGTAACCCAAAATGTCATGCATCTACTTTGTAATTACATGGTCAAAGACCAGACTGGAATCTTTGCAAATGGTGTGGAGAAGAAAAATCTATGATGTCTTTGGGTGTGGATATATATATATTAAAGAAGACTGATTTTTACACGAATATCCACCATGCTGGGTCCAACAGTCTTAATGTGAACTTGCAAGTTAAATGAACTTAATTTTATAACGAATTTATTTAATTTTATAAAAACACAAGCAGAGTCACAGACTGAGAATTCAATTTCTTCAATATTTCTCAAATAATTCTTTAGTCTCTAGATAAATCATTGTTTTATTCTCACCTGATAAGCAACAGCTGTGCAAGAGTCGCATTGCATCTCAAAGGAACCAGGAATATGCTGCGAATGCTCTTCTTCTTCATTCATTTTAGGTGTCTCAAACCTCATTGGGGTACCTTGCTGTCCATGTACGACAGCACTCCACTTCAGAAGAACTATTACAAAACTTATCAACGTGTACAAAAAAGCAAACATATTGGTTTGAAAAGAAGCGTGATAAATGAAAGCGACGCTATCCTCACCTGTGATTCAACTCACGGCACCTGCTTAAACAACATAAATTAGCATTTGTAAACACTAAACTACTGCACCTTTTTTGAAGACAAAATGATGCGCACGTTTCAAGGACTGGGGCGATATAACGACATGCCATTCTTCGGAGAATGTCGTACAAGGATCGGAAACTGAAATGCGTGTTCAAATGCGTGTTTAAATACGTGTTGAAGTGTATGTTCAAACCATGAGTGGTTCAAACCATAGTTAATAGAACAATACACGGTTTGGAAGCTCTATTGTCTTTCAACATGAAACATGGTCATGTTGAACTGATAATGGAGTTCCTTATATGGAAGTAAATTCTATGGCACGTGACGATGAACCACCACAACACGTGACGATGAAGCGACTCACTAATTAAACCCGATCGTTGCTATTGGACGACTGCTTCATTATACAGAAAATACAATACCGTGAAGTTGCACACATTTCCATAAACTTGAACAAAACCATAGAACAATCACTTTGGACGAGTTTCCAAACCATGTATATGTTCTATTAACTATGTTCAAAAGCATATCGAAGTCCCTGTATAAAATTACATATGTACGGAGATATATTACTACGGCTTACTACAACTACCACTTATCACAATTTAATACTAATTACAATTACTAATTGTAACTACTTATCACAATTACTAGTTAGTTAATACTAATTACTAATTACAATTACTAATTGTAGCTACTTATCACAATTACTAGTTAGTTAATACTAATTACTAATTACAATTACTAATTGTAACTACTTATCACATCACAATTACTAATTACTAATTACTTAAATACTAATTACAATTACTAATAATCTAATTACAATTAATAGTTAGTTAATACTAATTACTAATTACAATTACTAATTACTAATTACAATTACTAATTGTAGCTACTTATCACAATTACTAGTTAGTTAATACTAATTACTAATTACAATTACTAATTACTAATTACAATTACTAATTGTAACTACTTATCACAATTACTAGTTAGTTAATACTAATTACTAATTACAATTACTAATTGTAACTACTTATCACAATTACTAGTTACTTAATACTAATTACTAATTAGAATTACTAATTGTAGCTACTTATCACAATTACTAGTTACTTGATACTAATTACTAATTACAATTACTAATTGTAACTACTTATCACATCACAATTACTAATTACAATTACTTAAATACTAATTACAATTACTAAAATCTAATTACAAATATTGGTATATCACTAATTGCAATTGTTGATTACAATTACAACTGCCGCTATTACTACGCCAAAACGAGGTTAATTAAAAAGCACGATGTTAACTATTATTATAAATAAATTTACAAATAAAGTCAGTAAAAATTGTACCTAGAAATAAATGGATCGGATTCAACCAGATTATGATTATTGATTTAAAACGTAACATTGCAAAATGAATCCAGAAACCCTTTTGTTTGTTTGTTTTCTTTCGTGGGTTACCTAACGCAAACACAAAACCCCGTATATCTACCCGTATATCTAAGCAGTATATCTAACCTTATTATATTTCGATTGTTGTTCCTACACACCTACGCAGCACGCTACTTTTATTTAACTCTAGGTTTACTGCCTAGTATATACGCTAACCTGACCTCAAGCTCTGAGATTTCTTGTCTGAGTTTGCTATGCACATTTTTGTTCATATGGCACTTTTCTCGTCACCATTTTACGGCCGAATATCCATGGTTTTTATTTTTTCTAAAAGTTGAGGAGGTGTAGGTCGAACGTCGGCATCTTCTGACGAGCAAGAAACTACAATCTGTTGGAAATAATAAAAAAATTGGCTAATTGATTGATTGATTGATTGATTGATTGATAGATGGATGAGATGGATGAATGGGTGGAATGGGATGTAATGGAATGGAATAGAATGGGATAGAATAGGATGGGATAGAATAGGATGGAATGGGATAGAATAGGATGAAATGGGATGAAATAGGATAGAATGGGATGGGATAGAATGGAATGGAATGGAATAGGATAGAATAGGATGGAATGGGGTGGAATGGAATGGGATGGAATGGCTGGATAGGTGGATGGAAAAATTGATTAGCGTTGTTAATGTTCTTTCTCATTACCTCTGAAAGTTCATTTGATTCTGGACAATTCTCCAACATCGTTTCTAAAACTTTTCCATACAAATTAATATCGTTCGAAAGCTTTGCCAAGCACTCTTTGTCACTATTTTCTTCGTTGTCGTCAGACGAAGAATTTGCAAACTTTGCAGAAGATAATCCTCCAAGGAAAGCTTTCACGGGCGGAGACTGAAATGAGATGACGTGAAAGAATTAGACACGCGTTTACATTGACCGTTTTCACGGTTGACGTGAATGTGGTGAAAATTAATTAGCTATTTATATTTCAACCTCACAGCCTCACAACCTCACAACCTCACGATCTCACAGCCTCACGACCTCACAACCTGACGACTTCATAGCCTCACGACCTCACAGGCTCACAACCTCATAGACCCACGACCTTACAGCCTCACGCGACCTCACAACCTCACAGCCTCACGACCTCACGACCTCACAGCCTCACGACTTCATAGACCCACGACCTCACAGCCTCACGCGACCTCACAGCCTCACGCGACCTCACAGCCTCACGCGACCTCACAGCCTCACGACCTCACAATCTCACAGCCTCACGCGCCCTCACAACCTCACACAACCTCACACGACCTCACGACCTCACAGCCTCACGACCTCACGACCTCACAGCCTCACAGCCTCACAGCCTCACAGCGACCTCACGACCTCACAGCCTCCCGCGACTTCACAACCTCACAGCCTAACGCGACCTCACAACCTCACAGCCTAACGCGACCTCACAGCCTAACGCGACCTCATAACCTCACAGCCTCACGCGACCTCACAACCTCACAGTCTCACGACGTCACAACCTCACGATTTCATGGACTCACGACCTCACAGCCTCACGCGACCTCACAACCTCACACAACCTCACACGACCTCACGACCTCACGACCTCACAGCCTCACAGCCTCACAGCCTCACAGCCTCACAGCGACCTCACGACCTCACAGCCTCCCGCGACTTCACAACCTCACAGCCTCACAACCTCACAGCCTAACGCGACCTCACAACCTCACAGCCTAACGCGACCTCACAGCCTAACGCGACCTCATAACCTCACAGCCTCACGCGACCTCACAACCTCACAGTCTCACGACGTCACAACCTCACGATTTCATGGACTCACGACCTCACAGCCTCACGCGACCTCACAACCTCACGACCTCACAGCCTCACAACCTCATAGACTCACGACCTTACAGCCTCGCGCGACCTCACAACCTCACAGCCTCACGACCTCACGACCTCACAGCCTCACGACTTCATAGACCCACGACCTCACAGCCTCACGCGACCTCACAGCCTCACGCGACCTCACAGCCTCACGACCTCACAATCTCACAGCCTCACGCGCCCTCACAACCTCACACAACCTCACACGACCTCACGACCTCACAGCCTCACGACCTCACGACCTCACAGCCTCACAGCCACCTCACGACCTCACGACCTCACAGCCTCCCGCGACTTCACAACCTCACAGCCTCACAACCTCACAGCCTAACGCGACCTCACAGCCTAACGCGACCTCACAACCTCACAGCCTAACGCGACCTCACAGCCTAACGCGACCTCATAACCTCACAGCCTCACGACCTCACAGCCTCACGCGACCTCACAACCTCACAGTCTCACGACGTCACAACCTCACGATTTCATGGACTCACGACCTCACAGCCTCACGCGACCTCACAGCCTCACGACCTCACAATCTCACAGCCTCACGCGCCCTCACAACCTCACACAACCTCACACGACTTCACGACCTCACAGCCTCACGACCTCACGACCTCACAGCCTCACAGCCTCACAACCTCACAGCGACCTCACGACCTCACAGCCTCCCGCGACTTCACAACCTCACAGCCTCACAACCTCACAGCCTAACGCGACCTCACAACCTCACAGCCTAACGCGACCTCACAGCCTAACGCGACCTCATAACCTCACAGCCTCACGACCTCACGCGACCTCACAACCTCACAGTCTCACGACGTCACAACCTCACGATTTCATGGACTCACGACCTCACAGCCTCACGCGACCTCACAACCTCACGACCTCACAGCCTCACGACTTCATAGACTCACGACCTCACAGCCTCACGCGACCTCACAGCCTCACGACCTCACAGCCTCACGCGACCTCACAGCCTCACGACCTCACAACCTCACAGCCTCACGCGACCTCACAACCTCACAGCCTCACGCGACTTCACAACCTCACAGCCTCACGACCTCACAACCTCACAGCCTAACGCGACCTCACAACCTCACAGCCTAACGTGACCTCACAACCTCACAGCCTAACGCGACCTCACAACCTCACAGCCTAACGCGATCTCACAACCTCACGACCTCACAGCCTCACGCGACCTCACAACCTCACAGTCTCACGACGTCACAACCTCACAGCCTCACAACCTCACGACCTCACAGCCTCACAACCTCACAGCCTTTGTGTTATGGTACACAAAGAAGTAACCGCGTATTTTTTCATTCAAACACATAACAAGAGTGGCCAAAAACCAGTTCAATTGTCTCATTCTCTTTCAAAAACTCTTTCATAACCTAGAAATATGATTTCTTTACGACATTCTGCATGAAAAAGTACTTTATACTTTTAATTAATTTTGTTTAATAACACTGTTTTCCTTTGAGCAGCTCAATCATTTTGGCCAGCAGTGTACGCTTGGACGGCGCCTTATACAATGTTCAACGTTTAGAAAAGTGCGCAGTTACCCAGGGTACCTACACAGGGGCGTAGGAACCGGGGGGGGAACGGGGCATGTGCCCCCCCAACTTCGTCATGAAGTGCCCTTTTTGCAACAGAAAAGTGCCCTTTTTATGATAAAACATGTTTCAAGTCTTACCCCCTGAACAAAGTGCCCTTTTTAAATTGTGCCCCTCCAAGATCAACTTGCTTCCCACACCACTGAAAAAAACATCACCTACCTCAGAATTTCTTGTAATGATAATATTACGAGGAGAAATTGCACCGTGAACAACTTGTTTTGAGCAGAGGAAAGCAATTGCCTGAATGAGGTCACGTGCAATGAGATAAACATCTTCTGCTGTAAGATTGACCTCATGACTTTGAACAAGAAAGTGTTCTAGAGTTTCTTTGGAAGGATAACGATAGCAAATCAAACTATGAAAAAAATCCAACGAAATATTAATTAGTGATAGATGTGGTACACATGTACATGACGTACTACTTATAATTAGTGACTTTAAGATCTACGACGTCAACCTCAACCTCAACGACGACGTCCTTTAAACAAGAGAATTATTTTTGCAAAACAGAGGGAGCGAATAATTTTTAGTCCCAAGAGTAAACTCAACACCGTCCTCGTTCTTTCTACAACGCCACTTGTAAGAGCATTTTCACGTCTTCAGGACGTAAGTAATTTACTTAAGTAATTTACGCAAAGATGATCAAGAAAAGTTCTTTTTGAGAACAGCAAAGTACATTTCTTACGTTAGGGAACTATTCTTTAATTAATTTATTTCTAAACATTATATCTTTTTTAAATTATGTAAATAACTTTAAAACAATCACTCCTCTGTTTAGGGGGCAATAAAAGAATTGTTACTCACTCACTCACTCACTCACTCACTCACTCACTCACTCACTCACTCACTCACTCACTCACTCACTCACTCACTCACTCACTCACTCACTCACTCACTCACTCACTCACTCACTCACTCACTCACTCACTCACTCACTCACTCACTCACTCACTCACTCACTCACTCACTCACTCACTCACTCACTCACTCACTCACTCACTCACTCACTCACTCACTCACTCACTCACTCACTCAACAACCCATCCAGTCAAATTTAGCAAACTTTGAGGTCGATTTTCTCCATAAAATATTGATTCGTTTGAGAAGCTATATCCAACACTCGTCAGTGTTCATCCTCCGATGTCTAAATACAGCCAAGCTGGTCAGAAAATCTTGCAATGGCCTCGTACTTTCAACCTGCTTGGCTAGTTGGCTGTATTTAGAAGTAGAAGGAAGAACACTCACTGATTGTAAAAGAGTTGTTCTTAAACTTGAAGTACCGAAGTACGTACCAATCATCGGATTCCAATGGTGTTGTATATTCGTTTTCTGATTTGTCCTCTTTGATGGATATTTCATTTGCTTAAAAAAATATTTATAACATAATATAACAAAAATAATATACTATAACAAAAAAAATAATTACATGTGGAACACAAGGAGAATAAAAACCTATATAAGTTATACAATTACCAAAACTAAACTTGACTAACAGCTCTACATGCCCTAATAAAGGCCTGCGCTAAACGACGAATTTAATTCGAATTAAATTCGTCGGTAATATGACGTAAATTCGACGTCTAGTTAAACGTCGAATTTCAGTCGAATTTAATTGATTTTACTTAGACTCGTGGAGCCTGAAAACGATTTCGTGAAAACATGTAATTCGAACACGCATTATCGTCGCATTATCCGTCTGACTCAGACGAATTTAATTCGTGTGTCGAATTTAATCGAGTTATACGTCGCAGTTTCGTCGAATAAAATTCAAGCAACCAAATTCGTAGCGCAGGCCAAAGCGTCACTTGGAGGGCCGAGAGCCAGGATGGGCCCGGGGGGAGCGTAGTATCGCGGACCCCTAAACGTCTCAGATGTCAGAGGCTTGAGTTCAATTTGACTATTCCTACTGTTGTGTGAGTAATTCCACACATCGCTCTTAAAAGCGCGGTGTCATGCTGCAGTGCCGCTACGGCGCTACGGCGCAAGTTACGCAAAAACAGCGACTACCCTTTTAGCTTTTATCCGACAGTCAGCGTCTAAATAACTATATTATTGAAATACAGTGTTGAAAGAATTTCTAACAAATATTCCAAACAAGATCAAATTCAACGAAAGCAGATATGCCTGGCGTGGTCGGCGGCCGTATAGGGCCCCTACCTACCCCGCCTACCCCCCCCCCCCCCCCTTTCGGCGGTCCTGGCGACTTGTAATTTAAATACTTTTCGGATAAAAAGACGACGTCGACACTAGTATATAAATACCAAAAATAACCCGCTCGGTACCTCGATCAACCGTTAGAGTGCGTGGCTAGTCCTTACAAGGTTATATACTATGTTCAAATAGTGAAATAAAAGTAGCGTGCTGCCAGAGTAGGCAGTGTTGAAACAGCAATCAAAATATAGTTAGGAGTCTAACGTTTCGAGAGAAAGTCTTCGTCAGAGAGACACGTGAAGAAGGGCCTTCGCTCGAAACGTTAGAATCCTACGTTCTCTGTTTCGGCAGTATCTAACCTTACTCTATTTCGATTGTTATATAGGTTCAATCCCCGTCTGCAAGGGACTCAAGGGACCTTTTTACGAAAACTTAACATGGTCCTTACCTTTTGCACTCCACAAAAACGAAATAAGATTATCATGACCATTTAATTCCTGGTCGTTTGCTAGTGACGATAAAAGAGCTTTAGTGTCTTGCCAGTTTGTCACATGAGTTGGATCGTAGACTTGAACCAGACACAAGGTTACTTCATTATTGATTTCGTAAAATGCCAGAAAACTCACCTAAAACAATAAAACAGATTCAAGGCATGCACAGCGTCACTTCAGAGGCCAGTTTTAGAAAAAGGGATTAAGTGTGTGATTATATTCTTACACCTTTTAGTATATTTATTCATTTTTATCAACATTTGTAACTAAGGAGGTGTTTACATAGGGCCGGCCCAAACTCAGGCCGGACTGACTTCAGGTCGGTTGTAGTGTTTTTACTATAGATCGTTTTCATGAGTCCAGCCTGAGATTCAGTTCACGCCGACCTAATCTCAGGTCGCCTGCTTGACCGAACTGAAGCACTTCACCTCTCAAACTCAATACGTTGTCTTAGTTAACAATTATTCGCCATAGGCGAGGTGAATATCGGTGCATAATAACCGAGACGAAGTCGAGGTTAGTATTCACCGATATTCACTGAGCCTGAGGCGAATAATTGTTTTAGTATAAATACACATTTTCGTACTTTTAGGAACAACATTTTCTTTAAAATTGTTAATTTCCTCGTCTGTCGCATTGACAACTTGGCTGGCGGCCATTTTGAATAAACGCTGTAGCCTGTAGGTGATTATCGAGAATTAATCCGAAGTAGCTCGACCAATCAGCGCGCGTGATTTTCTATAATCACCTGTGTATTTATACTAAATGAGATTGGTGTCAAATCCACATAAAATAATGATTCTCCAGAGGTCTCGAGCTGTAAGGCAATTGACACAAATCTTGGAGTAACAGCGAAACCAAGCCTATAGAGTTTCAAGGCCAGCCTCATGTAAACACCCCTAATAAAGGATACTGCATGGTCTGGAGAAACAACAATAGAACTCAAAGTCCCAGTGCCGGATTTAGGACAGGACGGACTGGGCGGTCGCCCAGGGCCCCCCACAAAATAATGTTTAAGGGGGGGGGGGCTCCACAAAAATGTCTTGAAAGTTGAAAAAATAGGTGTTGAAATGAAAAAAATCTTGAGAGCCCCAAATATGTGTCAAAAACAAGACAAAAGATATATGGATGATATATAGATATATAGATGATATATATGATATATAGAGGGTTGTGTCCCATGTACTATATATACTGAATATTACTTACGTATCTTTAATCCTTTCTTATAATTGTTTAACTTACTCCCGTATCTAATTTACACTGCGCCTTCAACCGTCGTTGCCTTCGCAAGTTAACAAAAAATACAGCAAGATGCGCTTTTTGGCCTAAGGCCATATACCACATTCTTTGCAAATTTTATTCATCTACATTATATAACCCCAGTGTCAGTCCAATTACCTACATCTTATTCAAAAAAATATGACTATCTAACTTAGCATACATTCAGAAATAGAATTGATATATTGTGCTGGTCAGTGACCGCCCAGGGGCCTCCATAGTCCTAAATCCGGCGCTGCAAAGTCCCTTACAAGGTTATTCTCCAAACTAAGAAAACCGGAGAACCTGGTGAAAAACCCTCGAGACACAGAAAAGAACCAACAACTCTACTCATCCGGTCATCCAAGTACTAACCCCATTCGACCAGACTTAACTTCAGCGGTGAGAGGGCCACGCATGCCAGCCATGCCTCCCTCCAAGCGCTCCGTGACAGTTCTCGTCTAGAAACACTGCACTGTAAGCTTACCTTCACATTTTGTTCATCGTCTGACATCTGAACAACTTCAAGCGGTTTCAAAACAAAAACCTTCTCGGCTTTTGGTTCAATAAAAGAACTTTCTACGAGTCCTTCTACGTCTTCTTTAAAAGCTTCATTTAACATCTGATGTCTGTGAATAACTGAAGGCTTGTAACCTTTTGTTGAAGCACTGCTCTTTGTTGAGTCGTTGTTGGTCTTCACGACTCTTGTAGACTTGTTTGAAGGACTAGGAGCTAGACCGCAAGAAAGTTCAGTTTAGGTTCAACTCCACTACACTCCACTCCACTCCACTCCACTCCACCTCGCTTCGCTTCACTTCACTTCACTTCACTTCACTTCACTTCACTTCACTTCACTTCACTTCACTTCACCCCACTTCCCTCCACTTCACTTCACTCCACTTTACTCCCCTCCACTCCCCTCCACTCCACTTCACCCCACTTCACTTCACTTCACCTCACCTCACCTCACTTCGCTTCACTTCACTTCACTCCACTTCCCCCCACTTTACTTCACTTCACTCCACTTCACTCCACTCTACTCCCCACCACTCCCCTTCACCCCACTCCACTCCACTTTACTCTACTCTACTCCACTCCACTCCACTCCACTCCACTCCACTCCACTCCACTCCATTGCACTGCAGCACTGTAGTATAGTTTTAATGCAACTCTTTCCCCACTCCAATCCATTTAATAAAACGGAATTTGTTCAGTGGTATATCAAAATAGTAAATACCTTCATTAGATGTTTTAAACGTCCTCGCCTTTCCCTCAGAAGACGACTTGAATGTACTTTTATTAGACGCCGTGTATCTTCCTAACGGCGTTGAAAATGTGTAAAGAATAGGATTGATCGAACTGTTTATTGGCAACACAAACACCGCGATCCAGGCGTAGACCTGTTTTCTCGGGTCGTAAAAATGTCCAGTTAAAGACAAGATGCTTATTATGATAACAGGAAACCAACAGAAGAAGTCAGTGAGAATAATAAACATCATTCTCTTCGCAATCGTCGAATCTTGGTTCATTCGTGTCGAACGCACAGCATTGCCTGCTTTGGTGATGGTCCTGTACATGAAAAAGTACGCAGTAACAATAAAGAGAAACGAGAAACCATTTAGACCAAGGAACACGAAAGCAGAATACTCCCAACCAGCTGACTTATCCGTAGACAGTTGAAATGGTAGGCAGACTGCTGAGCGACCATAAAAATGTACATCTTGTTTAAAATCGTAGAAATAATCATTATAAAATAATGGTATTACTGCAATAATTGTACCAAACAACCACACAGAGATCATGATTGTCACCGCTTTCTTCATCGACATTCGTTGAAATTTGAATGGAAAGACAATGCAAATTAAACGGTCGAATGTTATTACTGATAACGTAAAAACGGATACCTCACTTGATATGGTTGAAACTATACCAGCAAAGATACAGAGATCACTTGCTCGCCATGAAATACCATGTTTGAAATAAACACCTTGCCAAACAGTATCTTTGTAAGCAATGATTAACATATAGACTCCCATTAAGAAATCAGCCACAGCAAGATTGGTCAAGAGAAACGAGTTGACTTTATTTTTGTCTTTCTTGACAATCCTCCAGACAACGACAGCCATGTTTCCAGCAAACGCCATCACACCCAGGACCCAAATAGAATACTTCAGCACTGTGTTTTTAAGCAGCTCGTCACAACTTGAAACGCCGTAATTTACAAGTGATGTGCATGAGACATGTGGTAAGCTTTTTTCAGCGTAACAACACAAAGTGAAGTGGTCCACTTTTCTGTAAAGTTAATAGATTAATCCTGAGAGTATTAATGTTAGACAGTCGTTTGTCTATGCATAGTTAATAGAAAATAAACATGGTTTGGAAACCCGGCAAACTTCAAAGCGGTCAACAATCAAGCTACGATTCATGTTGAAAGGTACATGAAGGTGCCAAATCCTTTGTTTTAGGTTTATTAATATTTAAACAGTACGGTTGAGTGATTGAACCCAAACGTTGCTATTGGATGATTGCTTCATTATACAGAAAACACAATATGTTCAGTAACCGTGAAAGTGCAAAAATTTCCATAAACCTGAACAAAAACATAAAACAATGACTTTTGTTGAGCTTCCAAACCATGTATATTTTCTATTAACTATGGTCTATGGTATGTGTAGCCTTGACAGAGATTGTTGTTGCTGTTGTCCTCATTTCCTTATATTTGTTCTTATTTGTTGTGTTGTTTTGTGTTGTAGTGTTCGCCAGTGCTTTGTTTTTACGCTAAACCGTCGATAGGAAAGGTATATGGGTCCACTGGGGTTATAACAATCGGTTAAACAGAATATTGGGCGCGGTTATGACTAAATGAGAACGAAATTTAAATTCCGGCTTAAGGTTGGAAGTACTTTGTTTTGGTTTTAGGAACGGCATCTAGAGGAACTTTTTGTACCGCTTAGATTTCGGTATTCGCTGCGTTTGTACCTTTTGAAAAGGAACATATTCAAGCGGAACGTTTCGTTCTCATTTGAATTGGGGAATGTTTTGTTCCGATATTCAAAAATAGGAACGGGCTTAAATTAAGAACAAACTGTTCCGCATGAGCTAGACCGCTTTAAATAGGACCTCTTTGTTCCTTATTTTAAAGGTTATTTCGTTCCATTTGTTTCTTCTCATAGGAACAAATAAAGAAGTTAATATATTCCAAACTAATGGCTACCTGCATAAGCTCGGTAGCTGGTCGTTTCCATATGGTAGCCGGTCAATTTAACAAGGTTTTAACTAGTAGCCGGTGGTTATGAATACAATTAAGTTACAGATCCAATTTACATATAATTATATTCTCTCGCATTAAACGAAAAACATCGATTTTGACAGTGGGAACGCTTTGTTCAGATTCTGTAATCTGAAGTAAAAGTTAGGCACTAAAAGTTAGGCACTAAATGCTATACTGTAAGGCCCACTCTCTTCAAGATGTGTACATTTGTGGTACATTTATATATACAAACGAGCACGTGTGATTTTGTTCACTCACTTCACGGAATGTCGGAAAGTGCTCAATACCATAAACGTAGAGCGAATATAGTACAGTTTAAGTGGGCTTACCTCAAAATGTTGAGTGTCGCAACTGTCAGTTTCACGCGGGGCGATCTTCAGGTCGCCCCGCGTGAAACTGATAGTTGTTGGTGTTGTTGTTGGTGTTGTTGGTGTTGTTGGTGTTGTTGGTGTTGCTGTTGTTGTTGTTGCTACTGCTGCTGTTCTTTCGATTACTTCACCACCACTACCACCACGGCCATCACAGGTACCATCACCAGCACCACTACCACCACCACCATTACCATCACTACCACTACCATTACAATCACCAATACCACCACTGCCACCACCACCATCACTGTCAACTGAACTTTGGATTAAACATTCCAAGCTTTAAATGTAGAAAGACTTCATTTACTTACAATAATTTCAACGATGAAAGCGGTGTAAATAAACTGGTTGGAATTGTATGGATATGGTTGTTTGATAAATCACTGAAAGCAAAAACAACAAACAGATTACAAATACCGTATTTTCCTGACTATAAACCCCATTTTTGTCCCAAAATCTGACGTCATGCGGTTTATACACTACACATGTAAAAACGCACAGGCTGTTCCGACAGGCTGTCATAGTCACGTGTTCACACTGGCTGTCCCAGGTTGTTGACAACTTGTAACAAGGCTGATGACTCCAACAGACTGATGACAAGTTGTTCCAACAACCTGTTACCGCTCTGCACTTAACAAGTTGTTAACAGGTTGATGCTAACAAGGCTGTAGCAGCTTTTTGAATGAACAGCATTGTTACAACTTGTTAACAGCCTTGCTACCAGCCTGTTGCGAACACAGCTTGTTGACAAGCTGTGAGATTTTTACATGTGTAGTGCAGTTTACATGTGAATAAATTGAACACTTTTTAGCTACGATACAATAATCTAAGAAATTCTCGCAATTATTGTAGACGTCGCGGCACTACGCGGTGAAAGACGTTACACTAAACTTTAAGTTGTTACGTTACGTAATACTATGATTGACTCGTTTTCTTTTGTTCCCACCCGGACCGGGTCATTTAATTTCTAATTTCCCCCAATTTCCTCCTCGGGCGGATTTGTGGAAGACTTTCACAAATCCTCCCTCGGCTATCCTCACCTCTGCATCCATCTTCCCTCTGCATCCATCCTTCCCTCTGCATCCATACTCCTCTCTGCATCTATCCTTCCCTCTGCATCCATCCTTCCACCTGCATCCATCCTCACCTCTGCATCCATCCTTCCCTCTGCATCCATCCTCACCTCTGCATCCATCCTCCTCTCTGCATCCATCCTCCTCTTTGCATCCATCCTCCTCTCTGCATCCATCCTCCTCTCTGCATCCATCCTCCTCTCTGCATCCATCCTTCCACCTGCATCCATCCTCACCTCTGCATCCATCCTTCCCTCTGCATCCATCCTCCTCTTTGCATCCATCCTTCCCTCTGCATCCATCCTCCTCTTTGCATCCATCCTTCCCTCTGCATCCATCCTCCTCTTTGCATCCATCCTCCTCTCTGCATCCATCCTCCTCTCTGCATCCATCCTTCCCTCTGCATCCATCCTCACCTCTGCATCCATCCTTCCCTCTGCATCCATCCTCACCTCTGCATCCATCCATCCCTCTGCATCCATCCTCCTCTCTGCATCCATCCTCCTCTCTGCATCCATCCTCCTCTCTGCATCCATCCTCCTCTCTGCATCCATCCTCCTCTCTGCATCCATCCTCCCCTCTGCATCCATCCTTCCCTCTGCATCCATCCTTCCCTCTGCATCCATCCTCCTCTCTGCATCCATCCTCCTCTCTGCATCCATCCTCCTCTCTGCATCCATCCTCCCCTCTGCATCCATCCTCCCTCTGCATCCATCCTTCCCTCTGCATCCATCCTTCCCTCTGCATCCATCCTTCCCTCTGCATCCATCCATCCCTCTGCATCCATCCTCCTCTTTGCATCCATCCTCCTCTCTGCATCCATCCTCCTCTCTGCATCCATCCTCCTCTCTGCATCCATCCTCCCCTCTGCATCCATCCTTCCCTCTGCATCCATCCTTCCCTCTGCATCCATCCTCCCTTCTCTCTGTATCCATCCTCACCTCTGCATCCATCCTTTCCTCTGCATCCATCCTCCTCTCTGCATCCATCCTCCTCTCTGCATCCATCCTCCTCTCTGCATCCAACCTCCTCTCTGCATCCATCCTTCCCTCTGCATCCATCCTTCCCTCTGCATCCATCCTCCTCTCTGCATCCATCCTTCCCTCTGCATCCATCCTCCTCTCTGCATCCATCCTCCTCTCTGCATCCATCCTCCTCTCTGCATCCATCCTCCTCTCTGCATCCATCCTCCCCTCTGCATCCATCCTTCCCTCTGCATCCATCCTTCCCTCTGCATCCATCCTCCTCTCTGCATCCATCCTCCTCTCTGCATCCACCCTCCTCTCTACATCCATCCTTCCCTCTGCATCCATCCTCCTCTCTGCATCCATCCTCCTCTCTGCATCCACCCTCCTCTCTGCATCCATCCTCCCCTCTGCATCCATCTTTCCCTCTGCATCCATCCTTCCCTCTGCATCCATCCTTCCCTCTGCATCCATCCTTCCCTCTGCATCCATCCTTCCACCTGCATCCATCCTTCCCTCTGCATCCATCCTTCCACCTGCATCCATCCTCACCTGCATCCATCCTTCCACCTGCATCCATCCTCACCTGTGCACCCATCCTCATCTCTGCATCCATCCTCCCCCGGGGACATTTAATCAGTAATTTCCCGACATGTCTTTCTTCGTTTGCAAGATATATTTCAATTTGTTTAATATGTAAATGAGATGGGCTCTGACGTCAGGAGCAGGGTAGAGTATTTTTACACAAAGCAACATCAGTTATGAAATGTTCAGTGTCACAAGGCGTTTTTATGTGCACAGTTTCAAGTAATTTCGTTGAACAAATTTAGAGATATAATTGATTTTCTTACGTGTGAAAATACTGTACCCTGCTCCTGACGTCAGAGACCATCTCATTTACATATTAAACATATTGAAATATCTTGAAAACGAAGAAAGATACGGAAAAATTGTAAAAGATCTTCTATTACAATTTTATGAGTTCTCTCAAATTAGACAAACTTAATTTTTGTTGTCAATGTCCTTTAATTACGCTATGTAATAACTTGTTACGTTGTAAGACAACCAAGACCAGCCGACAACTTGAAAAAGTATAGAATCAAACATATTCCGAAGAATAATGCCATCCTGAAAACTCAGATATGAGTCAAACAAGTGGAACTATAGTGAAAATTGTAATATTTCGACTTTATTTCAAAGTCATCATCAGACAAGTGAAAATACAAAAACATGCCAGGTCTTGAATTTTTGACTTGTATATTTAGACCTGGCATGTTTTTTTATTTTCACTTGTCCGATGATGACTTTGAAATAAAGTCGAAATATTACAATTTTCACTATAGTTCCACTTGTTTAACTCATATCTTGAGTTTTCAGGATGGCATTATTCTTCGAAATATATGTTATATTCTGTACTGTTACGTTGTAAGACATGCCAGTTTAGAACGGTGGCGTATATAACGGTGCGGTTTATCTAACGATTATTCCGAAGAATTACCGAAAAACTGGCAATGCGGTTTATTCGACTAATAGTCGCAGATCTAGAAAATACGGTAGTTGCGCGCATTTTCATGCGGTGTAAGTTCTTCTATAAATATGACTTACAGCTCAATTAAATTACGGAGGTCATCAAAAGCTCCTGCATCAATAGATTTAAGCTCATTATCATTAAATTTTCTAAAAAAATAAAAAAGAAAATTGAAAGAAAGTTAGAAAAATGATAGCCCAGCAAATAACTTTAAGGAAAACCATAACGAATACATATTTCAAAAAAATTTAATACTGACGTTTCGTTACTAACCTAGTAACATCTTCAGAGTGAATAAATTATTTACAGAGATTGAGATTAAATAGTTAACTGATACATAAATTAGACGGAAGTGACAGAGGAGTAATTAACGACCCCACAAGCACTTCGAAGCGAACGAGTGACATATCCTGTTGAACACGAGAAATAAATTTCATATTTCCAAGCATCCATGTATTGTTCTGTTTATTATATAAAAAAATTGTCCTATTGCCTTGCAAAAATTGCATTAAACTATAATGCTGATTCAGCGATAATCGTCACATGTGCGATTATCATTAAATAATTGCACATGTGAGATTATCACTTTTATTAGTGGCGGAAAAATCAATAAAACACTCTATTTTATATAATAATATTATTATAATGAGCATAAAGAAGACGTGAGAAAGAAAGTTAGCTAGAATTACAGTACATGTGTTTTGGACACCATTGGAAGCATAGAGATCATATAAATACTAGAGGGGGAATCCTATCTTAATTTCAGTCAACCGTGGGTAACCAATTGAACGCCGCCATCTTGGATTTTTTTTGAGTTGGTTGGCAAAGGACTGGGTCTAGTGCATTTGGCAACCAATTCACTGAAATATCATAGGTAATGGCGGCTGCGCCACGTGGCTACCAAATTTTCCCGCCAATGCCCCCTCTAGTATTTATATGATCTCTATGGTTCGAAGAACGATTGGTAAAAAGAGTGGGGGCAAGGGAGGATCTTGTCACGAGTTCACAGAACTTTTTTGGCATTTCACGAATCACAAAAATAAAATAGCATCTTCATGACTTTTTCAACAGTTCAATCACGATTTACGGGACAATATTGCTCTAAATCACGATTCACAAAGCTCAAAAATAGCCAATCACGGGTTCCCGAAAATAACCTTGCCTCCCTTTACAAAACTACAAGTTTATATTTATCCAACTTACAGAATTTCGAGAGAGGTCATTCCTTGAAGCCATTTCTTTTTTATCATTTCCAGATTGTTTCGCTGAAGAAATCTAGAGAAATTCAAATCAAGCTGCAGACTACTATTATAGTTTAGTAGAAACTTACTAGTATACTATTGCAAATGCTGCAATCTGATTGGCTACTTTACTCGATATCTATTCGTCGATATATAGCGAGTAAGAAATTGAGTACCAGTACTCGCGCGGCCATGCAGTAAAATTCACGGAGGCCACGAGGAGTGAAAGATTTGTTTTGCCTTGGTTTTCACACAGGAACAATGGTTATGCTTCGTTTTTGGCAATAATTTGGAAGAACTAAGGTACACAAGTTAGTTTCCACTAAAACAATTAGATTATTCGCTTTCAATTTCTACGAGATGATCGAGCTCCCCTCTCGTCAGCTATTCACTCATAGCAATTTCGAGCTCATAATCTAATTGTTAAATATTATATATATTATAAATAGACTAACCGAAATTAGACTGTTCACGATTTTTTTACGCTTCGGCGTACCTTCGTGATACTTTCGGGATACCTTCGAGATATTTTGGGGTAGTAGGTTCGGCGTGCCTTCGTGCTACTTTCGGGATATCTTCGAGATATTTTGGGATACCATCGCAATACTTTCAGATACCTTCGGGATATTTTCAGAATACCTTCGGAATTCTCTCGGGATACCTTCGCTTGCACCCTCTCATTATTGCTATATTTTTATCACCAGCAAGTACTTACAAAACTTTTATTGTGTTTCTAACTTCCTTAAAAACATCATCTTCAATGCTGGACAATTCATTGTGGTCTAAGTACCTAAAATCAACACAAAATACACGAGTTCAATCAATGCAAAACAGTGTATAGTTCAGGAAATAAATATTTAGCGGTTGTGGTTACCGTGTTTAAAGTTATTAAATAAATAAATAAATAAACAAACAAACAAACAAACAAACAAACAAACAAACAAACAAACAAACAAACAAACAAACAAACAAACAAACAAAGACATAAATAAATAAACAAACAAACAAACAAACAAACAAACAAACAAACAAACAAAAAAACCCAACAACAAACAAACAAACAAACAAACAAACACATAAATAAATAAACAAACAAACAAACAAACAAACAAACAAACAAACAAACAAACAAACAAACAAACAAACAAACAAACAAACAAACAAACAAACAAACAAACAAACACATAAATAAATAAATTAGCAGTTTAAATTCGTACAGATTACTTACAAAAATTGAAGGCTTTGAAGTCCAAGAAACACGCCATCTTCTAGACTACTTAATCTATTCAAACGAAGACTCCTGGAAAATTTAAGAAAGAATGTAATATTTAATTAATATAAAAAATACATTGGATAGGCGTAAGAAAAATTACGACATTTTTGCTGTCAAAGTTGATAAAGAGTTACCAAAAGTAATATCGGAAAAAGGGAAGAGGTGTTTGCAGGTCTTTAGAAGCAAAAATTCCTTTCGTAATCGCACAAGTGCAAGAAGTTCAGTTCAGTTCAATCGCTATAGACCGTTTGTACATGACGTCACGGCCACCATCTTGGTTGACTTTTCAGTTGACACACCACTGACATGTTTTAGCAAGGCTATGATCAACCAAGAAGGCGTCCAATGTCACGTGATAGTAAACAATCTATTGATGATTACTAAATATAAACTTACAGAGATCGAAGTCGAGATAATGATGAAAATTGACGGAGTTCTAATGTCTGTATCCGATTGCCACTGAGATCCCTTGAAGAACAATACAACAATATCATTCACCATTACCATCACCATCACCATCACCATCGCCATCGCCATCGCCATAACCATCACCATCACCATCACCATTACCATAACTATAACCATTACCATAACCATTATCATCACCATCACCATTACCATACCATTACCATAACCATTACCATAACCATTACCAAAACCATCACCATCACCATCACCATCACCATAACCATTACCATTACCATAACTATTACCATAACCATTACCATAACCATTATCATCACCATCACCATTACCATAGCCATCACCATCACCATAACCATCACCATTACCATCACCATCACCATCACCATCATATACTTACAAAATCTCTAGTGACGAGTTTTCTCTGAAAAGATTTCTAGGAAAGTTTCTCATCATGTTCCTTGAAAGTTGACTACGTTAAAAAAAAATTCTTATAAGATAACACTCATAACAAACTGACAGCGTCAGGCTGTAGCAATCTGATGGTTTATGAGCGCTGTGCCTAGTTGGTCTACTCACATGGTTTTTAAAGAAGGTAATTTGCGAAATGCTTCTCCCTCGATAGTTGCAATCAGATTGTCGTTTAAATTTCTGAGAAAACAAACAAAAAGAAAATAATAAATTTGACGTATCAAGATATAATAGCTTTGTCGTGCAAGACAATCTGCAAAATTCATGTATACAATATCTTAGGCTTTCTCGCTACGATAAAAACAATAAGAGCGAAATAAAAAGCAAGATGATGACGAAAGCGCAAGATGATGACGACAGCAAGATGACGAAAGCAAGATGATGATGACAGCAAGATGATATGATGACGACAGCAATATGGCGACGACAGCAAGGTAATGACGAAAGCAAGATGATAACGAAAGCAAGATGACGACGAAAGCGAGATGACGAAAGCAAGATGATGACGAAAGCAAGATGATGACGACAGCAAGGTGACGAAAGCAAGATGATGACGACAGCAAGATGATGACAAAGCAAGATGATGACGACAGTAAGATGATGACGAAAGCAAAATGATGACGAAAGAAACATGACGACAGCAACATAATGACGACAGTAACATGATGACGAACTACGATATTGACGTAAGCAATGTAAGCGCGCAAACGTTCCAACCGATAAAAGAGCAGAATTGCGTAGTAGTGGTTTAGTTCTTATTTCGACCTGACAGAGGCAAACAATAAGGATAAAAATTGTGATCCATATATACTACTCACAAATATTCCAACTCGACAGAGTTTGTAAAATCGCTAGCAGTAATTTTGTAAATGGAACTTTTGTCAAAAATTCTACAGCAAAAAATCAAAATAAAAGTATGTTATAGTTTTGGTTCCAGATACTGAACATGTACGCAGGCGGACTGGAGACACTCATTCTAATAACATGCTATTAAAATAAAACAAGCAAAAGTTATCGTTAGTTTCAAACAACGTTATTAATTGCTGCCAAGAAATACAGAGAATAATATATGGATGTGCGGAAATATTAAATGTATTTCAAGTGTTGACCAGGATATCTCACAAGTGAGCAAAACGAACGAGTAAGATATCCTTGTTCAACACGAGAAATAATTTCATATTTCCAAGCATTTCTGTTTAAATAGAAACAGTCCTAATTCCCCACAAAAATAGAGCAGTTTACGCTAATGCGTTTCATGATAATCGACACATGTGAGATTATCCTGAATAATGACACATGTGAGATTATCGTTTTTATTAGTGGCGGAAATATTAAACGTGATCTACAGTGCGATCTGCGCATGATCCGCCATCTTTGTTTTGATGGCCCACAAACGTGACATTCATCGATAATTACATGAAGTACTACGACCAAGCGATTCGGCGAGGATATCTCTTCGGATTTCTTCTATTTCCGCTAAAAATGTTTTGTTTCAAGTACAAGTAATGAAGAGGAAGCAAGAAAAGCTTACAATCTTGAAAGAGGTATATCAGTTTTTGTTTTTGTAAATAAAGATGTAAACATTAGTTTCGTACATGCGCAGAACGGACTGTAGATCACCTTTAATAAAACACTGCATTTTATATAACAAAGTTGTTTAATTTATGACGAACTTGACGAATACAAGATTTGAAGAGACAGGCAGTGATAAAATAAACATACATTACACTCGTATGTGGAGGAAATTGCAAAGGAACCTGAAGTAAACCTTTTCCAGCCACGGAGATTTTTGTTTGATTCGATGGCCAACGATAACAGCGACAGTTTGTCGGACAATCTAGACGAAATGAACAATAAATATTATCAATACTGTGACAATGGCAGCTCAATGATACTTCATTTTAACAAAAATACATTTTTTTTTAAGTGTCTATGAAACAAAAATTAAGTCCGTCTTATTTGAAAGAACTCTTAAAATGACAATATAACATCTTTTACAGATTTTCGTTTCCTTGCTTCGTTTTTGAGATATTTCAGTTTGTTTGATATGTAAATTTGACTTATATTAGTTATATAAGATAATTTTACGTCACACTTTGCATGACTTATCGCAAAGTGTTCAATATCTTTGTTATTATCGAACAAAAGCACTTGGAAAATTAGGAACCATGTGTGAGTGTTTCTCCTGCAACAGAGTTTGTAAATTTTAAGTGTATTTGTTTGATAATAACAAAGATATATAATCTTTTGCGATAAGTCATTATGCAAAGTGTGACGTAAAATTATCTTATAAGTTAAATTTACATGTCAAACGAACTGAAATATCTCAAAAACGAAGCAAGGAAACCAAAAACTGTAAAATATTTTATGTCCATACTAATGTCAAACGAAAACGGAGAAAACGCTCTCCAGAGTGGAGACATTCGAAGACGCCGTTTTTCTACATCAGTGTGTAAACGCTGATGTCACAACGATCATGTGATCTGGGTTCCAGTCACCCACGGCCTTTGTGCACGGATATTGTGCAATTTTCAGGGTCGTTTCGGCGTCTTAATGTGGATGGCAAAAACGATTCGAAAACGATGGTGTGGACGCAAAACGTTTGATACGTTTTTGATACGAGGTCTCCGTTTTCGTTTGAAAACAGATTAGTGTGGACATGGTTTAAGAGAGATTAAATATAAGAGAAAATGAATGCATCAACTGATTCCCAAATTTTTAATAAAATAAACAAATAAGTAACGGTTTCTTAAAACATTTAAGAAGAAAACATTTAAACAATAAAAATGTATTTATTAAAAATAAATGAAACGTCGTCAACATTTATTTTTTATAAAGATGTTTTTATCGTTTAACTTTCTTCTTAAAAATAAACAAAGTTTTAATTAATTTTCAGCATATATAGTATGATAATTGTGTTGTTTCGCTGCTACGATATTTGATCGTCCATTAATAATTTTATAAGAACTCATTCATACCTGGAACATCGGCTATGTAACACGAGTTTTCGTCCGAGTTCGCTATAAAAACGAAATCAGAACAGAGAATAAGTCTAAACTAAACTCAACTCAACTCAACTATAAACATTCAGTTTTCTTTCAGCAGCGTATATTTAAGAAATAGAAAACATTTTCCGTGTTTCCATAGAGTTATAGAAATACGAGTGGAAGTTTGGGAGAACGAGAAATTGTAGTGGGAACACGAGCCCGCAGGGCGAGTGTTTCCACGCTATTTCGAGTTCTCCCAAACTTCCACAAGTGTTTCTATAACTGTATGGGAACACGGAAAAAATGTTGTCTATTTCCTTTATAAAATAACCTGTCGAAAATAGGTATAGAACGTAAAACAATTCACTGCATCAAAGCGTAAATTCTCCTTACTCTTCATAATGGCGTATGATGGCGTATCCTACACCCTAATGATGGCGTATTGAATGGCGTGGACCTTGCCGTGTTTCCATAAAGCTATAGAAACACGGCTTTCAACCAATCGCCGCGCTTGTTTTCAAAATGTTATTTTATAAATGTGAAGAATGATAATTTCAAATGAAGTCAAATCACTGCTGTAGAGAAACGTTTTGTGACTGCCCCAACTGGGAACCCAAAGTATCTGGTTTAACGTACCAGTGCTCTACCACTGAACTATTGGGACTCCCGGGTTCGATTCTGGGACGGTCAGAAAACGTTTCTCTACAGCAGCGATTCGACTTCATTTGAAACCTAAACTAGCAATAGACCGCTGTCATCACGAATAAATGGAGTGTGGGCGCTATTAATACGCCAAGCGCCTAGACCATGCAGGTCTTTGATTGTACCGTGAACGCAATCTCATGGCTGGTTCGGCACGTAACATAACAATAAAACTACCTTCTATAATATTATACTGAATCTTAAATCCAGTTCGAGTGTTTGTTGAGTCTGTTTGAAATATAATCCACAGTAGATCAGATTGAGATGTATATTCCGTAGGAAGAGTTTTTCCACAATAAAATAATTTTTTCTTAGATGGATCGCCATCTTGTATTGCAACGAAGTCTTTTCCGCATTCTGCATCGTCCTCGAGATCTAAAAATAGAAACTTGATGTGTATCCGCTGACCAACAGTTGACTTGAGTTGCCATCGTCGCTTCATGTTATTTAAATATAACGAGGGATAATAAGGAGAGGTGAGGAATCCAGTGGAGTTGATGGATAAATAGGTGTCCCATTCTGAAAATGAAGGGAGCGACAATTAAAGAAATAGTTATAGAAAAATATGTCCTATATCATTATCCTCCACCAGAGTTCACTGTCCTACAATAATTATTTCAACAACATAAGATGAAGATTTAAGGTGGCTCCACACAGTTTCTTGAAAAATGGAAAATACAAGTTTGAGAGTCCAAAACACGTGCATAAACAATTCGAAAAAAAACTAAAACTAAATGTTAAAGTGCCACTAACCTCAAAATTTTTTTTTCGCAAATCTAAAAGCCCTTATTGAGTGAATTATGCCAGTTAATAAATTATTGGTATTGGACATTTCGTTGGTCTTCTGTAGACCACCAAAGTTGCATCTGCATGTCCCATGGCGGAGCAGGAAAGGGAATGGGTATATTCCTGGTGTTACGTCAGACAAGTCAAACAAGAACTCCTTTGAGCTCTGTCTGGTGAATACATTGAATTTTTTGGGTTGAAAACTCATTTTCCCAACTAACGCAATGTAAAATTTCTATGTATTCAGCAGACAGAGCTCAAAGGAGTTCCTTGTTTGATTTGTCTGACGTCATACCAGGAATATACCCATTCCCTTTCCTGCTCCGCCATGGGACATGCAGATGCCAATTTTTGCAACTTTGGTGGACTACAGAAGACCAAAGAAATGTCCAATACCAATAATTTATTCACTGGCCTAATTCACTCAATAAGGGCTTTTAGATTTGCGAAAAAATTTTTTTGAGGTTAGTGGCACTTTAAGCATAGTTAAACAGTCTGACAATCAAAAACTGTTACCAAATAAATAGCAACAGAATGACGTTTCAAAATGGCTACCAATTACCCTTCAAACTTATTATTTCGAAAAAAACTTTGAAATTTAATTCGAAAAAAACTTTGGTGACCCCCAATTTTTCTTTCATTAAAACTTTTCTTGAAGTATGAGTAATCAATAGGCCGATTTAAAAAAAATTCTGTAGAACGAATAATTTTCCCCCGGAAAAATCATGTTTGTTAATTTTTTAAAAATTTCGTTCTACAGAATTTTTTATAAATCGGCCTATTGATTACTCATACTTCAAGAAAAGTTTTAAAGAAAAAAAAATTGGGGGTCACCAAAGTTTTTCTCGAATTAAACTAGTTTGAAAGGTAATTGGCAGCCATTTTGAAACGTCATTGTTGCCATAGCAACAAATGTTGCTATTTATTTGGTAACAGTTTTTTATTGTCAGACTGTTTAACTATGCATAACATTTAGTTATTCTTTTTCCGAATTGTTTATGCACGTGTTTTGGACTCCCAAACTTGTATTTTCCTTCTTTCAAGAAACTGTATGGAGCCACCTTAAGTCCCTCGATATTGAAGAAACTAGATTTCAGTTTTGAAATATCAAATATAAGTACCATCTCATTCCACGACCTGCTCCCAACTTGACCTGTAGCTTAGTCGGTAGAGCGTCGGACTAGTAAACCGAAGGTCGCGGGTTCGAATCCCAGTCGAGTTCCAGTAGAGTTTTTCTCTGCTTAATATCATTAAGGTTAACTAGATTATCTTTCAAAACCCGCAGCAGAAATGAGAAGTCACGGGAGGTGACGACAAGAGAGGAATTTGTCTATACAAAAACCACTTTACAGATTCCTCCTTTGACGTCACTTCCGTCAACTTTAACAGCAAAAAAGTCCATGAAGATGAAATTTTAGAAAAGGAAGATATATTACAAATCGTCTCAGAAGGTTCCAAATATCCTAAATATGTAAAATCCCCAATCATGATATAGGAACTTTAAATAACTTACCTTGGGCATCAGATGGTAACGGTTCACACAGCCCAGATTTGAACACAATGTTGTCAATATTTATTTCACTGCCATTCTCGATAACAACTCCAGTAAAATATACCTAAAGAAAAGAAGCGAGTTCTCCATGAGTTACAAACAATGGACTGTACTGTAGATCTCCCAGGCATTGCATGGGAGGAGAAAAAGAAGTCCAGAAATAGACAGACTGTATATTTCGTTTCCTATACACTGTAAAAATGACTGGTTGAAATAACCAAAACGTTTCAAGGTTGGCAGCTTGTTTATTAGTATGAAGGAGTTAGTAATATATAAAAATTACATATAGAATTTAATTTCATATTCATCGGCGAAAAACTAGCCACCATTTTTCTTCATCTGCTTGGCTGGACAAAAATTTTCATATATACTCATTCCGTGTTCAACCAAGCTCCGTGTTCAGCCACGTTCAATCCGTGTTCAACCCGTGTTCAAACACGTTCAGTTCGTGTTTAACTACGTTTAATCCGTCGTGTTCAACCACATTCAAACTGTATCCAACGACATTCAATCCGTGTCCAACTATGCATTCAATTCGTGTTCAATTACGTTCAATCCGTGTTAAACCACGTTCGATCCGTGCTCAACCACATTCAATCCGTGTTCAATCACATTCATTCCATGTTCAACCACGTTCAATACGTGCTCAACCACATTCAATTCGTGCTCAACCTCGTTCAATCCGTGCTCAATCATGTTCAAACGTTGAAGAAGCTTACCCTAAACTGCAAAGAAAGGCCAAATGTAATACGGCCATGCTGCCATTGAGCGTCTCTTTCTAAATTCTTAACTTTCCATAAAACTTCTTGGTTCGTTCCGGCCCGTTCAAGCGTCACAATTAATTCTGTTTCTTGTCCAAACAAACGATAAACAAACTCAAGACAGACGCCATGAGAACCGATTGGAAATGATCTCATCCAAGGTGAGAGAACAGAAGATGATGAAAGAGAAGAGTTGTTCTTGTAGAGAGTAAGTCGTCTACCTGAAATATTTAATAAAGAATAAGATATGAATTATTATGAGTTGAAGCATTAAATATTTATTACCATTTAGTCTCATCATATCCATCCATTCATCTATTCCTTCCTTCCTTCCTTCCTTCCTTCCTTCCTTCCTTCCTTCCTTCCTTCCTTCCTTCCTTCCTTCCTTCCTTCCTTCCTTCCTTCCTTCCTTCCATCCATCCTTCCGCATGGCCTATCCAGTTTTATTGAGAACAGTGGGTTAGACGCTCTAACCATTTCGGTACTGAGGCTCGGATGGAGAGCTAAGGATGCAAATTCATAGTCATATGTGCTCCTAAGTGGTAGCGTCTGCATATATGAGATGTAGTTAAAGTGACATGATAAGTTGTACGTATCCATGTAGTGCATGTGGTACATGTGCTTGGTGTAATGTAACAGACGTTTGGTGGACGTTCGTCAAGCTCAATTACTCAAACACGCGCAGTGCTCATTTAAGTTTAACAACACCGAAATACAATAGGGTTACAGAAGCAGGAAGAACTTTCTCAATCACCGCTATTAGCCTTTGGAACAAACTGCCATTACGTCTGCGTTCATCTAGCTCCCTTGATATCTTTAAGCATTCATTGTAAAGTTGTTTTCGTAAGCACCAGAAGGAATTTAAACAATTCACGTCTTTTATTGATTTTAAATTTACGTAGTGTATATACTTCATGCATGTATTATAGATATTGATTATACTTTATACCTTTAATTGTACATATTCAGATATATAGATACTGTAAAAAGTTATAGATACATTCTTGTACTTTTTTTTTTTGAGGGCCACAAGTTTGTTAGTACTTTGTACTATTAAGTGTCACCCTCTTTAAATAAAGTTTCTATCCTATCCTAAACAGACAGAAATCAAACCTATGAGAATATATGACCTTAGCTCTTCATCCGAGCCTCAATAGCTCAATAGTTAACAGAGCGTCTAACCTAGACTGAAAGCCAGCCGCCGATCTCATCTCGTTCTCACTCCTGAGAGAGAGCCAGGAGTGAGAAGGACATTAGATCGGCAGCTGGCTTTCAGTCTACGTCTAACTGGTCATTACTGTAGAAGGTTACAGGTTCGAACCCTGTCTGGGGCTCAGAAACATTTTCTGAGTATTTGAGCTTGACGAACTTCTACCAACCGTCTGTTACAAGTAAAGAAAGCAATAAAAAGCGAACGAAAGCACTTGATCAAAGATTATCAAATCAAATAAAAATAAAAATGAAATTCAAAAGAATCTGCTACTCATTAAATAGCAAACAATATATTCAAAAATATCATACTTACAAGAAAGGTCCTCAACACTTGATTTATTTTTATTAATATACTCTCGGGTCCAGCCAAACTCATTTTGATTAGAGTGATGTGTTTTCCAACTACACCAATCGTGTTCAAAATCGCACGAACCAGGAGCTAGTAAAGAAAAGTAAAGTAAGATATTGTGTGCCATACCACATTATGGTTTACCACATCTTAACAAACCATAATAATATACACCACACCATATAGCATATAATATGTATATCATGTATCACGTATCATACCATACCATACCACATCATACCATAGCATAGCATACCACACCACACCACACCACACCTAACTTCGGACTTCAGCTGCATTGACAGGTACTCGAGCTTCGCGGATAGCATCCACACACCACACCACACCACACCACACCACACCACACCACACCGTACCGTACCGTACCGTACCGTACCGTACCGTACCGTACCATATCACACCAAACCCACACAACACACTACTGCACCACACTACATCAAATACAACACAACACACAATACAACACAACACAACACACAACGGAAACCAACACAACACAACACAACACAACACAACACAACACACCACACCACACCACACCACACCACACCACAACACAACACAACACAACACAACACAACACAACACAACACAACACAACACAACACAACACACAACACAACACAACACAACACAACACAACCTACACTATAACCCACCACAAACAAAGTAAACTTACATGGTTTATATTCGCATACAAACTCAGCCTTTGTGTCACAGTCTTTATTAATCCAACCATACTCATTTGACATCACGCAATCAAGACTTTTATCCTCCGTCCAATTATACTTATATCCAACCTTGCTTTGATCTAACCATTCAAATATCCCATCATAACGTTTATCATTCAAACCAATCCAAAACTGCAGCAAACTCGAAGACCTAACCATGGCCAACAAGAAACTATTTTCTTCTTTATTATTAATCGTAACAAACGTGCTCCCAGCATCCTGTTCACAAGAGCTCCTGGCATCCTGCCAAGTTTTCTTAATTTTAGAAACGTTATAGCAACTTGATTTAAAATATTCATAACCAGTAGGACACCAGGCTTGTTGTCCAGTTACATCTTATAAAAACATTTAAAAAAAAACGTGTTATTGTTTTGTATATTTGAAGTAAAAGAAAAAATACTTAAAAGGCATATGAAACGAAAATTAACTTTGTCTTATTTGAAACAAAACATAAAATGACAGAGTAACATCTTTTGCAGTATTTCGTTTTATTGCTTCGTTTGGGAGATATTTCAGTTTGTTTGGTATGTAAATGTTATATTTTGTGACATATTGTGAGTGACGCATAATGAGTTATCGGAGAAGGTTAAATATCTTTGCTATTATCATATATAATCACTTAAAAATCTACATGTTTGGTAATGTGAGAGAAACACAACTACACGCTTCCTTCGAATTGATTTGGTGTGATAATAACAATTATATATATATATATATATAATTACTATTTACAGAATGAGTGGCCGTTCGGGGTATACAGACATGAGGCGAAGCCGAGTGCCTGTATCCCGATACAGAACGGACACGAATTCTGTAAATGACTTCTAAAACGCCTATTAAGGTAACTAAACAAAAATAAATCATGTTAACAGCTGATAAACCTTCGAGGTAAGGTTTAATAGGCTACGATTATTAAATTAGTGATACGAGCATGCGCTTTAATTTAATATTAGTCCCACATTTTCTATTCTAAGTGACGTGGCATAAATGGCCTTACTGGCAACAAATGTTTGCATCTTCATCTTGTATGAGGACGCTACCAGCGTACCTCACTCAAGATAGTTGAATGCGAAGTGTCTGTACACTTGCTACAGAACTGATATGATCAGTGTCTGTAAATGTGATACAGAACTGATGTTTTTTTAAACAGTTCTGTATCACATTTACAGACACTGATATCAGTTATGTACCGGGGTAAACAGACATTGATTAAACCTTGATTTCTTTTGAATTTTCCTCATGAATTATTAACGAGTTTTAGAAATATATATATAGTCATTATGCACATGTGACGTCAAGATGTTTAATTTGCATACCAAATTAAGCCTAACCGGTCAGTAGAAATTAGGTTGCAGGTTCGAATCCTGTCTGGGGCTTAGAAATCTTTTCTGAGTAATTGAGCTTGATGAACGTCTACCGAACGTCTGTTGCATTACACCAAGCTCGCAAACGTACCACATGCACTACATGTATACGTACAACTTATTATAAACCTGAAATACCTCGCAAACGAAGCAAGAAAACGAAACACTGCAAAAGATGTTACTTTGATGAGTTCTGTTAAATAAGACAAACTTAAATTTCGTTTGATAGACATTTTAAACTAGTCACAGAGAAGTCCACCAACAGGAAAGGGTTAAAAAACACGTTTAAAAATTATTATTTAAAAACAAGTTGAAAAGTATTTTTTATACTTTACTGGGCGGCAAAGTACTTTTAGGGGCTGTTTACATGAGCTGGGCTAGCCCGGTTAACCGGGCTCACGCGATTGATTAGAAACTCACTGTGGTTTTGAAACTCACATAAACTAAATTTACAAAAGAGAATTGATTTAGTTTAGATGTAAACGAATCTAAACGTTGATTAAAATCTCCTTTTGTGGCCGAGGAAAGAATTTCGTGACACGAGTCAGCCCGGCTCATGTAAACAGCCCCTAACTCTGGCTAACACAAGATGATTTTATTCATTAAAGGGAAAGTCCACCGCCGGAAAAGGGTTAAAGCAAATTTTCTATTAAATACCTTCATCTGTGGTTCTGTTCACAATGCAAGTGTATGTGACATCAAAATAAACCCAGTGCGAAGGACATAGCTCTAGATTGAAAACATCGTCAAGATTACATGAGGTTTTGCCGTCACAGTTCATTTTGGAATTCTTTGTTTGGTCCGGGAAGTTACAAGGACGTTGAATTTGAGTGACATCAAAGTTAAAACATTCAAACAGTTGTTTATTGTCCTGACCGACTGTAGCAGAGTGAATGTTTAGAACTTTATCTTGATTTGAACAGTAAATATTTCTTTCTTTACAAAGAATACGTCTTTGCTTGCCTAAAAAGGAAGGTTTTGTAATAGATCTCTTATAAAATAGATATTCAATATAATTTATATTTTATATTTTTATTTCCTATCTACCATACTCACCCACTCACTCTCCCTTCCTCCCCCCCCTCCTTCCTTCCCTCCCTCTCTTCATCCCTTTCTCCCTCCCTAATTCTTCTCTCCCTCCCTCCTCCCTTCCATTCCCTCCCTCCCTCCCCCTTCTTCCTTCCTTCCTTCCTTCCTTCCTTCCTTCCTTCCTTCCTTCCTTCCTTCCTTCCTTCCTTCCTTCCTTCCTTCCTTCCTTCCTTCCTTCCTTCCTTCCTTCCTTCCTTCCTTCCTTCCTTCCTTCTTTCCTTCCTTCCTCCTATTCCTTCCTTCCTGTCTTATCTTTATCTCTTACCAGGCAATTTGCATAACACATCACAAACATTACTGCAGCTTTTTCTTGTCAAGTTTCTTTTTTCCAAGAGCAGACACAAACCGTCAGAAGGCTTTCCTTTCAACTTTCCTTCCTCTATATTGTTGTAAGAGTCATTGCTACGGTTACTCGGCGACAATCCCACTGTTCCATTTCCACCCCCAAAATAACTACGAAGCCACAAGGAGGAAATATTAGGATATTTGGTCGAAATAAAACGTTCTTCACTTGTGCTATCGATACTTAAAATATTTCCTCCAAGTTGTTTGCAATTATCAATGGCGTCAAACCAGTTAGCTTTCTTTAATAGTTCATAACAGAAGTCGCTCGAGTAATTTTCAAATTTACAATCCATTATATTATTGATTTGGAATGGGCCTAAATAACAAAGTAATAATAAATTGAGCATAAAAATTAGAATAAGGATACTGATAGGAATGAAGACCAGGAGAAGGAGAAGGTGAAAGAAAAAAAGGAGAAGATGAAAGAAAAAGAGAAGAAGGGGAAGATAAAAGAAAAAGAGAAGGAGAAAGAAAAAGAGAAGACAGAGAAGGAGAAGAAGGAGAAGAGAAGAAGAAAGAGAAGAAGAAGGAGAAGGAGAAGGGAAAGAAGGAGAAAGAGAAGAAGGAGAAGGAGACGGAAAAGGAGAAGAAAAAGAAGAAGAGAAGGAGAAGAAAAAGAAGAAGAGAAGGAGAAGTAAAAAGAGAAGAAAAAGGAGAAAGAGAAAGAGAAGGGGAAGACCGAGGTGAAGGAAAAGGAAGAGAAGAAGAAGCAGAAGAGAAGAAGAAGGAAAAAGATTCTTACAAGTACAGGGACAGGGAGAAAGGCAAGGACAAGGACAAGGACAGGGACGGGGACGGGGACTCTGGGACAGGGACTCTGGGACAGGGAGAAAGACAAGGACAGGGACAAAGACAAAGACGGGACAAGGACAAGGACAAGGACAGGGAGAAAGACAAGGACAGGGACAAAGACAGGGACAGGGACAAGGACAGGTACAGGGACAAGGACAGGGACAAGGACAGGGAGAAAGACAAGGACAGGGACAGGGACAAGGACAGGGACAGGGACAGGGACAAGGACAGGGACAAGGAGAGGGACAAAGACAGGGACAGGGACAGGGACAAGGACAAGGACAAGGACAAGGACAGGGACAAGGACAGGGACAGGGACAAGGACAAGAAGGACAAGGACAGGGACAAGGACAAGGACAAGGACAAGGACAAGGACAAGGACAAGGACAAGGACAAGGACAGGGACAAGGACAGCGACAAGGACAAGGACAAGGACAAGGACAAGGACAAGGACAAGGACAAGGACAAGGACAAGGACAAGGACAAGGACAAGGACAAGGACAAGGACAGGGACAGGGACAGGGGCAGGGGCAGGGGCAGAGGCAGGGACAAGGGCAAGGGCAAGGGCAAGGGCAAGGGCAAGGGCAAGGGCAAGGGCAAGGGCAAGGGCAAGGGCAAGGGCAAGGGCAAGGGCAAGGGCAAGGGCAAGGGCAAGAGCAAGGGCAAGGGCAAGGGCAAGGGCAAGGGCAAGGAATGATCCTTGATTCTCTGTTTCAAAAACTCATTAATAATTCATGAGGAAAATTCAAAAGAAATTAAAGTTTAATCAGTGTCTTTATATGTGATAAAGATACCTCATGATTTACATAAACTTTAGCTTTGATTTTCTCGACTTAGACAAGGTTATTTTTCAAACTTACTACGCCAATGAACTTACCAAGTGGTTCGTTTTTGAAGCCGTTCAATAAACTCGCAGTTCATGTTCTAGTGTTTATATCTGATAAACTATTAAACAGTACTTAATAGTTGCCAAATTAAAATAATGAAAATACTTTAATAGTCTTTACCTTCATCCTCTAACTGAAAAGGTAAAAGCCACGTCATGTTTTGCGTTGACACACTTATATTTTTTCCATTTCTATCCAGTCGCACAGTGAAATAAAACTTGGAATTTAAGATTCTTCCAACATTAGTCTTGTTAAAGATATCGCCAATAACAGTGCCCAGAACTGCATAATCCACAGCAGTCTCTACGATCACACGAGCACCGAGAATAATCTTAGATATATTTGCCTCAACATCAACAACAACTTGATTGATATTGTCTTTCGCATACATTTGATAAAAGTGAGAAGATGAATTATGAAAGTAAACTGCAATTGTTGTGTCAGTATTTGCTGTCTTTAGACCACGATAAAACTTAGAGCCTATTCTGGCCAACACTGGCGTGCCTATGGTAAATAAATTAAATAATTAATATAATAAATATTGATTTATTAAGTATGATAAATCCATACTAGCATAGTTAAGCAACGCCACCACCACCACCACCACCACCACCAACAACAACAACAACAACAAAAATAGAAGCAACAACAGCAACAACAACAACACAACCACTACCACCACCACCACGAACAACAGCAACAACAACAACAACAACAACAACAACAACAACAACAACAACAACAACAACAACAACAACAACAACACCACCACCACTAACAACAACAACAATAAAAACAGCAACAACAACAACACAACCACTACCACCACCACGAACAACAACAACAACAACAACAACAACAACAACAACAACAACAACAACAAAACCTCAACAGCAACACCACCACCACTAACAACAACAACAACAACAATAAAAACAGCAGCAACAACAACACAACAACCACCACCACCACCACCACCACGAACAACAACAACGACAAAATTGAAATTAAAAAACAACAATTAAAATTGAATTTAATCCACATGGTGTATCCGCAATCAATTAATAAGTAATAGGAATTCCACCATGGAAAGCTACAAAACAATTATAACATACGACATCAATAAATCATTATTATTATTATTATTATGAAAAGGTTAAGTATCTCTGAGTGCACTTGGAATTTTCGGACAGTCATCAATGGATTTCATTGAAATGCTAAAAGACTTTAAATTCGACACTTCCTGTAGAAAGTATATCGTAAAGAAAATCATCAACATATCAATAAGAACCTCGTATTATGTATTTTGTCGACGTAACAAAGAATGGAATAACCCGAAACTAATGACATTCTAAAATTTTTATTGTCATGTAGCATCAGTTCAAATAGTCAGTGGTAAACTACCTGTAAAAGCGAGGTTTATCATTGTAATTTCTACGTTTAATGACCAATAAATAAGTTTACATTATTATTACTATTATTATTATTATTATTATTATTATTATTATTATTATTATTATTATTATTATTATTATTATTATTATTATTATTATTATTATTATTATTATCATTATTATTATTACCTTCTTTAATAATCATACAAGACTCGAGTGAAAGATAAATCTCGTCAATAGCAACAAAACATTTCTCTTGTGAGTTTTCTGCGACAACTGCGTTTAGCGAAATCTAAACATACAAAAAAATTTTAAAAAATCGTAAGCGATACATTCAAGGCTTAAACGTTTTTTGAACGTAGCTTAAAAAGTTACTGTTCATGACCCAACGTTTCGACACTCCGATCTAATGTCTTCATCAGGGGTGATCGTTGTGAAGACAGGTCCCATATTTATACCTTTCTTCAGAACGATCACTCCTGATGAAGACACTAGATGAGAGTGTCAAAACCTTCTGTCACAGTAACTTTTTAAGTTGCGTTCAAAAAACATTTAAGCCAGAGTAGTGTTAAACTATGAAATAAAAGTGTGCTGCGTAGGCAGTGTTGAAATACAAATCGAAATATAGTAAGGTTTAAGTACTGCGGAAATTATTGAACGTAGTTTCTAACGTTTCGTCAGAGAGAAACGTGAAGGGTTTCGCTCGGAACGTTAGAAACTGTGTTCAACAGGGCCGGATTAGGGCTGTGTGCCCCCCGGCATATTTTCAGCATGGGCCCCTTTGAACCCCCCCCCCCCAAAAAAAAAAATGGATCTCAAGCCCTGGGGGCCAACGGTTTCTAAAAAGCAAGTGCAGAAGTAAAAATTGTGCAATCAGAAAGCGCCGTGCCTCCCAAAAGCTTGGGGCCCACGGCATATGCTGCTTTTGCCATATGTTTAATCTGGTACTCTACATAGGCATAGGCTATACACTGAAGGCTAGACAGATATACTGGGATACCTAGCCATACAAGATTATATCTAAAGTATAAGAAATTTTATTTTGCTCTAAAAAATTCTTATGAACTATTTTTTGGGCCCCCTAAAGATTGGGGGGCCCTGGGCCCCTGGCTGCAGCCCAGTCAGCCCCCCCCTTTAATTCGCCCCTGACGTTCAACAATTTTGGTAGTGTTAAACTATGTCTGATTCTTCACCTGGCTGCGTTGGAAATTTATTTGTTGAACTTTTAATATCTTTATACATAATTGAAACACTACAAAAACGGAACTCACTCTCTAGTATAATCAGTGAATATAGAAAAGAAAATAATATATAAATCACCGTGTATTCTTCAGAGGTTTGCTGAAGAGGAATTTCTGTAAATCTCCAGTCTTCGATGGCATCTTTCGCATCAACAATACTCATCTTCCATTTCTGTTTTCCAATAACTTGAGTAAAATAAACTGACGTATTTACGCAAGTTGTGCTGTGCTTGAGCCAAAATGACAGACACTGGTAAGGAACGGTTAGATATTGACCAACAATCTTAGTCAGCGAAAATGGAGTCTCTGTGTAGACGAAGGAACCTGGAATATCAAACACAAATATCACATAAACTACATTTATTTTAAGTAATATTTAAAATATGAGCAGCAGTGTTTTATCAGATTTAAAACACAAGGCGAAAACCGAGCGTTTTAGATCTGATAAAACATGTACTGCGAATGTTTTAAATAGCTTCAAAAGCGCTCCATTTGGTAAGTTCATTGGCGTAGTAATTTTGAAAAACAACGTTGTCTAAGCCAAGAAAACCAAAGCTAAAGTTTACTTAAATTAGAAGGATTTCTCATCAGATAAAACCACGTACATAGTACTGATTTCCTTTGTGTTTTCCTCATGAATTATTACTGTTTTTTTAAGCATAAGTGAAACTGCCGAGGACTCCGCTCGGAAACGTCAGTATCTCGTTATTAAAACTAATCTTTACCACCTTTTCACTTTGTTCTATCCAAAACACTGCCTACGCAGCGCTCTACTTTTTTACTTATTTTAAGCATTCACTGTCCGAACTTCCGGACATAAGAACGGAGAACCTAGAGAAAAACAGTCGAAACACAGAGGAGACCAATTATTTCCTGGTCCGCCTGTTGCCTCGGGCAACCTGCACATTATGTTTCAACATCTAACTATATACACCTTGTAAAAAAGACGAAGCTGTGTTCGGGTGAGTGGTCTTCTTCCAAGTCTCTATACCACTCCAAGAACAAGAATCGTCAAACGAACACGTTGCCATAGTTTCTGCAAAGAAAACAAACAGCCAAAATAATTTTTTACTTATAGTAAAATAGAAGGAATAAATTACTTGTTTCAAACGGCGTATTTTTCAGCGGTTGTATTCTACGACTGTGGTACGACTTTGATTCAAACGACGTATTTTTCATGCGCCGTATCTAATGCATAAATTATATAGTAATGTTTAATGTATGATATTACCCACAGTTTGAATACGAATATGCATTTAATTATATTCGACTCAATAAATACGGCGCCTGAATCAAACGCCGTTCTTTGGTCGAACCAATTTGTATTAGATACGGCTCCTGATAAATACGCCGTCTGAAACGGGTCTAACAGTAAATGCAGACATACAGACTCACTGTCCGTCTGACGGTCTGTCCATCCGTCTGTCCGTCCGTCCGTTCTGTCCGTCCGTCCGTCCGTCCGTCCGTTCTGTCTGTCTGTCTGTCTGTCTGTCTGTCTGTCTGTCTGTCTGTCCGTCCGTCTGTCCATCTGTCCGTCAGTCTGTCCGTCAGTCTGTCCGTCAGTCAGTCCGACTGTCCGACTGTCCGTCCGTCCGTCCGTCTGTCCGTTCGTCCGTCCGTCCGTCCGTCCGTCCGTCCGTCTGTCTGTCTGTGGTCCTCCAATGGCTCTCACTCCTTGTTGGAACTAGTTCATAGAATTGAATGGGGGAACCATGGTGTTGATTTTGCGAAGGGAGGAAAATCGGAGAAATCCCTCTACTCACATGAAGCTAACTTGATCACTCCTCCAAGTACTAATCCCATACAACCGGGATTAACTTCAGCGGTGAGAGACAGCCATGAACAGCTTGTACCATCCATACCCCCCATGACATTTCGTCCACTAACTTACCATCTTGGTCTTTATCTGAACAGAATTCCTTCGTCATTGTGATGTCATCAAGAGCAATGTCTCCTAAATGACCTTCTCCACGAACACCTTCAATGATTATCTAAAAAAACGTGTTTGGGATTATTATTATTACTCGGGCTACCTGTGGTAGACCGAGTCTAGGTGTCGGCTCCGGTTTTTTGTCTATGTTTCGAAATGGCAATCATTATGTCATCCCATCAGGCTTTGCGCGGCTGATGGTGCGGGTTTAATGCTGATCTTCATGCTTTCTTTCTTCGCTTTCCTAAATCCTGATGTCTGATCAAGTTGTTTAAAGTCAAGTGCTCTTTCTTGGACGTTGTGGAAATACGTTAAATACAGGCAATCGTGTTTTGTGTATTGCGAATTGTGTTTTCTATCGGAGAATTAGATTGTGTTTTGACTATTTTCTGTGACCAATCACGTATAGACTTTTATAGATTTTAGCACTGCATGCGATGTAATTGCAGCTGCGAGTTTGCAGTAGCCCGAGTGTAACCCGAAGAGTAACCTCTTATATTTAAAACTTCTGAAGCCGCTGTTTTTGTCTAGCTAGGGCGGGCATAAATAGTGTTTTCATTTTTATCCATTTTTTAACTTCCATTTTTTAACTTTCGCTTATTATCATTTTTACACACTCCTTGTTTTGCTTATCGACGGTGGAAATAGCAAATGTCTTTCGCATCTCATTATTGATTTGCTATTGTTGTTTTTATCCGATTGGCTAATTTTCCCACCTCATTACCGATTTGTTATTGTCATTTTGATATGATTGGCTATTTTTTTTTGTCACATGATTACCTTTCGTATATGAGTTTGCTGTTTTGTTTACACTCTTTACGTTTTTCTCTGACGAAGGACCTTTGCTCGAAACGTTAGACTCCTACGTTCTCTGTTTCGGCAGTATATCATTATCAAACCTTACTATATTTCGATTGTTGTTTAAACACTGCCTACGCAGCAAGCTACTTTTATTTCACCTTAAAGTCTTGTTCGGCTTCAACAGTAATGAGCGCCTTATGCCAACGGTCATCAATTTCGCCTTTTTTCATCCACAAAAGAGTTTCTGTTCTGTTGACAAACACATTGTAGACATTCAACTGGCCAATATCTTCTCCAAACATATGATAGTAAAACTGAAAACAATAAGTTTGTCCACCTTGAAATGGTCCGCCAAGAAGACGAGCTGTATCTGCAGTTACTCTCGGAGCACTTGTCTCGAGATAAATATATCTGCCTGAAATAATAAAGAAATTATGATTTAGAGATTCACTTTTTACAGATCTAGCACTTCCAAAGCTCAATTAATATTCCTAAAAAAAGCTCACTTTTTCTATATTTTTGATTTTAGGAAAGTCAAATATTCTACCTGCTGATGACGTAGTTGTGTGGTCTACTTTCGGTCCTGTGTCTTTGGTAGTAGTCATTCCTTGATTGATTGACCAATCAAATGAATCGTTTGAATGGACGTTGCTCCAGCCACACCAACCATCGTCGAAATGGCAGTTTCCTGTTTCGAAGGGGAAAAAATAAAGAATGAAAAAGAAAAGGAAAGGGGAAAAAGAAAGAAAAGAAACATAAACGAAAGAAAACGAAAAAAAGGAGAGAAAAAGAAAGAAAGGAAAAGAAACAAAAAGGAAAGGAGAAGGAAAGAAAGAAAGAAAAGAAAAATAAACGAAAGAAAACGAAGAAAAGGAGAGTGAAAGAAAGAAAGGAATGAAAAGAAAGGAAAGAAAAAGAAACGAAAAGAAAAAGAAACGAAAAGAAAGAGAAAGGAAAGGAGAATAAACGGAAAGAAAAAGAAAAGAAAAATAAACGAAAAAAAGGGAAAAGAAAGAAAGAAAGAAAGAAAGAAAGAAAGAAAGAAAGAAAGAAAGAAAGAAAGAAAGAAAGAAAGAAAGAAAGAAAGAAAGAAAGAAAGAAAGAAAGAAAGAAAGAAAGAAAGAAAGAAAGAAAGAAAGAGAGAAAGAAAGAAAGAAAGAAAGAAAGAAAGAAAGAAAGAAAGAAAGAAAGAAAGAAAGAAAGAAAGAAAGAAAGAAAGAAAGAAAGAAAGAAAAGAGTAAATTGAATTAAATTAAATAATTAAGAAAAACATTTCTAACCTTCAAAATACGTACAATCACTGTCGTTAGTAAGTTCATAAATACATCCCAATTGATTCAAACTGCAAGTTTTGTTCGCTAAGAGAAAAGACAAAAATAAACATTTAAAGTTATAAACATTAAGTTGTCCTTCAGCAGCGTATATATGTGAACAAGAAGAATTTCAAATGAAGTCGAATCGTTGCTGTAGAGAAACGTTTTCTGACTGCCCCCAACCGGGAATCGAACCCAAGGTCTCTGGTTTAACGTACCAGTGCTCTACCACTGAGCTATTGGGACCCCCGGCTGAGGCAGTCAGAAAACTTTTCGCTGTAGCAGTGATTCGACTTCATTTGAAATTGTTCTTCTAAACATTTAAAGCTTTGCATAATAAGGAGTGACATGTAAAACTCTTTTTTCTCACCAGTATTTCCACTTAACGATTTCTTACAAACATCTGGTTCATCTGAACCATCAAGACAATCCCACAATCCATTGCAGGTGGCACTCCATGAAACGCATTTTCCACTTGGACAATAGAACTTCTCTTGGCTACACAGATCTAAATAAGTACAATTAACAAAATAAAATTAAGATAAATTATAAAATAATGAAGCCAATAAAAATCAAAATATAGTAAAGTTAGATATACACTGTACTGCCGAATCATGGAACGTAGGAGTCTAACGTTTCGAGCGAAGGCCCTTGACGTTTCTCTCTGACGAAGGGCCTTCACTCGAAACGTTAGACTACTACCTTCTCTGTTTCGACAGTATATCAAACCTTACTATATTTCGATTGTTGTTTAAACACTGCCTACGCAACACACTACTTACATTGCTGCTGCTCGTATTTTAAACATTACAAATACAAATTTAATTACTTCTTCCCACAAGGAGCTTTTCAAGAGCAATTTAATATGAGGGCATCTTAAAGGTTCTCTGGCACGTAATCTATATATATTATTTACAAAATGAATGCCGTTCGAAGGCAAAGCCGAGTTCTTTATTCCGATACAGAACGGACACGAATTTTGTCAACCTCGCTCCCAGGGCCTTTTTGAAATTGTGAGGGCGGGAAAAGGACCTGGCATCGGCTGGTGGACTAGCCTGCGTGCAGACGCTCTCGGGCTCTAGGGGGATTTACTAAACAAGGGGGGATTTAGGGTTTTTTCCGAACGTCTATGGCGTAGGCTACTGGTGGACAGAATGATTTTGCATAATAAATTTAATTGCTAATTTATTACACCCAGTATTTCAGGGTGCTGTGACCAGCCGATCCCGCCCTCCCAATTTCAAAAAGGCCCTGGGAACAAGGTTGGAATTTTGTAAATGACTTCTGAAACGTTGAATAATTCAAAAGGAGAATTGAAAGAAATTAAGTTTTAATCAGTGTCTGTATTTACTCTGTATTTATAATCAAATGAGCCTTAGAAGTAATATTTCATAAACGAGTGTTATAAATAGTACTTCAAAAACTCATTAATAATTCATCATGATTTTCCTTTGTGTTTTCCTCATGACGTGTCTCTATGTGATAGAGACACGCTCGCTATTTTCGATGAACTTTTTCTTCGATTTTTGCGGTACTCGGCTATCGCCTCGTGTTTTAAATCTGATAAAACACTGCTGCTCGTGTTTTAAATAGTACTTACAAACACGAGAGGACAATGAAAATCACGAGGCCGTTAACCGAGTAATTTTCATTGTTCCCGAGTTTTTGCAAAACACGAAAGAATAATGAAAATCACGAGGTGATAGACCGAGTGATTTTTATTGTTCTCGAGCTTCTCAATCGTCTGTTATAGTAGAAGTTGCGAGGGACTTAGTGCATATTAATCAGACAATAGTGCATATTAGATCAGAATATGTCTTTAAGTTTTATGTTGTTCCTCTCTCCTCCGCAGAGGCTTCTATTCGCAGGCGCGCGGGCAATCGTAAAGCGCGCGGAGAACGTCGTTTCTTTCCCTCTTCCCATCATTCCTCGCGCGCCTCAGCGGAGGAGAGAGACGTTGTTCTGGTTCTGTCTAATGTTGAATTTATAATTAAGAAATGTGGTAATAAACGGTTCTTCGTTTGTGCCGTTTATTATCTGATTTCTTAATTATGAATTCAGTTTGCGCGACCTTTACCGGGTTTCAAAACTCATGCACATGACCAAATGTTTTCTTCTGATTGGCTAATTAGCTCATAAATTATTAATTAAATTATTATTTCATTATAAATTATTATTAATTATTTTCTTAACTCACTGCAAATTCTCTCATCTGACCCATCAGTACAGTCGTCTTTTTTGTCGCATACTTTATTTAAAGAAATACATTTTCCAGAACTTTCACATCTAAACTCATCAATAAGACAATCGCAGTCTTCTTCATCTGAGTCATCAAGGCAATCAGGTTCTCCATCACAGCGTTGAATAGATTTGATGCACGCACCATTATCACAACGGAATAGGTCACTGTTGCAAACATATCCTAAAAAACCAACAGTATTTTAAAAATTATATTGGTGAGAGACCACGTTTATTATTTATCTGCCCAGCTTTTAGCTAGCTGTTAACTCAATCCTTTGTCAGTGCAATGTCTGTAATCACATGCTGCTATCACATTGCTACAAGCAAGCAAGCAAGAAAGCAAACAAGCAAGCAAGCGAGCAAGCGAGCAAGCGAGCAGGCGAGCAGGCGAGCAGGCGAGCAGGCGAGCAGGCGAGCAGGCGAGCAGGCGAGCAGGCGAGCAGGCGAGCAGGCGAGCAGGCGAGCAGGCGAGCAAGCGAGCAAGCGAGCAAGCGAGCAAGCGAGCAAGCGAGCAAGCGAGCAAGCAAGCAGGCAAGCAGGCAAGCAGGCAAGCAGGCAAGCAGGCAAGCAGGCAAGCAGGCAAGCAGATAGCATAGAAAATCGGCCACTTTCATGGGGCAGTTCGCAGTCCGCAGTGAGTTGTCGGCCGTGCATTGATGACGTTTTACACGCAAGATATTCGTTCTACGCATGCGTAGCTAATACGGGTCAGCCCGTATTTCGCGAGCCTCGACAGCCGCCATTTCCGATCGTGCAGGCAAGCAGGCGAGCAAGCAAGCATGCAAGCAAGCAAGCAAGCAATAATTAGTCAATAATTTTCTACCTGGTTGAGCATAGTAAGGGTTAATTTTACTATCTGAACACTCTTCTGTTGTGATTCGGATGTTTGCAATTGTAATAGTTTCAATTGGATAAGTCGAGTTGACTTCAAAAATAAACTAGAAAATGAGAGAACACTACATTCGTGAATTTTAAAGTGTCAATGCAACGAATTTAAGTTTAACTTATTTGAAAGAACACTTAAAATGAGAAAGTAACATCTTTTGCAGTTTTTTGTTTCCTTGCTTCGTTCTTGAGATATTTCAGTTTGTTTGATATGCAAATTAAACATTTTGACGTCACATGTGCATAATGAGTTATCAGAGAAAGTTATATACCTTTGCTATTATCAAACCAAACTTACTTCGAAGAAAGCATGTAGATGTGTTTCTCCAACAACACCAAACATGTAAAATTTCAGGTGATTTCGTTTGATAATAGCAAAAATATATAACCTTCCCCGATAAGTCATTTTGCACATGTACGTCACAGCATCTCACATTTACTATCAAAGAAATTAAAATATCTCAACAACGAAGCAATAGATCAAACACGAGTGTTTCATCAGGGGTTCCAAACACGAGAAAACAAATGAAAATCGAGGGCGTAGCCGCAAGGTTTTTATTGTCTTCGAGTGTTTGGAGTCCCCTGATGAAACACGATAAACGAGTGTTTGATCTTGCTTCTCAAACGAGTATTCGCATCGCGATTTGAGGTGTTTTCGTCATTGATTTCAATACACGGATTAAGAAATGTGATCCAGTTCACTAGGAAGTTTCCTACAGATGTGATGTGGTATATGTTCATGGATTGGCTACGATAATTCATGAATTATTAATGATTTGAGAACAATAATTACATTTAATTTTTCTTCAAGTGCCATATATTTCCACGCATCATTCCAATTGTCACCATGGGAACCTAACAAGCTCCAAATTTTCTGTTTTGATCCATCAAATGTTTGTGTAAATAAAGATAATCTTGTATTCGACGACTCAGACATTTTATATTGAAAAGAAATACATATTCCAGTAAGGTTTGTAATCGCACTGTCCTTAATCCATCCAAAGGAAAATATAGATGAGACATTATTCACGCTTTGAAAACCGAAATCTGGAAATATTAGTTGAACAACAATCTAGGTTAGATGATAAGTTGTACGTGTACATGTAGTGCATGCATGTGGTAAGTACTTGGTGTAGTGTAACAGCCGTTTGGTAGACGTTCGTCAAGCTCAATTAATCAGAAAAGATTTCTGAGCCCCAGACAGGGTTCGAACCTGCAACCTTCTAATGACCATCTCATATGCAAACGCTACCACTTAGGAGCACATACGACTATGAATTTACAACCTTAGCTCTCCATCTGAGCGTCTAACCAGACATTGGAAGGTTGCAGGTTCGAACCCTGTCTGGGGCTCAGAAATATTTTCAATATTCAAAAGTATGTAAAAGAAAGTGCAACCACTTTACGTCGCTCACAAGTTATAAAATCTAATAAATTAATGACGTCATCGGTTAGTGACGTCATCAGTTAATAGCATCATCAGTTAGCAACGTCATCAGTTAGTGACGTCATCATTTAGTGACGTTATGATTTAGTGACGTCACCATTTAGTGACGTCACCATTTAGTGACATCACCAGTTAGTGACATAATCAGTTGGTTACATCATCAGTTAATGTCACACTTAGTGACGTCACCAGTTAGTGACATCATCAGTTAATGTCACATTTAGTGACGTCACTAGTTAGTGACATCGTCAGTTAGTGTCGTCATCAGTTAATAGCGTTATCGTTTAGTGACGTCATCCGTTAGGAACATCAGTTAGTAACTTCATCAGTTAATGACGTCATCAGTTAGTGACATTATCAGTTAGTAACGCCATCAAATGACGACATAGTTACATCATCAGTTAGTGACATCATCAGTTAGTAACGTCATTAATTAACGACGTCATCAGTTATTTCGTCCACTTTCCTAGAACTGAGAACGCCACTAAATTATATTCGCAATCACCTGAAATACTGTGTGCAATCTTCACTCGATCCCATCCATTATAAGTCACGCTGCCATTACAGATACTGTGCTCTTGAAATACACACGAAATCAAGAGAACGGCTAAAAAGCATAAAAGAAAGAAATAACAAACAAGACGCCTGGGTCAGGCGGGCCTGGGTAAAAGATATTGATTGTAGTGTTAATGCAGCAATCAATCAAGCCTGAATCGAAGGCCTCTCTCCTCCGCAGAGGATCTATACCGCGCTAACAAAGGTGGGAGCAGGTGCATATTTCACACTGGTGAACAAATTTACGATCAAGACAGTTGTCAGCCACATTTGATCACTGTTGAACTACAAAGTCAGTCTATTTCAAAATCTACCAACAACGTGCAAGAACACCTTGATCAAAAGGCAAAGCTGTTCAACTTTTTGTCCAACTCCAAAAGCAAAAGGAGCAACATGCCTCACGGCCTCACTCCATCACACGATCACATGGCTAACAACTCACCGGAAGTATGAATAGTAGCGGAAGTAAAAAGTGCAAAATCGTGACACCCAAAAAAAGAGAAACCGAGCCGAAACGTAGACTCGGCCTACCCACAGTAGCCTGAGTAATAAATGATTTTACGCTTACTAACAGTACAAACGAAGAGTGCTAATCTCTCAAAATGTGAACACAATGTTTACTTATCACTTACGTCTAACACTCAAACGAGCAATCACTGTTACAGCGGTATTTGAGTCAAAATCTAATCCAACTGTCTTTAAGATCTCTGAACAGTTGCCATTTCGTTGATATCCCATCTTTATAAAATAAGAATTATAATGACGATAATTGTGATGATGGTAATGATGGTGATAGTGATGATGATAGTGATTATGATAATGGTAAAGGTAGTGATGGTGATGATGATAATGATGGTGATGAAGGTAATGATGGTGATGATGATGATGGTGACTGTGATGGTGATAATGATGATGGTGATTGTGATGGTGATAATGGTGATCATAATTTTTCAACTCACAATTACATCACGGGTTACAGGAAGTGAAACCCAGTCTTTCAATCTTAACTCCACTGAGCCACTTTTTGCCTCGGTCTGATTTGATAGCAGAGTGCATTGAAAATGACCAGCAAAAGAAAGAAATATTGCAAGAGGGCAATAACCACAATACAACCCCAAACAACGGCTGTTAAAAACACCTGAAAAATAAACACATGAATAAACATACTGACCAGATTATGACCCTTACTGGACCTCTAGAGTGGACAGTTTTGATGTAATTGATAGGGTTATCCAGTATAAATAAAGTTAGTTTAGTTTACTCTGGTTTACTCCTGTAGTAACACTGGATGATCAATGAGGGATGGTCCTTACTGGACCTCTAGGAAGAACAGTTTAGATATGACTCATAGAGTTATCCAGTATAAATAAAGTTAGTTTAGTTTACTCCAGTTTCCTCCTGTAGTAACACTGGACCAATGAAGGATGGTCCTTACTGGAATTCTATGGAGAACAGTTAGACTGATAGAGTTATCCAGTATAAGTAAAGTTAGTTTAGTTTACTCTGGTTTCCTCCTGTAGTAACACTGGATCAATGAGGGAGTGCCCTTACTGGACCTCCAGGGAGAACAGTTTAGATGTATGTGACTGATAGCGTTATCCAGTATAAATAAAGTTAGTACTTTTTATAAAAGGTAGGTCACAATATAATTTACCGATTAAATTAAGAGGTGCACCAATTATTGTCTCCTTCAATCCAATGTTCCCAAATGAAAAATCAACGCGTAACTTTCCTAAGCAAACGAAAAAATAAGTAGAGTGTTGCGTAAGCAGTGTTTTAGATAGAGCAAAGTGAAAAGGTCGTAAGCTGCCGATAATAGTTTTGAAGCAATAGATCAAACACGGATTTGAGCGTTTCATCCAAAACTCATTAATAATTCATGAAGAAAACACAAAGGAAATCGGTACCGTGTCGGTGGTTTGAATATCGGAGGAAGAAATTACATAAATTAAGCAAACTTTCATCTTGATTTTCTCTTAAAATACTGATTTGTTTGAGATGCTATATCAAACACTTGGAGGAGTGTTTCATCAGGATATCCAAACACCTCGAAGTTTGTTAAAAAACCTCGGCTTCGCCTCGGTTTTCAACAAACGTCTCAGTGTTTGGATATCCTGATGAAACACTCCTCCTCGTGTTTGATATATTACATCAAAGGTTCCAAACACGAGAAAACAAATGAAAACCGAGAGCGTAGCCCCGAGGTTTCTATTGTTTTCGAGTGTTTGGAGTCCCCTGATGAAACACTCAAAGTCGTGTTTGATCCATTACTTCTCAAACTCATTAATAATTCATGAATTATTAACGAGTTGGCGAAAACAAAATACTGGCGTTTCGAGCAGAGCCCTTCATCAGAGTAAAATGCCAGAAGATCTCCGCTCAAAACGTCAGTATTTCGTTATCAAAACTATTGTCGGCAGTTTACCATCTTTTCACTTGATCTAAGATAAAAATGATAAATTCAAGTGATAGATCAAACACGAGTTTGAGTGTGTCATCAGGGCTTCCAAACACGAGAAAACAAATGAAAACCGAGGGTGTAACCCCGAGGTTTTTATTGTTTTCGAGTGTTTGGAGTCCCAAACAAGTCACGAGTGTTTGATCTTGCTTCTCAAACGAGTATTCGTATCGTGATTTGCGGTGTTTTCTTCATTGATTTCAATATGTAGATTAAGAAATATGATCCAGTTCACTAGGAAGTTTCCTACAAGTTTTCATACGTTCGTGGATTGGCTACGATAATTCATGAATAATTAATGAGTTTGAGACCAATAATTATTTGAATGTTCCCATGGTCACAAATTGTAATACAAGCGAGAATTTGTAGAAACATCACGTTATTATTTATCGCTAAACTTTAAACCTATCGACTCAGACTTTATTTTACTCTGATGAAGATCTAAGTCAACAGCTTGAAAGCTCAGCGATAAATAATAAAATGGTGTTACTACATCTACAGTTACAATTTATAATAATTTACAGGGCAAAATTACTGGAATACGATTGGCTAATAAAGAGGGCATTTTTTGTAATTCAGGGCAAAATTACTTGTACTTGATTGGTTCCTTGATCAGCAGTTCTTGCATGTGATTGGTCGCTTTGTTACTTAGCAACAGTGAACCTCAGAGGACTGACTGTTTTCAACAAATCTGCAAGGTTTTTCGGTCTGAAAATGCTTTTTTGTTTACTTTGGACTAATTTAAACTATTAAAGGAGTGTAAACTATTAGTGAAAATGAATACACTAGAAAATTGACGAACTTTTGCCTGTGTGCACTGAAAAGGAAAGCAACAGGCACAGCAATGCAATGGAGCGAGGAAAATTGGAATGTTGTCGAGCACCGACAGTGATAAGACCCATGTAATTCGACATTTTCTCGATATAACATAGCTCTTGAATAATTTTTTCCACTATATTATTAACATCTAATCGCACGAGTTCTCGTAAAATTAAGGTTTAATTTTACTCGTGTTTTCAAAATCTTACAAATTACCCTCGTCGCTTCACGACTCGGGCAATTTTATAAAATTTTGAAAACACTCGTGAAATTATTCAAAAATATTCATTATACAATATTCAAAAATACATTACCTGGTAAAATCCAGAAGAAATCCTTGACAGATATTGGTTTTAGGTAAGAATCATTTTGAAGACGAATATCCAAAGTAAAGCTATTTTTCTCAGTTTCTTTGATGACAGCTTTCAAAAAGTAAAACTTACACGAGTCGAAATATTGAACTGGAGTAGTTTGAACCGTCGGTCTAACATAGAAAAAATAATAAAAGTAAACCAAAGCATTTTTTGTTGGAAATCAGACTAAGGAGGGGAGTAATATGAAATTGTCTGTAACATAGGTAGATTTTTTGTTTTGTTTGTTTGTTTGTTTGTTTGTTTGTTTGTTTGTTTGTGTTTTTGTTGTAAATATGCGTAAGTCCTGTAAATATAATAATCTTACGCTCTGACCCAGATATATTGTTAAATTATTTTTGGTAATCTAGCTTTCAGGCATTTTTAGCAATAGCTATTTCTGAGAGCTAGTACCCATCTATTAATTAATCTTTATATTGGTTTATATAAATAATTTAACAAAAAGGGTAAAAATAAAATTGTTGTTGTTGTTGTTGTTGTTGTTGTTGTTGTTGTCGTTGCGCGTTCATAGTTAGTGGAGGGAGATGGTTTGGAAACTCCGCAAAAGTCATCGTTCCATGTTTTTGTTCAATTTGTCTAATTTCACGGTCACTGAACGTATTGTATTTTCTGTATGATGAAGCAGTCATCCATAGCAACGTTCGGGTTTAATTAGTGTAGTCCTTCGTCGTCATGTATTGTAAGTCCTTTGTTCGTTGTGTAGTCCTTCGTCGTTACGTGTCCGTAGAATTTTCTTTCTTCAACCAATTGCCTTCCTCCAACATGAACATTGTGTTCATCAACATGACTATTGCATCCCATAACCCCCCCACCCCCCCCACCCAACTAACTATGGTTCGTTAGAAAGAAAATAGTTTAATCACGTTTTTTAATCACAATGTCACAATATCACATAGATGTTCTCACAGTCACGGTCTCTCTCGAAGGTTTTTCTCGTCTCACATACTCAGGAATTTTAAGCTTATCTACACCATCTATGACCTCAATTAAACTACGTACGTTATTTATAATCATATATAGTCCTTAATGCTATAAATATCAAGTGCTACATTCACGTTTGACACAAATACACACAATTCCCAACATTTAAAAAAAAATATTCCTTTTCTAGTATAGACCCTTTTAATAAGTATAGAATACGTAATTTTCACTCTTTGACGTCAATTTCTTTTCAATTTTTCCTTTTGAATTCTTTTCAATTTCGTTTATTGTCTTAGCTTTTGTATATTTTCATTAAACTTCAAAAAGCTGAAAATGACGTCAAGTGCGGAAAATGACGTACTCTGCACTTATTAAAAGAGTCTATAGGTGGCGGCGTTTAGTAGCCTTTCCTGAAAACTGAAGAAAAATTTACAAGTCAAATTGTTAAAGTGCATATCCAATTGTTTTATTATCTGAATACGTTCTACATAGAGCAAACAGTTGTTCAGTGAAATATTTTTTTACTTCAATGTCTTTTGGCGATTCGCATCTCTAGTATGGTAATGAGGTGACGTTTATGTAGGCATTTGGCTTTCTTTCTCATTTTGGCAAGATAAACTACCCGATAATTTCTGTGGAAAAACTCATACAATATGGAACATGTTGTTCAAACACACCATTAATGGAAGAATTGGGTCATGTCACTCCTGCAAATAAATATTTTGCGTCATCTCATTACCATTTTGAAAACAAAAATCTCTCTTAAAGCAATAAAGATTGCTCCAATCTAAAAAAATATTTCGTTGTTCAACTATTTGCCAAAGGTAGAACGTATTTAGATGATAAAAAAATTGGGGTCATATATGCACTTTAACTCTTCGAATGTTTGCATGGTGATTGGTGACAAATTGTAATACAATTGAGGATTTCTGGAAACACCACATTTATGATTTATTGCTAAGCTTTCGACCTGTTGACTCAGGCGTTCATCAGAACAAATGCCAACATCGTGTTGACTCACGTCATATAAACAAAAACAACCGCCGAATATTGTAGATTATTGGTCGGCTGTGATGTCGTTTCCGTCGAAGACAGAAAATTATTGAACGCTGATGACGCCACTACCTCAAAGTGCGCGGAAATTACAAAATAGCAAAATGGCTTGCAGTATAGGTTGACGAAGACAAGTCTTTTTACTGCCAGACTTTGCTTGCATTTTAGTACAATTGTTTTGAAGTAAGCCGAATCCATGCAAGAATTGTTTTATTATAATAAAACAATTATTGGATTCGGCTTACTACAAGAATTATCCAGACCTCGGTCATTGTTATATTCATCTCAGCCTTCAGATATCATGCTCAGCCTCGTCTAATAATTACTCGGGCTACTGTGGGAGGCCGGGTCTAGCCTGCGAGCAGGCTCTCTGGGAGGCGACCTCCCGCCTCGCTTCCTAGAGAGCCTGCTTGCAGGCTAGGCCGAGTCTGTCACGATTTTGCATTTTTGCACATTTTACTTCCGCTACTATTCATATTTCCGGTGAGTTGTTAGCCATGTGATGGAGTGAGGCCGTGAGGCATGTTGCAAGTTCTTTGCTCCTTTTGCTTTTGGAGTTGGACAAAAAGTTGAACAGCTTTGCCTTTTGATCAAGGTGTTCTTGCACATTGTTGGTAAATTTCAAAATAGACTGACTGACTTTGTAGTTTAACAGTGATCAAATGTGGCTGACAACTGTCTTGATCATAAATATGTTCACCTCATGAAGTATGCACCACATTCAGCTTTCGATCTGATCTTCCTCGGCCCACTCCCACCTATTGTTTAATAAACGTGGTGCTTCCACTAATGAACGCAACTATTAAGTCAAATTCTGTAAACATATTGTGTTTTCCTAACTTTCAATTCTTTTACCTTATATTCCAATGTAGAATCGGCGAAGAAACAGTTTCCCTAGTCAAGGAAACAGTAGCATGAACAATTTCATCGCCAGTTGAAATAAAAGAGTAATTTCCGCTTACTTGAGGCTACGAAAAAGACAATAATACAGATATGATATTATTACACAAAATTCTCGTGAAAATTCAGTCAGTAATTATAAAAATCTGCCGACACAAAGGTTGGCTTTCCCTTTAAAGTGCCTATGAAACGAAAATTAAGTTTGTCTTATTTGAAAGAACACTTAAAATGATAGAGTAACATCGTTTGCAGTTTTTCGTTTCCTTGCTTTGTTCTTGAGATATTTTAGTTTGTTTGATATGCAAATGAAACATTTTGACGTCGTAAGGTGCATGAGCTATAGGAGAAGGTTAGATATCTTTTCTATTATCACACCAAATTAATTTGAATGAAACATGTAGATGTGTTTTTCCCCACAACACTAAACATGTAGATCCTCAAGTGATTATTGTATTTGATAATAGCAAAGATATATAACTTTTTCGATAACTCATTATTCACCTACGACGTCAAAATGTTTAATTTGCATATCAAACAGACTGAAATATCTCAAGAACGAAGCAAGGAAACGAAAAATTACAAAAGATGTTACTTTATCATTTTAAGTGTTCTTTCAAATAAGACAGACTTATTTTTCGTTTCATAGGCACTTTAAACTAAAATTTCAAATAAGTAACTGTTGATAAATGAAAAAGAAGTGATCTTTTATATTACCATGAAATAAGCTTCCATAGTTTCTTTGTATTTGTCGACAATGTCAAATGGACACAGTCGAAACTCAGCTCGATCAAAGGTAGACATAAAAAAACTGTCAGACACTTGAAAAAACTCTGCAAAGGTGTGGTAAGTAGAAATGTCTGCTTGCCCACCGAACGGAACGTCATTTAAATTTTCCTTCCAAAAAGAGCGAGATATACCACGAAGATCCTTTACGTCATCTTAAAGTAGAACAATGAAAAATATGGCAGTGTACCTTAGATATCTTTAACATGTCATTTTACACATTCTTTGTGCATCAAGAATAAATAATAATTGAAAAAATAAATGAATGAACGAACGAACGAACGAACGAACGAACGAACGAACGAACGAACGAACGAACGAACGAATGAATGAATGAATGAATGAATGAATGAATGAATGAATGAATGAATGAATGAATGAATGAATGAATGAATGAATGAATGAATGAATGAATGAATGAATGAATGAATGAATGAATGAATGAA
>JAWNZC010000314.1:5807500-5840000 GCA_035771165.1 Paragorgia papillata
ACGTCAGTTGTTCACCGTCCACTGCTAAATTTGACGTAAATTGCGATATAACACTGGATTGGTTGGTCACTTTCAGGTAGGCCAAGTTTACTACAAACGAAAAACAAAATAAACCATTATAACCATTTAAACAGAGAAAATAAGTCGCGACTTAATTAAGACGCGTCCTATTTAAGTCGTGAACACACTCGTATAAACGGTCAATTTCTAATAAGTCGTGACTTAATTAAGACGCGTCCTATTTAAGACGGGAACACACTCGTATAAACGGTCAATTTCTAATAAGTCGCGACTTAATTAAGACGCGTCCTATTTAAGTCGCGAACACACTCGTATAAATGGTCAATTTCTAATAAGTCGCGACTTAATTAAGACGCGTCCTATTTAAGACGCAAACACACTCGTATAAACGGTCAATTTCTAATAAGTCGCGACTTAATTTGGACTAGCTTTCAACCCTCGCGACTTACTTTGGTTACGAACAAATTCACCATTTATACGAGTGTTTGCGACTTAAAGGTGAGGCAATATTTTTCTTCAACTTGTAACGCAACAATGTTGCGTTAAATTACCCAGCGTAAACATTTTCACCCAACAATACCTTTGTTGCAAGTTGAAAACATTTGTTGAAAAATGTAGACTCCACACCTAATACTATCTCCTTTCATTGCAAGAAAAGTCTTTTCTTTTAAACTTGTTGTACGGTAAATTAAATAAGGAAGATCAAAGCCTCAAAACTCAAACAGTAAAGACAATCTCACCTCTAACTTTTTGGCAAAAATATTCGGAGTCTTTTTCAGCTCCTTCTACAACCCAGTGGTTACGAGAAATACTCCAGGTCAAAAGCGCTTTTGGAGTTTTTGAGATTACGTTTCCATTAAATCTTTGGCCATCTAACCACGTCCAGTTTCGTCCAGTTCTCACCAAGCCAATTAAAATAGTTCGAACTCCTCCAAAGCGTACTTTGGCGCGTTCTAAATACTCGATAGCAACATGAAGTGTGTTGTTTCCAAATGAAGCAAGATCCGCTTCATGTTCACTGCAACTTCTTCTTGCCTTGTTCCAGCTGCATTTCTTCTCACAAAAAAGTTTAAAGCATTTTCCTGCCAACTCTGTCCAGCCATACTCACACTTACTTTCATCTTTGATTAGATAAATAAAAAATAAACGACAAAAAAAATATAACAAAGAAAGTAGTGTTAGGTAGTTATAGTGATAATCAATTAAAAAAAAGACTGCCAACTTCACAAAAGAATATAGTTCCAAATTATATTATTAACAATTATTAAATTCATCAATAATTCATGAGGAAAACACAAAGGAAATCGGTACCATGTTTGTCGTTTCTGATAAAAAATCCTCCTGATTTATATAAACTTTAGCTTTTATTTTTTTAAACAACGTTATTTTTCATTAAAAATTACTACGTCAAAATGAAATGCATGGATCGTGTTTGAAGCAAGTTTAGAAATTTCAGCGCGCAGAACAGCTAAAAAAACGTTTCATCATTGGTTGTTTTTGCTAATTTGATTCATTCAATTGCAACTGAACAAAGATGACAATTTTATATAAAATTCTACGTTCATTAGTATTCTTTATATAAAATTGTATGTTCATTAGTATTCTTTATATAAAATTGTATGTTCATTAGTATTCTTTATATAAAATTGTATGTTCATTAGTATTCTTTATATAAAATTGTATGTTCATTAGTATTCTTTATATTAAATTCTATGTTCATTAGTAATTTTTATTTAAAAAAAATTCTATGTTCATTAGTATTCTTTCCGACGTCAATAAGTTTCATCAGGTATAAAACCACGGACATGGTACTGATTTACTTTGTATTTTCCTCATGAATTATTAATGAGTTTTTGAAATGATAAGAAAATATGTACAACATAACAGCTAACCTACCTTTAACACTTCCAAACTCTTCAACAAATGTAACATTTCTTGCTTTACCAATTGGTTTAGGTCCCATCTCTGCGACAAACGAGTAATTACTTTGAGTGAGCCTTGAGAAGAACATAGCTTGCGAACTATTATGAAGATCTTTATTGCTGGCATAGAAATAACCAAGTAAATAACCATTGAGTTTATCATCTCGTATTGGTTGAAGTATAAGAGAGTTATGTCTTGAATAAAAAAACATCGGTTGAAAGAACTGTGCAGTTGGAACCACCTTAGCTTTAAAATACCAGGTTGGGTAGAACTCACAGTAGCCAGCCTTGTCAGAAATTGAAATGTTTTCTGGATGTGATAAAGGTGATGAGATGTAGAACGTTTTCTCAACTAAAAAAAAACAATAGAAAAAGAGTTAACATTGAATGCATTGTATTGTCATGTTTCCGTTGAAAAGTTCGCAAGGAAAAAGTCAAGGTCAAAGGCAAGATCAAAGGCAAGGTCAAGATTAAGGTCAAGTTAAGGTCAAGTTAAGGTCAATCTCAAGGTCAGAATTCAATTTAAACTTAGGGTTATAGTCAGTTTCAGCTTGCTTTTGAAATCCGAAACGTGTAATTGAAATGAACATTCCGAACTTACGTTGCAATGTTCCGAACTACGTTGCGAGGTAGATACAAATTTAAGTCGGCAATTTGTTTCTGCTTAACCAAGTATCTATTATTCTTCATTTCCAGCTATACAACAAATAATCTTCTACTCCGTGATTTCGCCAAATGAATTCAATTCAAAGCTTATCAAATTCGAACTTCACAATGAACTTCATGAACTTCTGTACCTGGTTCGATCCCAACCTCCCAACAAATGTTGACAAACGAATTTCAAAAGCAAGCTGAAACTGACTATAAGATTATTCTCGAGGCTACTGATCAAATTTCTATAAGATAAAGATACTTTCTTTACGATAGCTTGACAAGCGCTTGTACACAAACACACATAGTTCACACAATGTATTTTACTATAATATAAAACACAATCCGAAGACGAACATCTTGAAAACCCAAGATATGGATTAAGACAAGACAAAGATGAAACGGTTATACTTCGACTTTATTTCAAAGTCATCATCACTCAAGTCACTTGGTCTGATGATGACTTTGAAATAAAGTCGAAATATAACCGTTTCATCTTTGTCTTGTCTTAATCCATATCTTGGGTTTTCAAGATGTTCGTCTTCGGATTGTGTTTTATCTTATATTTCTTTAAATGTCGGCTGGCCTTGGCTTTTATACTATCTACAGAGAAAAAGATTAAACATTCAAACAGTTACCTGTACTCATGCAGTTTTCATCATTTGGATAAAAACCAAAGTCGCGAAAGAAGAAATCACCTTCTACATCAAGACCTTCAACTATAAACTAACAAAAAAACTAAGTTAGATTTTTCTCTCTCTTTTCATATCCGAAAACGCCTGATTCAAAAATGTGTGTTGGAACTAGAGAACTGACATATCAAAAAGCACGCTATAGTCTTACAAGTTTTATAAAGTTGTGGGATTCTAAAATCAAACTGAGAACCCCACAACTTTATAAAACTTGTCAAACTTGATTTCCAACTCCAAGACTATAGCGTGCTTTTCGATATTTTACTTTGGTGAAACTGACATAGTTCAACGCTACTCTGGCTTAAACGTTTTTTGAACGTAGCTTCTCAAACTCATTAATAATTCATGAACCAAAAACAAAAGAAATTAATGTTTAATCAGTGCTTTGAAATCGGAGGAAAAGTACTAGTACTTTGAAATAACGCAAAATACGTTTTCAAAGTCTTGGGACGTTTCAGAGGTATCTTCGGAGTTTTGAGTTTGAGAAGTCAGTTCAAATACTCGACGTCGGACTTTACTGGGATTACAAAGCCCTCGTGCATTAAAAAGGCTCGCCTTTCGCTCGCCTTTTCAAAAAGCACTCGGACTTTGAAATCCCAGTAAAGTCCTCCGTCCCGTATTTGAACTATTACTTAAAACGTTACTGTTCATGACCCAACGTTTCGACACTCCGATTTAGTGTCTTCATCAGGGGTGATCGTTGTGAAGACGACCGTCTTCACAACGATCACCCCTGACAAAAACACTAGATCGGAGTGAAGAAACGTTGGGTCATGAACAGTAACTTTTTAAGTTACGTTCAAAAAACTTAATTAAGTCAAAGTAGCGTTAAACTATGTCTGACTCTTCGCCTGGCTGCGTTGGGAATTTATTTGTTTGGTGAAACTATTTTTATCTGGTAACCCTTTCGTTGCTACAGTTCTCCCCTTGACGAGTAAAATCGTCTGGCGTTAGACAGAGTAAAATCGTCTGGCGTTAGACAGAGTAAAATAGTCTGGCGTTAGACAGAGTAAAATAGTCTGGCGTTAGACAGAGTAAAATAGTCTGGCGTTAGACAGAGTAAAATAATCTGGTGTTAGACAGAGTAAAATAGTCTGGCGTTAGACAAAGTAAAATCGTCTGGCGTTAGACAGAGTAAAATAATCTGGCGTTAGACAGAGTAAAATAGTCTGGCGTTAGACAAAGTAAAATAATCTGGCGTTAGACAGAGTAAAATAATCTGGTGTTAGACAGAGTAAAATAGTCTGGCGTTAGACAGAGTAAAATAGTCTGGCGTTAGACAGAGTAAAATAGTCTGGCGTTAGACAGAGTAAAATAGTCTGGCGTTAGACAGAGTAAAATAGTCTGGCGTTAGACAAAGTAAAATAATCTGGCGTTAGACAGAGTAAAATAATCTGGTGTTAGACAGAGTAAAATAGTCTGGCGTTAGACAGAGTAAAATAGTCTGGCGTTAGACAGAGTAAAATAGTCTGGCGTTAGACAGAGTAAAATAATCTGGCGTTAGACAGAGTAAAATAGTCTGGCGTTAGACAAAGTAAAATAATCTGGCGTTAGACAGAGTAAAATAATCTGGTGTTAGACAGAGTAAAATAGTCTGGCGTTAGACAGAGTAAAATAGTCTGGCGTTAGACAGAGTAAAATAGTCTGGCGTTAGACAAAGTAAAATAGTCTGGCGTTAGACAAAGTAAAATAGTCTGGCGTTAGACAGAGTAAAATAGTCTGGCGTTAGACAGAGTAAAATAGTCTGGCGTTAGACAGAGTAAAATAATCTGGCGTTAGACAAAGTAAAATAGTCTGGCGTTAGACAGAGTAAAATAGTCTGGCGTTAGACAGAGTAAAATAATCTGGCGTTAGACAGAGTAAAATAATCTGGCGTTAGACAGAGTAAAATAATCTGGCGTTAGACAGAGTAAAATAATCAGGCGTTAGACAGAGTAAAATAGTCTGGCGTTAGACAGAGTAAAATAATCTGGTGTTAGACAGAGTAAAATAGTCTGGCGTTAGACAGAGTAAAATAATCTGGCGTTATAGACAGAGTAAAATAATCTGGCGTTAGACAGAGTAAAATAGTCTGGCGTTAGACAGAGTAAAATAGTCTGGCGTTAGACAGAGTAAAATAGTCTGGCGTTAGACAGAGTAAAATAATCTGGCGTTAAACAGAGTAAAATAATCTGGCGTTAGAGTAAAATAATCTGGCGTTAGACAGAGTAAAATAGTCTGGTGTTAGACAGAGTAAAATAATCTGGTGTTAGACAGAGTAAAATAATCTGGTGTTAGACAGAGTAAAATAATCTGGCGTTAGACAGAGTAAAATAATCTGGCGTTAGACAGAGTAAAACAATCTGGCGTTAGACAAAGTAAAATAGTCTGGTGTTAGACAGAGTAAAATAGTCTGGCGTTAGACAAAGTAAAATAGTCTGGCGTTAGACAGAGTAAAATAGTCTGGTGTTAGACAGAGTAAAATAATCTGGTGTTAGACAGAGTAAAATAATCTGGTGTTAAACAGAGTAAAATAATCTGGCGTTAAACAGAGTAAAATAATCTGGCGTTAGACAGAGTAAAATAGTCTGGCGTTAGACAGAGTAAAATAATCTGGCGTTAGACAGAGTAAAATAATCTGGCGTTAGACAAAGTAAAATAGTCTGGCGTTAGACAAAGTAAAATAATCTGGCGTTAGACAGAGTAAAATAATCTGGCGTTAGACAGAGTAAAATAGTCTGGCGTTAGACAGAGTAAAATAATCTGGCGTTAGACAGAGTAAAATAGTCTGGCGTTAGACAGAGTAAAATAGTCTGGCGTTAGACAGAGTAAAATAATCTGGCGTTAGACAGAGTAAAATAATCTGGCGGTAGACAGAGTAAAATAATATGGCGTTTAATAGACAGAGTAAAATAATTTGGCGTTAGACAGAGTAAAATAATCTGTGGCGTTAGACAGAGTAAAATTATCTGGTGTTAGACAGAGTAAAATAATCTGGCGTTAGACAGAGTGAAATAATCTGGCGTTAGACAGAGTAAAATAATCTGGCGTTAGACAGAGTAAAATAGTCTGGCGTTAGACAGAGTAAAATAATCTGGCGTTAGACAGAGTAAAATAATCTGCCGTTAGACAGAGTAAAATAATCTGGCGTTAGACAGAGTAAAATAGTCTGGCGTTAGACAGAGTAAAATAGTCTGGTGTTAGACAGAGTAAAATAGTCTGGCGTTAGACAGAGTAAAATAATCTGCCGTTAGACAGAGTAAAATAATCTGGCGTTAGACAGAGTAAAATAATATGGCGTTTAATAGACAGAGTAAAATAATTTGGCGTTAGACAGAGTAAAATAGTCTGGCGTTAGACAGAGTAAAATAATCTGGTGTTAGACAGAGTAAAATAGTCTGGCGTTAGACAGAGTAAAATCGTCTGGCGTTAGACAGAGTAAAATAATCTGGCGTTATAGACAGAGTAAAATAATCTGGCGTTAGGCAGAGTAAAATAATCTGGCGTTAGACAGAGTAAAATCGTCTTGCGTTAGACAGAGTAAAATAGTCTGGCGTTAGACAGAGTAAAATAGTCTGGCGTTAGACAGAGTAAAATAGTCTGGCGTTAGACAGAGTAAAATCGTCTGGCGTTAGACAGAGTAAAATCGTCTGGCGTTAGACAGAGTAAAATAGTCTGGCGTTAGACAGAGTAAAATCGTCTGGCGTTAGACAGAGTAAAATCGTCTGGCGTTAGACAGAGTAAAATAATCTGGCGTTAGACAGAGTAAAATAGTCTGGCGTTAGACAGAGTAAAATCGTCTGGCGTTAGACAGAGTAAAATCGTCTGGTGTTAGACAGAGTAAAATAGTCTGGTGTTAGACAGAGTAAAATCGTCTGGCGTTAGACAGAGTAAAATAATCTGGCGTTAGACAGAGTAAAATAATAAAAGTCGACTTTGGTCGACTTTGGCGGTGAAAGAGTTAAAGCAATCAATTAATCAATCAACTAATTAATTAATTCACACAAATAAAATTTTACAATTAATGGCGCACAGATTTTATGAGAAAGGTGTTTTGAGCTAGTGCTTTGGTCACGTGGACAATAAAACTAGTTACCTGGTAACGATTCAGAGACAGATCAATTTCAATCTCTACATCAGTCCATTCACCTCCAGTATAAATATGTTCACTCCATACAGGAAGCTGTTGATCATTCAGTGTTTGAACAAACACAAATAATCGACCCAGGTAGCGTGTCTTCCCGGGAAACCCTTTCGCGCGGTAACTGAAGTGGAAGCAACCTCGGGAAAAATCAATGGACGGACTTTGAAGACAAATGTTGTCCAATATGGCTACGCCAATATATTTAGTAACATATCGCTGCAATGCTAAGATAAAAAGAAATGCAATTGTATTATGTACTGTACTGTGCTGTGCTGGTGCTGGTGCTGGTGCTGTACTGTGCTGTGCTGTACTGTACTGCACTGCACTGCACTGTACTGCATGTACTGTATTGTACTGTACTGTACTGTACTGTACTGTAGTACTGTAATGTACTGTACTGTACTGTACTGTACTGTACTGTACTGTACTGTACTGTACTGTACTGTACTGTACTGTAGTACTGTAATGTACTGTAATGTTATATCCAAAAGTGCAAGACAAAAAAAGTAAGACGATATACCTGACTCGTATGCAGTTATTATTTCATTGCGTCCTTTGTTCTTCCATCTACAATTGCTTTGACTCATTGAACAGTTAAATTTCCCTTCTACAAATGAAGTACGTCAGTGAGTATACAAAAGATACCATTACATCACACTACACCACATCACATCACACCACATCACATCACATCACATCACACAACACCACATCACACCACGCCACACCACATCACGCCACATCACATCACACCACATCACATCACACATCACACATCACACCACATCACATCACACTACATCACACCACATCACACCACATCACATCACACCACACCACATCACATCACACCACATCACACCACATCACACCACATCACATCACACATCACACCACATCACATCACACCACACCACACCACATCACATCACATCACATCACATCACATCACATCACGTCTCACACATCACACCACATCACAGTACAATACAATACAATACGACACTCGGTTCGTTGCACAAAATTTAAAGGAAACCACAATTAATTTGTGTAGTTACCAGGCAGTTCAGCACACGAGTCATTTGAAAACAAAATATCGTCAATCCCTGGAGCATTTCGAGCAGTATGGTCACCAACGATGCCTATTATAAATACCTGCAGAGAAAATAATCCAAAAATAACAAGCTGAGTTAAAGAGAGAAAAAAGAGAAGAAAAAAAAAAAAAGGAAAAAAGAGAACAGATGAAAAATGAGACAAAAAGATGAAAATGATAGATCTTGTATCAATTAAAAGAAATTAAATTTTCTGAAGTTTGAAATAAAACAGTCAGCCAGACTGAAATAAAACAACAGATCAACTTTTAGTATGTTTTTGGTGTTTTCAGCTTGAAGTTGGTAAAGTTTTTTCGTACGTTTTTGCTGTACAAGCTGTCGTAAGTTAAACCCAGAGAAAAACTCTGAGCTCAGAGTTTTCCTCTGAGTTTAAAGTGCCTATGAAACAAAATTTCACTTCAGCTTTTTAAGATTGTATTTGGAAGAACACCTAAGATAATGAAAAATGGCTTTTACATGTCTTTCAAATCTTATCCCATTTTTGAGTTATTAGCTATGCAATTTGAACAATGACGTTACACGTTGTATGTGGGAGAAAACGAAAAATCAGTTATATCTTTGGATTGGTTTAACTACACGAAACCACACATTGCAGATGTAATCAGACCATACCCCAAGGAAAATTTCCAACGTTTGATTCAGTTTAGTCAAACCAATCCAAAGATAGGACTGATTTTCCGTTTTCATAGGGGAGCACGGATGGCGTGTGCTGTTAGGGCGCTGCCTCTCACCAATAGTTAAGCCCGGTTGGACGGGGTTAGTACTTGGATGGGTGACCGTCTGGGAACAACCCTGTTGTTGGGCTTGGACTCATGTGAGTACAGTTGTAGTTGATCTGTCCTGTGCTCCGAGGGTTTTTCGCCGGGTTCTCCGGTTTTCATACCTCCGTAAAATCAACACCTAGGGCTTAGCTGGGATCCATGGTCTGAACTGTGTTATATGGCGGCTGCTTAAAGCGCCTTTGACATGCCTCGACACGGCCACATTGAAAAATCCTTAGGAGTAATTTGATTGTAAAGATACACGTTTGATGTATTCTAATTAATGACCTTTACCTTTAGAACGTGTGACGTCAAGCTCAAATTGCGTAGTCAATAACTCAAGAATGGGATAAGATTTGAAAGACATGTAAAAGCCATTTTTCATTATCTTAGGTGTTCCTCCAAATACAATCTTAAAAAACTACAGTGAAATTTCGTTTCATAAGCACTTTAAAAACATACGAAAAAACTAGATCAGCATTTAATAATCATCTTTTGAAGAACTCAGTCCAGCTAATCAAGTATTAACCCTTTCATTCGCATCGTTGTTGTGGATTAACTTGGAATAACTTCATATTTTATTCTGTCTAACGCCAGACAATTTTACGCGTCAGAGGGAGACGTCTCGGAAAGCTATGCATGAAAGGATTAACCCTTTATTGGCCAGGTTTTCGGGAGCTCTCTCCTTGGCGCCGAGTAAAATCGTCTGGTGTTAGCCAGAGTAAAATTAATAAGTAGACAAAAGGCAACTGTGGCCAGTAAAGGGTTAAAGAAGATAGTTTTTAGCGAGGTTTCCGGGAGCTCTCCCCTTGACGAGTAAAATTGGTCTGGCGTTAGCCAAAGTAAAATTAATAAGTTGCCAAAAGGCATGCAGCTGTGGCCAGTAGAGGGTTAAAGGAAATCGTTTTTAAACAGTTAGATGGCGAAGTAAAAATGTGGTAAACTGCCGGGAATAGTTTTTATAACGAAATACTGACGTTTCGAGCGTTTACTCTGATGAAGAGCTCCGCTGGAAACGTCAGTATTTCGTTATCAAAACTATTCTCGGTATAGTTTAGTTTACCACCTTTTCACTTTGCTCTATCTAAAACACTGCCTACATAGCACTCTAGGTTTTTAAACAGGAAGTGATACCTGGTATTCGCCAGTCATATTAATATATAATTGACCAAGTTGCCAGTGTGGACCATGATCTCCATAATGATTAAACACTGTTTTTGTTTCTTTCGTCCCCATGTGATGAGTTTCAATCTTGAGTAGCCCAGCTTCAATACCATGTAGATAGAAAAAGAACTTCATACACACAGAATCAGTAATCTTTGGACTCACAATCTTTGCTGTTGCCTCTCTCACGTATTCCCAGTCGTCTTTATAATCCAACCAAGCATAACCATCTTCATCACCTAATCAACAACAACAACAACAACAACAACAAACGTCGCACAATAGACGAATTTAATGGTTATAAAAATTATTGCCCAGCAAATAATTCGTAACAAAGCCATAATAAAATCAAAAGTCATAAGTAAACATGATAAAAATTATGTCGCTGGTTAGTGCCGAAACGTTAGTTCTTTATTAAAATTTTTTTTTTTATCATGTTTACTTATGACTTTTGATTTTATTATGGCTTTGTAACGAATTATTTGCTGGGCAATAATTTTTATAACAAGATTACGATTCCCGCCTGGTACCTCGATTGCTACGAATTTAATTGTTTGAATTTTATTCGACGAAACTGCGACGTAATTTATAACTCGATTAAATTCGACACACGAATTAAATTCGTCTCGGCAATTAAATTCGTTTGAGTCAGACGGATATTGCACGACGAATTATCGTCGCATCGAATTAAATGTTTCTCTTTTGTCTGTGACAATTCGGTGCCACGTTTTGAAGAAGTCGTTTTCAGGATCCACGAGTCCAAGTAAAAACAATTTGACTGAAATTCGAGGAAGTTAATTCGAATTAAATTCGTCTGAATTAAATTTGTCTATTGTGCGACGTTTAGCGCTGGCCTAACTCAGAAAAGATTTCTGAGACCCCAGAAATGCTGCGTAACTGAGCTTGACGAACGTTCAGTCGTCCACCGAACGTCTGTTACATTACACCAAGCTTGCAAACGTACCACATGTATGCATGCACTATATATGTATACGTACAACTTATCATATAAGAAAACAACAACACAGAATATATACTGTATAATAACGAAATACTGACGTTTCCAGTGAAGCACTTAATCAAAGTAAAATTTAAAACCTTGTTTTGGCAAAAGCCGTCCAGATTGATTTTGGGATGTTTCATTAATATGTATCCATTTAAGCCATATTTCTTTGTCATTTTCCCAGTCGCATAATCCAGTTGTAAAGTTGCAGTCGGGATAACCTACAAAAGTAATGGTGTATATTTACTTCTCTTTGAGAAACGTATTTACAACCGCGATGAACAGTACTAGATGATTCTAAAAAGAACAGTTCAAAACCTAGAAGTGAAGTCAGAATATTTATCAATTATTGGACGAGTTTGAGCAAAATATCATGATTTGTCAGTGGCGAGCTACTAGTTATTTGCCGATGCCATCGACAAATAACTAGTAGCGAGACACTGACAAATCATGATATTTTGCGATAGATGAGTTCAACAATTGTTTTATCATTCATAAAATAGTTAAAAATTTGAAATGCCTGAAATACTACTTTAAAGTTGACGAAAATTATTTGCAGTGGCTATCGCTAGTTCGCATGCTCCGTAGATTATTTGCACTCAGTTATTTGCAGGTGAATTAACCAATCAGAATTCGGGATAGAAACAAAATGAATAATAATTTTATTTAACAAATAGATTATATTTTTCCATGTGTGTATACTGTAATAAATCACAGATTTTACACGCTGTGCATGACGTCTTCTGTGATCTATTACAGTACACACACACGAAAAAATGTAATCTATTTCTTTTATACAATAAAACTAAAGTGGTTTATCAAACGTTTTTGTTTGTTTTGTTTTGTTTTGTTTTGTTTTGTTTTGTTTTGTTGTTTGTTGGGTTTTTTTTTGTTTTTTTTGGGAGAGGGAGTAAAAAAGAAAAACAAGTCTGCTGACGTGATCTGACGTGGATTTGACGCCATGCATGTGTTTTCCTTAAATAGATCACGGTCAAAAACCAATGAAAATGCACACTGAAGTTACGTTAATAACACCATGGATAGTAAAATGAGTGGATTGGAAACTTATAGTCATGTGAGGTGTTTCCAGGCCGCCGATTGGCTGAAAAGCGTTTTTCTTTGCTCGAGAGATGTTGAAACCTAGTTGCAAATTGTGATGTCACGAATGGCGTGAGTACGCTTGTTTTACTGAGGTTTTTAGTGAACTTTTCTTCAAATTCTTCATATCCTCACATTCAGATGACTATGTTGACGTTTCAAATTATTTTATCGCCTTACAAACCTGCCTAAGCCACAATCGAGCGTTCGGGGTAAGCGTTGTTGATCTTTGTTTTGATGATTCCTGTGTTGTTTTGAAGAAACTGGCGTCCCCAAATTGTGCTTTGTTTTGCTCGGAATTTGGGATGCATATTTTAACTAGTAAACCTTGATATCTTCTTTTAAAATGAGTAAGAATAGACGGGCATTTTGTCGTATTGTGGCTTTGTCGTATTTACAGACAATTCAATTATCATTTTAGGCTGTATTAATCCCAAACTTTGAATATACTCGGGTTTTTTAAGGCCCGTTCCAAACGCCGCTCTTCTCATGCGCCGAACCTAATGCAAATCAGCATAAACAAAGGATTTAGGTCATTATCATTAGGTTCGGCACATAAGAAGAGCGGCGTTTGGAACAGGCCTAAGCTTGTCAATTGCAACCAGGTTGTTATGCTCACGCCATCAAGTTTCCAATCCAGTCTTTTTACTATCCATGAGTAACACACCAAAGCTATAAAAATATATTTATGCCTTTCCATCATGTCTGTGAGTAATATGTGCACTGGATTACCTTAGCTCTGTTTACTGGGCAATGAATAGAGTTTGCACACACGAAATGGGATAAATTTGGCTATGGTCACCTTGGACCAAAGCCGCGTTTATTAAAAATTCGTAATTAAATTATCTAATTATTTTCCGTAGCGCAAACTGATGATTGAGTACAGTAAAGGTGAGTGCAATAAAACGCCAAATAGATACAAAGAATATACACTAATACATGCAACATAGCGTAAAGGTGGTCAGCCAACAGGGAGGAAGTGGGCATGCACGTAAACTGAATTCTTCCTCATATATTGAAGGTCAGTGCTTAATGAGACAGGGCATGTGGAAGAGATATGACTATTTCTTTTAACAATTAAATTTAAGCTATTACTTGTCATGTTTAGTTAAACGAAAATGCAGACAAAATATTGCTATACCTTTAGATTCTGTTGCTGGCCCTGGTCCTATCCAAAGAAATAAACAAAACACAGTATCCAGTATATCATTTTACTAAAACTAAAAGTTTGATACGTACACAATCAATTTCAAATAAAACATTTTAAAAAGTTAACAGTTTACCTCCGCCTCCACCACAGCCTAAACATAAAGAAATACATATGTTAAAATAACATTTAAGTAATAGATAAAGCATGAGCAGCGATCTGTATCTGATTTACAAGGCGAGCTGCATCAAATGGACGCATCTAAATAGCCATGTTTTCAAACTATTTTTCAAGTTGGAGTGATTTTAGCTAAGTAAATTGAGGAAAAAGTTTATGTAAATCAGAACCAATCTGTATGCGATTTACAGATATTAATTAAATATTCATTTCTTTTGAATTTTCTTCATGAGTTTTTAATGAATTTGGTAAAGTATATACAAGATCAGCAAGAAGCGGATTAAAAGAATTAAAGAATGCATGCTATCTATCACAAGTCAAAGTGACAAAGTGCATGCTACAAGCTAGAAAAGCGTCAGTTCCTTACTGGCTTTTAGACCAAAATTTATTTTCGGTTTATACTTTGTTTTGTAAATAAGAAAAATTGATTTTTGTGTTTTATAGGCACTTTAAAATTCATTGAATTGCTCACTAGATATTGCTATATAAAATAAAACATTTTATTATATACCAAGTGTCAAAGTTCATGTTTTCTTGCGTCTCATTGCATGGGTGAGAGGGTATCACGTGAAAGTCATGAAATTCGTCTCCCACTAACAGCTCTGAGCGGTGAATAATATGTTTGATTATGGTTTGAGCGTGGACACGCGTAATTTGACGACACACGTTTCACACGGGAAACTAACATGTTGCTAAGCGGAAACTGTAACGTTACTAAGGCCAAACGGTATTGTTTCAATTTGAAACGAGCGCCAAATTTTCAAAGCAAATGTTGTCATGTTTATAACTCATCTTTATACACAATTAAATCTTCGTCAAGTGAAGCTAAGAACTCCACAGTTCTTTTCCGATCGGCCATTTCGCTGACAAACCCCACAACGCGATGTTTTCGCGAAGAAACAATGACGTTGGCCTTAGTACCTTCGCAGTTTCCGCTTAGCAACATGTTAGTTTCCCGCGTGAAACGTGTGTTGTCAAATTACGCGTGTCCACGCTCAAACCGGAACCGTAGTAATAAAATCGTTCAGACCGAGACTACTTATCAAGTTATGGAGCAAAAAAAAAGTTCGCTAGCCGAACCAGCGATGAAATAGTGATTTGACGTCTTTCTTCTTTCGGCGGTCTCGGGTCCACAAAACATACTAGCGAGGTTCAGATCACACTTCCACTACCGCTACCATAAATATAATTAAGCATGTCAAATATTGTTTTTAAGTTCAGTAATGGTCGCAGGTCTCAAACCTAGTGCAAAAAGAAAGCGTTTCACGATACCAGGATTAAAACCAACTACGACTACAAGACGAAAAAACGAACATTACATGCTTAACCACATTTACGGTAGCAGTAGCGGAAGCGGTAGCGTGATCTGAACCTCCCTATTGTTTCCCTCGGTCCCAGTCAATTAGTGTTAAATGTTTAGAAATTACAAAAAACTCGGCCAAACCTTGTACAGTACATGACATCTGAAGAATAACCAAAATGAAAATCAACCACCCAGAGATGCAGTTCATCTTGAATGAGATTCTTAGTATGGCAAAGAACAACACGCCAGTAATATTTACCAAATCTGAAAACAATAAAACAATGGTTATTATACAATACCCTGGTTGCTATGCGTGTTTTCATTAGTTGTTGCCCATGATCTAATGATCTATTAGAGGACAGACACATGGATCACGTCAGCTAACTTAATTGCTTTTTCCCTCTTCATGCCCCAAAATCCAGCAAGAGTTTTGATAAAATATTGTTCTTACCACGTTGTGACGTCATCTGTGCATCTATAACTGAACAGACAACAGCAAAATGGAATCTATTTGTTAAATATATATGTTATTTTATTATTAAGAATTTATTAATAATTAATTTAGGTTCATGTGAGGGTAAGAGATGTTTTCCTGCCTCGAAGCAATCACTAAGTGCAGTTTCCTGCTGGCATGCATGTGAACAGTGTCAGGTGCAAAAGCCGCTACACAAAAACCAATTATTTTCTAAAGATAAAAAATCAGATAAAACTTAACCCAAATCCCTATCTAAAGTTCCTTCCTTATCAAAACAAAATTCCTCCTTGAGGCAATGGTATAAATGAATACGGCAAAGGCGACAGTGGTTATACAGTCAGAAAGCTCACTCTAAATCGTTGTTAAGTTTTTCGGGGATATTTTTCCCACCCACCACATCCCTTTTGTAATAATTATAAGTAATAACATGACTTTTCGGGAAATTAGCGATTAAATTTCCCCGCCGCCGAGGGAAGATTTGTGAAAGTCCGAGGGCCATTTGCAAATCTTCCCGAGGCAAAGGGGAGATTTAATCGCTAATTTCCCGAAAAGTCATGTTATTAGTTTGTAATATTATGATCGCCGAGGAAAACTTTGAGAATCTTGCCGACAGGAAATTTACACGGTTGATCAGAGAAGTTGCATCTAATTTTCCCGTGCATGTTGATGAGGGAAAATATATGCAAGCGGGAAATTTAGAAGAAGACAAAGGATTTCTTTGTCTTCTAATTTTCCCTCATCAACATGCACGGGAAAATTAGAAGACAAAGGATAAATTTCCTTCTTGCATGAGCGATGAGGGAAATACGAGGTTTACATTCCCTCGGAGAACAAAAGAATCCGAGGCGATCATGGTATTATTATATACATAAATTGTAATAATAAAACAAAAATGTAATAATTATCTAATAAATTATATTTTTATTTGATCAACAACAATAAATGAGTGGCAGGAAGTACTGTCATCCTTATCACTTCACAGAAGTGCTGTGCCTCACACACTTCACTCACGTGAAGGATTTGGATGGGTGAGACATCGACCTTACGAGTAATGAGCACCCCTCAGACTTAGTTAATGTCTCTAAAATGGGCGATCCCCATTTTAGGCCGCCTGACAGGACACCCTCCACCCGGTTCAGTTACTTCCTTCACTATCTCCTTTTGCCACAATTCATTACAACTGCAATGCCTCAGTTTGTATCAGTAAAATACGATCGTGATCATTAATAACAATTATTTATTAGTAGTTAAATGTCCTACACTCAGATACCATAATTTACTCACTGTTGTTATTTTATATAAAAAATCTTTCTTTCCATCTGCCACTAAAATGTGAAATGATTGTGATATATCTGTGCGCAATCTTGAGTAACTTGCTTCTTTTAAAAAAGCTTTGTTTACTATTTTTGATGTTCCCCTGTATACAAGTTTACTTAACATTTTGTGGCCTCTCCTTCTCCCTGTGCTGAATAAGATCGTCTGGCGTTAGCCGGAATAAAATACTAAAGACTCGTCTTCAGGCTTCAAAGTGTTAAAGAGATAGGTTTTAACACTTTGAGGCCTGAACCTCTCCCTGTGCTGAATAAAATCGTCTGGCGTTAGCCAGATAAAATACTAAAGACTCGTCTTCAGGCTTCAAAGTGTTAAAGAGATAGGTTTTAACACTTTGAGGCCTGAACCTTTCCCTGTGTTGAATAAAATCGTCTGGCGTTAGCCAGATAAAATACTAAAGACTCGTCTTCAGACGTCAGAGTGTTAACTTTTCTCTGGATATAGATCATCCATGTAATCGGATGCGTTTAATTATTACCTGTTTAAAATTGGGTTAAAACCCATCTCCGAAATGTCAACAGTATGTGGCTTTGAAATAATTTGAAACTATTAATCATTGTTTTCTACATTGTCCGACATTTGCTGCTCCTAAATTGAAACTACGCTCTCCTCTGCTAGCTGCTCGTATTCTTGCTGACATATGGCTGGACCTTTACAACTTTCAGATCAAATCGTTTCCAAACTCGTGAGCCTTAAGGCTCTTTTCAAGTCATCGCAAAAACCAGCTCGCAGCGAGTGTTCGAGCTGCGAGTGTTTGCATCTAATTAAAAACAACTCGCAGTGCTTGTTTTCTCGTTGTGAGTTCTTTTTAATGAGATACAAGTACTCGCAGCAAGCTGCGAACTAGTTTTTGCGATGAGTGGGAAAGAGCCTTTAATTAAGGCCTGGCCAAAGGCTTTCAACATTTCATTCAACATTGTTGAATTCAACCGTGATTCAACATGTTGAAAGCGTTTGGCCACCCTGTTGAATGATGTTGAACGTTGTTGAATGCATGGTGTTTTGAACGAAATTTGAACATGTTCAAATTTTCGTTCAACATGCGTTCAACAATGTTGAACGATGTTGCATGAAATGTTGAAAGCGTTTGCCAGGCCTTTAAGACCCTGTTTACATGAAGCGGATCGAGTGTTCAAGTCAAATTCCCCATGTTGTTTCTCCTTGTTGTGCGGTTTACATGAAGAAGATTGGAAGTTTTCGATCTGATCGAAACGGAAGCCTGAAGATAATCCGCGCAGTGGAGTGGATTGACTTGAAATTCAAGCAAGGATCGACTTGAATGTCTCCAATCTGATTAATCTAAACACGGTTTAACTTGAAAGTGACTTGATACGCATGAGTAAAATTGGTGCGTGTCGTGCTAAATGGCAGACATTGATGGAAGCACAGAAAATAGTGTTCCAAAACCGAAAACAATGTTCCACTGAAGCAGATTGGATTCTCCATGTAAACATGTGCCCGGATTGACTTCACTCGCGTTTTTCGATCCGATTGGACTGTCAATCTGCTTCATGTAAACATGGCCTTAATTTTGCTTGGCATCCATCAGTCAACATTGTATTTATATGACCGAATAATGTAATGTAGTCATTTTGGTTGTAGTGAGCCCCCTTGATAAGCATTTTGCTCTTGGGGCAAACTATGTAATTATAATTAAAAAAACGACCTTCTTACCTTCTTCGTATCGTCCATTAACTCTAATTTTTATTTTGCAAAAATTGTGATTAAAATCAGTATACTGCTAGTGGACGTCTATACTCTTGAGATTACAAGATGTGTCTATATAAATTACTCTTTTTCATCCCTTGTGATCAATTCCCACGCAAGTACTTGAAAATATTATATATTCCACATACGTCCTCGTCACTGTCTGGCGCAAAATAGATTTAGCACACGCTCAAAGGAGAGTGTTTGTCCACAGAAACAAAGCAATTGTCAATTTTGATTTTTATTAGCTAGACTGCTCACAATAAGACCCAGTTTAAAAAAACTGACTTGTACTTATAAATTAAAAGTAATTGTACTTATGGATTGAAAAAAATATCTCAACAGCCTGGAATAGAATCAACACCAACTTCTGTACGAATAATTTTGTGACCAAACAACAGAATCTATAAAAACTACAATCTTGAAAGCCCATAAAGTAATTGCTAACATCCAAGCTGAGACGAATACAAATGAATTAATAATGTATTTCGTAAATCCCAAATTAAAAATATTATTAAAATAGCAGTAACAGAACGCATCAATCCAAAAAAAAATTGTTTTTCAAGTCATTCTATATATCTCTGCCAACTCAAAATTCAAAAGTCTTGTTTCATTTTATACGCTTGATGTAAAGACTATATATAATATTTCTAAAACTCATTAATAATTCATGAGGAAAATTCAAAAGAAATTAAGGTTTAATCAATGTCTGTTTACCCCGGTACAGAACTGATATCAGTGTCTGTAAATGTGATATAGAACTGTTTAATAAAACATCAGTTCTGTATCACATTTACAGACACTGATATCAGTTCTGTAGCAAGTGCACAGACACTTCGCATTCAACTATCTTGAGTAAGGTACGCTGGTAGCGTCTGCTGGTAGCGTCCCCATACAACGGCTATTTATGGCACGTCACTTAGAATATAAAATGTGGGACTAATACAAAATCAAAGCGCATGATGCTCACGTCAGTAATTTAATAATCGTAGCCTATTAAACCTTACGTCGAACGTTTATCAGCTCTTAACATGATGTATTTTTCGCTAACTTAATAGATCGTTTTAGAAGTCATTAACAGAATTCGTGTCCGTTCTGTATCGGGATACAGGCACTCGGCTTCGCCTCGTGTCTGTATACCCCGATTTACATTCTGTAAATAGTACATATAAAATAACATTTAGAAAACGCACGCGTTGATTGGCTGAAAGCCGTGTTTCTAAAATGGAAAAAAATGTCCACGCCATCCAATACGCCATTATTCGCTATAAAAGCTGCATCATACGTCATCCAGTACGCCATCATACACCATTTTGAACAGTAAGGAGAATTTACGCTTTGATGCTCTGATTATTTTTACGTTATACCTTTCTTCGATGAGTTATTTTATAAAATAAATTGACAACATTTTTCGTGTTTACACACAGTTATTAATAGAAACACTCGTGAAAGTTTGGTTGAACTCGAAATAGTGCAATTTCTGTAATTTCTCGTTCTCCCAAACTCCCCCTTGTTTTTATTTCTTAATTATATATATAATATATATTACGTTCAAGCATTTTCCTGTTTAAATTCATGTCTATATGTTAAAATATAAAACAAGCAGAAAAGAATATTGAATAAAACCAAAAAGTAACAATTATGAAGAGTTGGGCTCAGCTTTCTGCCGGACACTTTTCGACGTTTTTTGTATACACAGACAAAAAGAAAGAGAAGCGACATGTCAACCTAGATTGTTATAACAACCACGAACCAAGCGTTGTGCTGCGCTGTGTGACCAATAGCAAGGCAATTAAGAATGTTATATATATTCAGCTATTAATATTATAAGAACTTGTGAATACCACTATTCTTGGTAATAAAGTGATTAAAATAAAAAAAAATCAAAAAAAAAATCAAGTTGAACAAACCAGAATTGGGTAAAAAAGTTCTTCGACCGTTTCCAAGCGGAACTCCAACTCACAACTTTCTGATCGCCGGTGAGATGCGTGAGACGCTCTAACCATGAGCTACTGAGACTCAGTTGATTTGAACGTAGAGTGCACGAATATGTTTACAACCCAAAACGTTCTGATCGCCGGTGATCGAGACGCTATAACCATTGAGCTTACTAGGCCTCATGCAGGTTGAGTTCGATGTGTATGACATTATACTGCTATGCATGTGCAAGGATAATGATATATGTTATATCCGAGCTAGCTTGTCTATATCTTCTTATAATCAGCTTAACATGCAATGTAGTACGTGCATTATTGTTTTATCAACTGAAGGCAATCTTTTCTGTTTTCCATCAGTTTGACTGAGCATCGTTTGCTGTTACTTCATGCATTAATACCGGCCAAATAATGATGATTAATAGCAGTGTCGATCCGTCAAGGTTTGGTCCAGACAGACGGTAATGTTATAAAGACAGAAGTAATATAGCATGCAGACTTTAGTTTATACAAAGAAATTAAAACTAGATGATACTGATAGACAAACGTTCTCGCTATCATATCACTACCGAATATATATATATATATATATATAATAGCCTGATGATCGCTAACGCGTGAAACTCGGAGTAGCAACGTTCATTTTTTTAAATAAAAAAAAAGAATATATATATATATAGTAAAATATCAAAGCAATAAATATGTAGGTAGACATTACAAAATAATCATGATCAACGGCGGACAACACATTTTACCGGCTCTGCATGATAAACGGCTCCGCTTGAAACGTCAATATTTCGTTATCAAAACTAATCTCGGCAGTTTATCACATTTTCTCTTTGCTCTATCCAAAACACTGTCTACGCAGCACTCTAGTTTTTATCCATATCACTGCCATATATATACCAAGATGCTGATAGTAGTAAGGCATTGCTTTACCGTACTGTAGAATAAAATTCCCAGAACTCGGCATAGAGTAAATATATAGAAAAATAAAAACATAGTAAGCTTAATATAAATCAATCAAAATATGTACTAGACTATTTTTATCACTAATATCATAAGATGTTTATAGTAGTAAAGCATCGCTTTACGAACAGTAGAAGTAATGAAAGCATTCTCATAACTCGGCGTGTATATAAAAAAAAATATAACAATCTTAATTAAACCAAATGCAATATATGCTAAACTGCCGGTATCACTATCGCATATTAGGACATTGATATGAAGTAGTAAGGTCATCGCTTTATTAACAGTAGAAATAAAGAAAGCATTCACATATCTCGCCGTGTATAAAAAATAAAAATCTTAATTAAATAATCGTAATATATGCTGAACTGCCGGTATCTCTATCGTATATTAGGACATTGATATTAAGTAGTAAGGTCATCGCTTTACGAACTGTTGAAATAAAGGAAGCATTCTCATAACTCGGCGTGTATAAAAAATAAAAATATAACACTCTTAATTAAATCAATCAAAATATATGCTAAACTATATTACCATCAGTATCGTATATTAGGACATTGATATTAAGTAGTAAGGGCATCACTCCACGAACTGTAGAAGTAAAGCAAGTATTCTCATACCAGAGTAGATATATATAAAAAATAAAAATATAACATTCTTAATTAAATCATCGAACAAAGTTGTCCTTCAGTAGCATATTAAAGATAAGAATAGAAGGTTAGTTTAATCAAATAAAGCCTAGTAGCCACTGCGGTCTGCAGTATTATAAAAAATCTTTATTTGTCAAGCTTTCGTCGTACTACGACATAGTACGACGAAAGCTTGACAAATAAAGATTTTTTATAATACTGCAGTAGCTACTAAGCTTTATTTGATTAAACCTTAAAATTAAATGAAATGCTAAACTGCCGGTATCTCTATCGTATATTAGGACATTGATATTAAGTAGTAAGGGCATCGCTCTACGAATTGTAGAAGTAATCAAAGCATTTTCATAACTCGGCGTGTATCGAAAAAATAATTAAACTGTAATATAACACTCTTAATTAAATCAATCAAATATATGCTAAACTATATTGTCATCACTATCGTATATTAGGACATTGATAGTAAGTAGTAGGGGCATCACTCCATTATGAACTGTAGAAATAAAGGAAGTATTCTCATACCAGAGTAGATATATATAAAAAAGTTAAAATAGTATAACAGGTTTAATATAAATCAATTGCGGTATATGCTAAATTATTACCATCACTATCGTATATTAGGACATTGATAGTAAGTAGTTAAAGTCATCACTTTACGAACTGTTGAAATATAGGAAGCATTCTCATAACTCGGCGTGCATAAAAAATAAAAATCTTAATTAAATCAATCGCAATATATGCTAAACTGCCGGTATCACTGTCGCATATTAGGACATTGATATGAAGTAGTAAGGGCATCGCTTTACGAACAGTAGAAATAAAGAAAGCATTCACATAACTCGGCGTGTATCAAAAAAATAATTAAACTTAAATATAACATTCTTAATTAAATCAATCAAAATATATGCTAAACTATTGGTATCACTATCGTATATTAGGACATTGATATTAAGTAGTAAGGGCATCGCTCTATGAACTGTAGAAGTATTGGAAGCATTCTCGTAACTCGGCGTGTATCAAAAAAAAAAATTAAACTAAAATATAACACTCTTAATGAAATCAATTGCAATAATGCTAAACTATTGATATCACTATCGTATATATTAGGACATTGATATTAAGTAGTAAGGGCATCGCTTTACGAACTGTAGAAATAAAGGAAGCATTCTCATAACTCGGCGTGTATCGAAAAAATAATTAAACTAAAATATAACACTCTTAATTAAATAAATCAAAATATATGCTAAACTATTGGTATCACTATCGTATATTAGGACATTGATATTAAGTAGTAAGGGCATCGCTCTATGAACTGTAGAAGTATTGGAAGCATTCTCATAACTCGGCGTGTATCAAAAAAAAAAATTAAACTAAAATATAACACTCTTAATGAAATCAATTGCAATAATGCTAAACTATTGATATCACTATCGTATATATTAGGACATTGATATTAAGTAGTAAGGGCATCGCTTTACGAACTGTAGAAATAAAGGAAGCATTCTCATAACTCGGCGTGTATCGAAAAAATAATTAAACTAAAATATAACACTCTTAATTAAATAAATCAAAATATATGCTAAACTATTGGTATCACTATCGTATATTAGGACATTGATATTAAGTAGTAAGGGCATCGCTCTATGAACTGTAGAAGTATTGGAAGCATTCTCATAACTCGGCGTGTATCAAAAAAAATAATTAAACTAAAATATAACACTCTTAATTAAATCAATTGCAATAATGCTAAACTATTGATATCACTATCGTATATATTAGGACATTGATAGTAAGTAGTAAGGGCATCGCTTTATGAACTGTAGAAATAAAGGAAGTGTTCTCATACCAGAGTAGATATATATAAAAAATAAAAATAACATTCTTAATTAAATCAACCGAGATATATGCTAAACTGTCGGTATCACTATCGTATATTAGGACGTTGATATGAAGTAGTAAGGGCATCGCTCTATCAGCCAATTAAAACTTGACATGGTTCCACAGATCTGTGGAAAATCCACGTGACCTAGAGCACGATTAGTGTTACACAGACGTTCTCTCGTGAGTATATAAGTATCAGCACAGGGAGCCCAACTCTGACGCCTGTGATGGTCCTTCCTCTTTTTTGTTTTATTATATTGAGCTTCTGACTGAAAACCGAGGCTGCTTAAAGTGTCTATGACATGAAAAAATGAGTATGGCGTTTTTTACACAGACTGAAAGATGTTCAGCCAAATAATAATCTCAGAAAGTTTGGCGTATTTTTGATGAATATTTTTCGAGTTACAACGCGTTGAAGTTGCCAATTTTGCCATATTTTCGAATAAAAAGTACGAAAAGTCTGGGACCGAGTTTAGGCCGCGATGACGTAGGCGTGTGGACTCATCATAAATTTCACTGTGGTGATACAGGTAAATACAGCAAGATAGGGCTTTTGAAAACGAGTCAGAAAACGAATATTTTGTGTCACCAGCTACTATAGAAGACGAAGAATCAAATGAGGATATGATTAAGCAGTTTTTGGTTGATGCTGATAGTGATGAACCATCAGATCATGATGCAGTCGAGAGACGATTGTCGATGAGGTTCGTCGATGAAGTTACATATTTCCTTCGGGAAATATTGTCCACAGATTTGGCAGTGTTACAGTTAATAGTAAATTCTGACTATTGCCGAGTATTAACAAAACGAATAAAACTAAAACAGCAATATTTTCTATTCTATATGTTTCTATTATATATAATATTATACAATATATTCACAAGTCTCAAAGCAGTATCACATGTGTGCCGAAATACTCCAATAGACAATAATGAGTATCGCTTCTGGGTCCAGATAAATTACGTTGGGTCTTAGGTAGATTCCCATAATGTTATAACGCATATAGCACTGCAGATGACACAAGGTCTTTGAAATGCGCAGAGCAAAGATGTGACGCGAGTCAAAAGTCGGGACGATGCCTAGGCTAATGATTTTTGTACATCATACCACACATAATTTCCGTTCTTCTGCTCTCGTTTTCTCAGTGAAACCTGTCCAGAATTACTCTGGTACATGCCAATCATTTTTCGCCAGATCCATACCACAGTATCGTCCTTTTGAAGACTGGGTTTGGGTCATAGTCCATAGTCATAGCGGCGAAACTACTTAATCTTATATATTTTATTGCCCGTTCCCTAATATATACTATTCCACCTGATTGTTGTGATATACGAAACTTCGATCAAGTACGACATTTATAGTTCGAGTCGTCTAGCGTTACAATATTTCTGCTCTGGTTCTTGGTTCTATTACTTATAACTAATTTGCTCTGAGTTACTGTTTATATGTTCCACATTTCAGCGACTCAAGCAATTTCAGATTGTTTTTACAATCACGACATAATTTGCGCAGGCGATAAAACTGCGTTGGTCATGCATTCGCGCGCCAGACCCTTGTTAACCAAATACTTATTACTGATAATATGTAAAGAAACTCGTGCTAGAGATTAAATTGAACCGTATATGCATGGTCGAATGCGGACAACTGTACAGTGTATACACTCAAGACCAACATTAATATCATTAAAGACACCTTATTTATAGTTATACACCTTATTTATGAAAACCAGTTCTCTGTAACACCACTGCCAAACTGATTTCTAAGTGATTATTGTTGTAGTATAACATACTAACTTTTAGCAAATCCCATAACCAGACCGACGATAAAATTGCACAAAAACAGAACGCAAAACAACGTAATTCTTAGACCAACATTCTACCCTCTATAATGTTCTGTTCCCGACGTTGCTGCGATCACTTCAACATTTTTACGGCGACGACGTTTATTTGAACGCTGATCAAAAGTAAACAAAACGGTTTTGCTTGACCTAACTTCACTCTTACTAGGAGTGTTTATACTCGCGATTCAATGGAAATAATGAATATCCAGAGGTCATCAACACATCGGTAATATAGAATTTCACTATAACGCTAAAATAAAGTTGTTTTATTCAGAACCATAGCCATCCCAATTTGCTCAAAAACGGCTAATAATACCTGTTATTTTGTTTAGTCAACTTGAGATGTGTCCACACGCCTACGTCATAAGTAACCAGATAGCCGGTCTGACCGCGCGATGGAATTTCGCACTCTTCGAGTCGTTTCAGGTGAACTTCGAAGAGTCGTAGTTCGAAAAATATGCGACGAAATGATGCCAAATTTCGTGAGATTACCTTTCACAGGTATATCTTTCACTTAATACAAAAAAATCGTATACCATTTTTTCATGTCATAGACACTTTAACAGTTGTGTAATTAAGCTGGTTAACAGTTGGTAATATATGCATATATATGCAAATTGCAGCGCGCGGTAATTTGAAACTCGAAACAGCTGTTGGGCTTCTGTGCCACGTGAATGGCGCGTGACAAAGAACGCAGGCCTTATTGCACTGCGTGTTTAGTCGTCTCAGCTTTCAGTCATGAGCGTCACGCGCCATTCACGTGGCACAGAAGCCGAACAGCTGTTTCGAGTTTCAAATTACCGGGCGCTGCAATTTGCATATATATGCATATATTACCAACTGTTAACCAGCTTACAGAACTGTTACGCGGCCTCGGTTTTCAGTCAGAAGCTCAATATAATAAAACAAAAAAAGAGGAAGGACCATCACAGGCGTCAGAGTTGGGCTCCTGTGGTATTAGTATATAAATATAATAGTCTGGAGTTATACAGAGTAAAATATAATTGGTGTTAGCCAGAGTAAAATAGTCTGGCGTGAGAGTGAGTAAAATAATCTGGTGTTAGACAGAGTAAAATAGTCTGGTGTTAGACAGAGTAAAATAGTTTGGTGTTAGACAGAGTAAAATAGTTTGGTGTTAGACAGAGTAAAATAGTTTGGTGTGAGACAGAGTAAAATAATCTGGTGTGAGACAGAGTAAAATTATCTGGTGTTAGACAGAGTAAAATAGTTTGGTGTGAGACAGTTAGAGTCTGGTTCGTTCGAAAACGAACAATACGGTATAGCCAAAGAGTTAAGTATTACTGTAAAAATGGGGGGGGGGGGGGGGGGGGGGGATATGCGAACAAAAATCACATGTTAGGAAAAATAAAAATACAGCAGACACTATTTAAAGTGTTGTCATGCTATATATATTTTATACAATAATTTGAATAGTACGTGCGTTTTTATTGGTCCATAGCCATGACCTATAAAAGGACAGATACACAGATTACGTAACTGATGTGGTACGAGCCAATGACGTTGCTTGATTTGTATACTGTCATGAATCACGTCGATGAAGTGATTTGTCTTTTTCAATGCCTCGGAAATACGCCGGGAAAATTTAGTACGTTTGTTTAAACATAATTTTTCTATTTTTTATTGTATAAAACAAGTAGATTCCATTTTTTTGTTGTCTGTTCAGTTATAGATGCACAGAAGACGTCACAACGTGGTAAGAACTCGACTGCATCTCGTGGGCTACTTTTTTGTTCTTACCACGTTGTAACGTCATCTGTGCATCTATAATTGAACAGACAACGGCAAAATGGAATCTATTTGTTAAATATATATCTATGCTGCATGAACTGCCTCTATTAGTATAGCTATAAAGATCATAATACTAGTGTTGAGCTAGTGCTTTAGGTGTTGCTGTAAAAATGGCAATATACTACGCGCTAAATTCACATGTTAGAAACAATAAAAATACAACGAATTACTTGATAAAATCATCAAGACAACGATTACACTAATACAAAATTACATAATCTAAAAATAAACATCAGAAAATCCAAAATCTTTGATCAAAATAAGACAAAAAGATGAAATTCTAATCTTGGTTTTTTTTAAATTGCCTTTTATATAATAGAGCCGTTTATTCGAAAGCCGTTAAGACGCGGTCTACATTAGACGCCAACTGACTATTTATACGACGTTTTTGAACAAGCCTCAACTTGTGTAGGACACGAATAACTTTTTCTACCTTTTATAGGAGTGTTTCGCGTCTTATGTATAGGCACGTCCTGTGTAAGCCGCGTCTTATCAGCTCTATAAACGGCGCTAATATTTCTTTAAATTGTCGGCTGGGTTTTAGAACATTAAGTTATTGCCTTTATTATAGTATATAGCGTAATACGCGCGATTATAGGTGATAAGAATGATAAAGTTTATAAAAATATTATCTTGTTACAGCACGTACGTTACCTCAAATGTATAGGATGTTCCTACAAGGTGATGTAGTCACAGGTCAGGTTTGTGGCTTGATTTCCCGTAGTTGCTGTCGACAAAGATTGTCTGAAAATTAATAACAATTAAGTAGAAGTGATATATAGAAGAACGCATAGCAGCTGTGTGCACGTCACTCAACCAGGGTTGGATAATTTCAGCACGGCACGCACGTTTCCGCATAATATTGAGACAATTTAATTTAATATTTGTTCTTAGCAATAAAACTAACTTTTATTAAATAAAAGCAACAATACCACACGTAATAACAACCGAAAAAGTCTTAATAATGAATCGAAAAGAACAATTGTGTTAAAAAATTAATAATAATAATGGAAAAGATCAAATCACGAAATCGGCACGACACAAATCTATAACACGTTCAGAGCAATAAATAAATTTCAAAGCCGTGATAGGTTTCAGTAGCTAAAAGGGATGACTCAAAAGGACCCGTTCTGTCCTTCGAGGCTTTTCCAAAATATGTCGTCAAATATGTTTTTCCAAAAAGCTAAGGTGGTAAAACCAGATTTCAAAAATGTTTTTCCAAACACCTAGGCGGTAAACCAGATTTCAAATATGTTTTTCCCAAAAGCTAGACGGTAAAACCAGATTTCAAATATGTTTTTCCAAAAAGCTAAGGTTTTTGTTGTGGTTAGGGTATCGTAAAGATTGCTAAAATCTTGAGACTCACTGAAGCTCGACGACAAATTTGGAAAAACAAATTTGACGCCATATTTTGGATGAGCCGCGAAAGGACTGGACGGGTCGTTTTCAGTCATTCCTTCTCGGATAATTAAACAAGGAGGGAAACTATTTGACTATATACATGTATTTAGCAAATATTGATAAAAACTATATGCTGAAGGGATAATTAGATTATCACTCTTAAAATCAAACAACTTTGCCTTTTTCTACCGAGTTTTTCTTCTTACATGCATGGATTAGATTTTTACACGTTTGAAATTCAGGATTTGTTTTTTAATTGTAAGAATATCTAATTAGATCTAAGTAATTGTAAAATCGTAACGCCTAGCAATAAAACTAATAATTTATTCAGTGAGAAATTTGAAGCTTATTTTCAAACACAAGAAATAATATTAAGAAAAATTTAATTAAAAGAACCGTTATTGCCCAAAGCATGCAATAGAGCCATCAATTAACTTGACGCAAAGTAAAGGCCTGACCAAACGCTTTCAACATTTCATGCAACATCGTTCAACATTGTCGAACGTATGTTGTACGAAAATTTGAACATGTTCAAATTTCGTTCAACATCATTCAACAGGGTGGCCAAACACTTTCAACATGTTGAATCACGGTTGAATTCAACAATGTTGAACGATGTTGAATGAAATGTTGAAAGCGTTTGGCCATGCCTTAACGTTTTAACGGTGTCATTCAAGTGAGATTATAGATGTCATTTTACTTTTAATTCTATTTTTTGCCAAAATTGTCTTATGTTCAAATTCTGAGCTGTAAACCATTTAAAATTTAAAATTGTACATTGATTCAATTATGAAATGGAAGAGTTCTGAACAATTACAGTTGATTTCACGTTATAGATAATTTTTGTGGAAACACCACGTAAAATATTTATTTACTAGGCTTTCGGCCTGTTGACTCAGGCCTTCATCAGAGCAATGAGTCAACAGGCCGAAAGCTTAGAAAATAAATATTTTACGTTGGTGTTTCCACAAAAATTATCTATATTACATTATCGCCATGAAAACTTTCAAAGAATTAATGATTTCACATTACTTTTCCGCTTTGTGTTGCGAAGTTCGTTAGGAAGTTCAGATATTTGTTCGGAAGTTCGGAATTACGTTGCCAAGGTTGAAAAATTATCCAATCAAATTGCGAGGTTTGAATCAAAACTCATTCTGATTGGATAATTTTTCAACCTTGGCAACGTAATTCCAAACTTCCGAACAAATATCTGAACCTCCCAACGAACTACGCAACACAAAGCGGGAAAGTAATGTGCGAAATCAAGTGTAAGACCAAAATCAGTGAGCTAAACTTGATTTCTGCGACGTCAAACAGAAATCAAGATGTCACATTTGCAATCTCTCTCAATCTCTCTTTAATTTTAACCATCCGTACTTCTGTGCAGGTTTCTAGCATCTCTATTGTGTTTTTATATCGTTTTAAAATCGTTATTGTGAGCTTTTGTGCGATTTTAAGAGAATTTTGTTTGTACCAGTGTTCTTAAAAATAGCGCAGCAGAGTCCCTTTAATCTGGCTGTCAAACGGTCAGTTGTACTCGTCAGAGAGAATCCACTGCAGGGACGTAGCCGGAGGGGGAGCGGTGGGAGCGGTCCCCCCCCCCTTTGCATGATGAAATTTTGTTTTGAACACTCGTACTCAGATGCACAGGTGATTTACCCAGCGGTTATTGACCGGATCTCAGTCGCTCTTCTGATAATATCAAATGGTACCTTCCTTGGCTCCTAATCCAGTCTCCGTATGCATCGCATGTATGTAACTTAACTCCGTCAACGTTTTTTTTTTTAGTATTTTATGACTTTTCAAACTTTCAGAATTGTGTAAAATCTTCTCCAAAAATGCAGGAAATGCCATTTTAGAGACTCTAGATTTCAAAATTTTCCGGGGGAGCATGCCCCCGGACCCCCCCAAGAAGTTTCGCGCCTCCCCTTTCAAAATCCTGGCTATATCCCTAATCCACTGACTGACGAAAAAGGTTAAAGACAAGTTGAAAACCTAAGCTATCTTTTAAATAACTTTTTGTAGGCGGCGTCTGGTTCTCAGTCAAGTCTTGTTTATCTTACTCTGGATAACGCCTGGTGATTTTACTCATCAAAAGAATAATTCACCGACAGAGAAGGTGAAATTAATTTGAAATGCCCTAAACGTTTTAATTCAAAAAAAGAAAACATTCGTCTTTTTTACTGATTAGTTCATTATATTATTGATTAAATTTATTATCAAGGCTTAACTCTTTGCCTCCGTATATCATTCGTTTTCGAAAGAAGGCTCAAGCAGACTTTAGTATTTCAGGGGTGTTTATTTGGAGGCGAGCTTTGCCGAGATCTGTGAGACGCGTTGTGAGACCGATATCTCGGTTACCCGGGCTGTTTTTTCCTCATAAACAAGATTGACGGGTCTGGCTCGCCTACTTGGGCTGGCATTAAAACTTTCGTACACGCGACAAAATTTGTTTTTATCAGCTTTTTTCGACGTATTATAAAAAATTCACAAGTTCTGCTTGTTCATGTACAGTTCATATATAAAACAATGACACTTTGTGTCTTACCAGAACTGATAAATTACGCAATTATATATAGTACAACAAGGAAGCCAGCCCGGCTACACGAGCTAGCCCTTCTCAAAATCATCTCGACAAAACGGGCTAGCTCGGGTACCCGAGGCTCAATATGAACACATCCTTACTCTGTCTAACGCCAGACGATTTTACTTCTCAAGTCGGGAGAGCTCTCGGCAGTGCCGGATTAACCTTCCCAGGGCCGGGGGCAAAAATATTTTAGAACCGGTCACAAACTGAGAGCCATCCCTGGAGTACGGTGAACTGAAAGCGTAGGTTGATCGGATCATCGGAGGTTCGTACTTAGGCTGCTTCAGGCGCCACTCCCCTCTCGGAGCCCTCCTATCTCAGGCCCGTGGCTGAGATAGCGTGTGATTTTCTCAGGCTAGTTCGGACTTTCAAAGAGAAACTGCATAATTTTTTTATTCACTCATTTTTATGGGCCGGTCAGAATCTGGGGCCGGAGGCAAATGGCCCCTTTGCCCCACAGGTAATCCGTCACTGGCTCTCGGTAGTGAAGGAGTTAAACTTTTCGACAATCAATGTTGAAATAGCGTAAGGATTCATAATAAAATATACTAACATTTTATTATGTTTGTCTCTAACTAAACTTAAGTTAACTAAAAGACGTTTCGACCGAAAAACTCCGGAGCCTCCAATTTCAATTTTATATCTTGAAGGACTGCAAACAAGAATGTAGTTGGTACGACAAACACCACTGAGAAACGATTGCGCACGCGTGAGTTTGCAAGTGTAAACACTAACAAGAAATGT